>MNCI01000651.1:0-189038 GCA_015680685.1 Gnetum montanum | reverse complement strand
GTGTGGATAGCAAATGCGTATCTAGTACTACTTTAGCCAGTTTTACGCTGTATTACACTTGTTTACGCTTCGTTGCATGGCGGAACGCAATAAAGCATGTAAGTAGTTGATTCAAGCTGTTTTACACTCATTCACACCGCGAAGCGTAATAGAGCGTAAAAATGATGAACTTTACAATAAATTACACTTGTCAATGCTGCATAGTGTAATGAGTGTAAAGCAACCAATCTACAAAAAATAAGAGATCAATTTTCCGTGCTTCCTTTGACTCTGACTTTGCTTTTCTTGAAGCTTGTTACGCTGCTCTGCGTAACGGAGCGTAAACTCAGTCTAGAACAAAAGACTTAGTCAAATATGCGACAAGTCTAAACTTTGTCAAAATTTCCAAAGTAAGTTACTTTCTGCTAGCAGGCTACGTTAAACAGAGTTATGCTAAGCGACACCACGCTATGTTGCGTAATGTAGCATAAAGAAAGAAAACATGGTAAGATTGAAATCTGTAAGGAACTTGGAGACTTGATACTGCGTGCCTCTTTGTCCTGCTCTATCTTCTGAATTTTCTTCTTGAACCTTCACCCGAATCATGAATCTTCGCTTGAGGCCGATTCGCAATTTCTATGGTGTTTCAATGGCCCCTCTTTATTGACGTTTAGAGGGCTTGTCCGAAAGACGTCGACCAAGAATACGAAATACCGGATGGGTAAAAGTACTAATAGCATTCATCAATGGTTATTCAAGTGTCGCCTTGTCAAAGCAGAAGTGCAGAAATAAGGGAAAGAGAGGATAGAAGGGTATGGGAAGGGATTTTTACAAAGGTAAGAGAAAAAAGGTTCTGGGAAACCGCAAATGTGTGGGGTTCAGGGAAGACTCAAATGAGGTTTGGGGAAGACACAAATGTGTGAATATAGTTTTTTCACGCATAAGCACTTAGGCTTTCTCCTGCGGTTGCGTTGCATGGAGTCATGCCGTAATTTTGTATGGAGGGATTTGCATAGACGAGTTGTGTTGCATCTACACGGCCTGGATGAGTTGTTTTTCATCCATTTTGCCAACCCATTTTTTTTTTGCATCCAATAGGCTTGTTGCGTTACGCCGGGTGCATGGACTTGATTGTAATGCAAATGTAGAAAGCATATGCTGCGTATGTACGTTTTGCATAAGGGAAGCAGATGATGAAGATGTAGGGAAGTAAGACCTAGAGGTAGGATTATGAGGAAAACAGGGATGCACTCCTGAGTGGACAGGCTAACCTAGGAGACCATCTCAAAACGCTGTTTGTATTTCACCGATCAGATGAACGCACCTTTGAACGACATCCTTGCAACAAGTAACTTGCAATCAAAGAAGAATATAGAGGGCACAATTGCTCGGTCGAATCGCTAGAGAGGTTGTTGAAACAAGTACCATTTGGGGCGACACAGAGTGAGTGGGCCATGAAGGAAGAATAGTAGCACGAGGCCAGGGTCTTCACCGTTGACGCTTGGCCCAGCATATCGTCGTCAAAGATTATCAGACTCATCGCACCCAACTGGTTAAACCAAGAACCAGCTAGGTGAATCTGTGAAGCGAGAGTCTGATAGTGATGATGAGCAGATATCCCCAAGGTCGAAGTTGATGAGAACTCCTTTGGGGCTCTGGACAGTGAAACTAACCTCTCAGAAGTGCCACTGCTATAGTGGGTGTAGTGACAGCATCTCCGAGGGGTCAGTAGTATGCCTTTCAGCACATCTGAGGAATCAGCAGAATGCCTATGAGGTAGTGATACTGGGACTGTCCCAACATCCCACCCCATTTTTTTTGCAGCCACACGGAGACGATTACGCTCGCTTGATTTGCATGATGGCAGCCTGCAAGTCCTAGTTTTATGTCCTAGTAGATTGTCGTTACTGGTTTTAAGTCTCAGCAGACCATGGTCCCAGTTTAAAATCTGGGCAGACTGAAAAATGCTAGTTTTACATCGTAGCGGATGGTGGTAGAGCTGATTTATGGTCTCAACAGACCATGCTATGGATGCCAGTTTCATGTCGTGGCCCAGGGACAAATCTGTGCTAGTTTCATGTCTCAGCAGATAGCTACTTACCTATGCCAGTTTTATGTCCTGGCAGACAACCAGCACCAGTTTATCATCTTCGCGGACACGTGCGGAAAATTCCAGTTTTACTTCTTGGCAGACCTGTACAACACTACCATTTTTACGTCGTAGCAGACAGTTACAACTAGCTAGTTTAACGTTGTGGCAGATGATTTTTGCTAGTTTAGCATCATGGCGGATGCATGCAAGTAGTGCCAGTTTTACATCGTAGTAGACAATTAGTACCAGTTTAGCATCGTGGCGGACGCGTGAGAAGAGTGCCAGTTTAATGTCGTAGCGAACGATTGTTGCCAGTTTAGCGTCATAGTAGATGATGGTTGCCATGCCTGATGTTAACACTAGATATGCAACTAAATGTAGTACCGCTTTAGATATATATGATTCACAGGATTCAGTAACTTGTTGTTGTTGATATCTGCTAGCTTGAATGCACCGTTGCCATACACATTAGCTACCAAGAAAGGGCCTTCCCAGTTTGCAGAGAACTTTCCTACGAGTTCGCGAATGGCCTTGAGAACTAAATCTCCCTTCTTGATAGGACATTGTTGAAGGTTATGATGATGCTTCTGCTTTTGCTTATCTTGATACTTTTTGATGGTATCAAGCATCTGTATTCACTTCTCCTCGACTAAATCCAAATCCATGATCCGAGACTCCGTGTGTTGAGCCTCATTTATAATTGTGGAGAATACCATTCGCAGAGAAGGAACCTGTAGTTCAAGGGGCAGCACCGCCTCAAATCCATAGACTAGGCTATAGGGTGTACTGTTCGTAGCTATTCTGCATGTGGTACGATACGCCCATAGCACATAGAGGATCTTTTCATGTCACCGTTTCTTGTTGTTGTCGAGCATTTTCTTGAGTAAGTTGATAATGACCTTGTTTGTCACTTCAGCTTGACCATTCGCTTGCAGGTAATAGGGCGAGAAAAAAGATTATTTAATACCGAGGCTATCACAAAAGGATTTTGTTTCCAGACTGCTAGACTATGGCACATTGTCGGTCACGATAGTCATCGGGAGACCGAATTTGGTTACAATGTTGTCTAGAATGAAATGATAGATCTGTTGCGACGTGATCTTTCGCAAAGGGATAGCTTCCACCCACATCGTGAAGTACTCGGTGGCGGTGATTATGAAGCTATGACCTATGGAAGATTTCGGTATGATAGGCCCTATGATGTCTAGTCCCCATCGTTGGAAGGGCCATGTGATCTGGGTCGTATGTAATTCTATAGGCGACACGTGTATAAGGTTCACATAACGTTAACACGTGTTGCATGTTTTGACTTTTGTAAGACAATATTTTTCCATGTACAACCAATAATACCCTAAGCGATGGATTTTAGAGGCCATAGCTCGTGGTGCTACATGTCCTCCACATAATCCCTTGTGAGCCTCGCCTACTATGCATTGTGCCTGGTCTTTGTTAACACAAGTAAGTAGTACTCTATCAAAAGAGCATCTACAAAGGGTGCTATCTCCTATGATGATGTACTACCTAGCTCGCTTGCGAGTAGCATCTTTCTATGTTCGCGTTAACTCATGTGGCAGTTCGCCATGGAAGAGGTAAGTCTTAATGTTGTCGTACCACTCTGGCGTGTCTTCCTCGAGCAGTGAAGATATTTGAGCTGCTTGAATGATAGGACTAGTACAATCTATTATTAGTGTGGGACAGGTGTCGAATAGGTGTGATGACACGTTTAAGGCTAATGTAGCCAGTTCATCGGCCGATGTGTTATCATTTCGTGGCACATGTTGGGCATAGATGATCGTGAACCGCTTCAGGAGATCTTTAGTCATATCGTAGTAGGACTGTAAATGTGCAGCCTTACAGGCGTAGACTCCTATGATTTGATTTATAACAAGCATCGAATCGCCCCTAATTGCTAGGTGTCAGATATCAAGCTCTTTAGCTATTAATAATCCCTTGAGGAGTCCCTCGTACTCTGCCACATTGTTCGTACAGGGAAAGGGTACATGTTCATTTGGAAATTTAGGCTCTATGGTTTACTGACTGTCAATAGGTGATGTTATTAATTGGTCAGCTATCAGTTGGCCTTTCATAGAAGATTGACCAATGTAATGTAGATCGAATTCTTCCATGATAGCTTTCCAACGAGCTATTTTACTACTTTTGTATAGATTATGCATAATGATCCTAAGGATGTTATTTTTACAGATAATGTTGACCGTGCTTCAGAAGAGATAGTGCCTACATTTATTTAGCGTAAACACTAATGCTAGGCAATTACGCTCTACTTCGTTGTACCTTATTTCATACGCACATAGGGAATGACTCAAGTAGTAGATGGGTACTTCTGACCCATCGCTTCTCTTTTGACAGAGTAATGCGGCTAAGGCTACGTCTGAGGTCGCAAGGTAGATGTAGAACGGCTGATCCCTTAGTGGCGGGAATACCATTGGCAAGCATTGAAGTTCCTGTTTTAGGCTGTCAAACGTATGCTAGCAATCATCTGTCCACTTGAAATTAACACCTTTCTTAAGGAGATGCTGCATAGGATGTAGTTTATCTGTTAATCTCGAGATGAACCACCTGATAAACTGTAATCATCCTTGTAACCCGCATAATTGCTTGAGATCTGTGGGAGGCATTAACTCGACAATGGCTTTGACCTTATCAGGGTCTACTCGTATGCCGGTTTCTGACACCACAAACCGTAGCATGCATCCGGTTTTGACTCCAAATATGCACTTCTTTGGGTTGAGCTGGAGGTCGTATTTGGAGCATCTTTTAGGTACTAAATCTAGGTCCTCTGAATGATCTTTTGATTTCATAGACTTAATAGCTATATCATCAACATAATCATTCAGTCTTCCTAGGAGATAATCACTAAAGATGTATGTCATGGCCCGTTGATATGTCGCTTCGGCTTTTTTCAAGCCAAAAGGCATCATGGTATAGCAAAAGGTGTCCCAGGGCGTCATGAATGTTGTGGTCAATTGATGTTCTAGGTTGATGCGAATCTGATTATAGCCTGAAAAGCCATCCATGAAGGATAGAAGTGCATGCCCAGCTGTTGTATCGACTAGCTGGTCGATACTCGGTAGTGGAAAGTTGTCCTTGATTGTGGCTTTGTTTAAGTCTCGGAAGTCTATACAGATGCGTATGCTTCCGGTCTTCTTTAGGAAAACTACAATGTTAGATACCCAATCTGAGTAATCGACCGCACAGATGAAACCATCCTGATATAGTTTGGTGATCTCATCACGCACTGCTAGCGCGATCTCTGGTTTGATTTTTTGTGTTTTTTGCTTAATCGCTTTGATATGCGGGTCTAAGATTATGTTATGTTGAATTAACCTTGGGTCTAGTCCCAACATGTCTTTGTATGACCATGCAAATACTATGACGTTGTCCTAGAGGACCTATTTTATAGCATCATGCATTTTCTGGTCTAGTAGAGAACTAACCTTAAGAGTTCTGGACTCACCTTTATGCGTAACGACTGAAACCTCACTGAGGGGGTCTTCGGTTATGTCTCCAACCTCTAGGTCTAGCGTGTGCATCAATTGTTCTGGCCATTCTAGAGATGTTTCCAACGTGGCTATGGTTACGTCATTGAGGAAAGGGTTAGTTTCTACTAGTGTAAAATCGAATTGTCTAACTACTCTCCCGTATGGACCTGTTAAAGCTAGGGGCAAAGATAAAGTTTCGTCCATTTGTCAATTGTCTTGCAAAATTGTCAAATATAAAAGTAATTAGAAAGGTGCTAAGTTGGATTATATAAGTATTTAACGAATAATGCTTGGTTTAGTCCAAAAGAAAAAGGATGTGATGTGACGTCTCTGAGCGTGAGAAGCTAATTGAATTTTGAACATCATGAACAACTTGTAATTAATGCGACCTGATTACGAGGAGATAAGAAGCAATAGTTTAAGGTCGTTTCAGGACCGTAACGCATGCGATATCTGTCACAATTAATGGCTTGATTTTTGGTTTCTAGCTCATACTAACACCAGCATTTGGGCAAGTCTCGCTGAAATCGGGCGTCAAGTTGGTTAATTTTTCATATAAGTAGGTAGTTCTTTTTGAAAACAAGTTGTTGGCTATCACAAACTTGAATTCTCAGCTGTCACAAAGAGAAGGAGGAAGAGCAAAAGATTGCAACGTGTTGTTTGCAAAGGCGTAAAGGTGTGAGAGTGTTAGGATTGCAACAATGGCACCGAAAGTAAGAGGGAGGAATGTGAAATTGGCCAAGATAGATGAAGTACAAGGGAGCCTGTAGTGTGCTTCGCAGGCTTTGGTTGAAGTGAGGGATGTCACTCCACTAAATCGGTAGGCCATCCCTAGCTTATTTGTGTTGCTTTCTGTGATGTGCCTTTTTCTTTGCAGTGTTTATTCTTTTTGTGTCATTCTGCATAAATTAGAGTCTTAGGCCATGGACCTCACATTAAAACAAGGGTTTATACAATAGTATTGCATCTATTGCCGCTGTCAGGGACAAACCTTATACTGTTACAAGGGTTTAGGTGATTTCAGCTGTATAGCTAGAGCATAATTTGTAAATTTTCTATAGTTTAAGCATGGAATCGGAATCTAGACAATAATTTTTTTATGTTTTTTGTACAGTATTATGTTGAAACCCATCTTAATCATCCTGGACATAGTCGGGTTTTTATGTTGTATAAACCCAATCATACCTAACGTTCCTCCCCCTTAAACTTGGTTGCAGGGGAGGGCTATATGGTTCCGAAAGGATGCGCTGGAGCTTTTGCAATTTTTGCTACATAACTATAGTGTTATTGTGTGGTCGCATCTATCGGGGGATGTGGCTGGCGCTATTTTGAAGCACTTGTTAGTGGGTTCTACGTAGGGAATCATGGCTTTCTTGATAGACGGGGCCATCGATACTGGTCGTCCCCAAGACCGTGAACTTAGAGCCAGAGGGCTGAGGCACTTAAGTTGGATTTGGGAAATGGCCAGGTTTAGCTGTTACCATGCGTACAATACCTTGTTTGTGGGCCGCCATGTCTCGACTTACTTTCAGAACCCACCAGGCACAGTGTATTATTTGGGTGGGTAAGTTGTTTTACTGGGGGTATTGTCAATATGTTTCTAATGCCTAGATTTACGAAGCATAAGATAATAATGTGTCATATGATATAGGTTTTTTATTAACAAAAAAGGATTAGTAGGCAATGATGATACATTGACCTGGACTGAAACAGCGATAAAGGAGTTTACCTCCACCAGCAACGTACGCGCTGGTGTAATGGGGCAGATGTCCTTTGACATCCATGAGTATCCCACCCGTTATGCTGATTCTTTCAAGAATTTTCAGAGCCTTGGGTGGTTACATGAAGAATGGACTTTGGACCCACCCCTTACCGTCGTGGACATGCAGAGGAAACTTCCTCCATTTCCTTTGCCATTTGGCCCTAGTAATGTTTTGTTGCTACTGTTATTTACATGATATTATATTGTTTTTGGTCCATTTTTGAAATGTAGTGTAATAGTATTTTTGATACTTAGACATGTGTCTTGTGTTGTTCAGTCAGGGAATCCCGGGAGATTACCCTTACAATTTCCAGCCGTGAGGCAAATACCCTCCTTTTCCTCTATGGCGACATTAAGGAAGCACAACGCTGGCTCGGCCACGCAGCAGACCCAATTGCATTGGTCACCAAGATACGGGAAGCGAGGCTAATGCATTTATTTCTGGCCATAACTCCTGATGTTCCGGCTAGCGAAATGTTAACCCTGGTCAACTCCTTCAACGAGAGGGCTGAGCGTTTTTGCACGTGCATGCATCACATGCGTGTGAATTTTAATATTGACGCTTAGCTGTTTACTGATCTCTTCAGTGTCCCCTCTAACGGTCTTCCCATAGAGGAAAGAGTGAGGAGGAGCCTCAAATGTCAGGAAGAGCTGGAGGAGTGGCTGGGGACCAAGAAGGAGACCAAGGGGATCCCTTGTGAAAAGAATGAATTAGAAATCACCAAGACTATCTATCCCCTCTTCCAGGCCCGGGCTTTCCCCAAAACACTCTCGCAAGGAAGGTTATTTACCATAGAACAGGCCCGCATCATGCAGGAGGTTATGGAGGAAGGAACCTAGTTTGACTGGGCAAGCTATTTCGTTGAGGGGTTACACACTGAAATGATTAGGCTCCGTTAGAAGCTTGAATCTCGTTTCAGTGTGCACTTCACCTTCTTCATAGCTTGCCTCTAGTGTTTTTCCGAATTTTTGGTTGTCCAGAGGAATGGGGTTTGGGTGCAGCAAGACCGAGACCAGCTATCCAAACCTTGGATTTCCCATATTTTCGGCACTACTCGAGGATAGGATCCTCTGGAGGGAATTGGGGAGTCTCAGTCTATAACGATAAGGGATTTGGCGGTGCCTCGAGTGCGGGGCCTTAACAGTGTAAGTGGGGTGATTCCCACTTACACTGGTGACGTGTTGCGGTGAAAGCACCTAGTGACAGAGATAGTGGATGTCTCGGTTCAGTGAAAAAGGCCTCGCTTAACTGAGGTGCCTGCAGAACCAGCGGATGGCACAGAAAGAACTATGCAAGTCAGAGTTCAGCAGAGTAAACCTCCACCTGGTAAGCATAAAGGCGTAGTGAAAGTCATGGCAATTATCATGTTACGCAACTTTATTTAGGGTATTCTGAACTGCTTAGATGTGTTATGTGACATGAACAGTGAGACTTACGGAGTGGTTAACCCCTGAAATAGGGGCAGTGGTATTATGGCATGGAGAAGGGTCCCTAGTTTTGGAAGAGGAGGCCATGGCTGTTAGAATCAGTGATGCACAAACCCTTGTGCATGAGGAGAGAGAGGAGGTGAAAAATATTGACGCACCCCCACCACATCAGGCAAAGGTCATTGCATTAAGAATTTTGTAGGAATTTTGTTAATAAATAGAAATTTTAACTTGATTACGCTACAGATGAACAAGATGCATCCATGTCTGCCATTGTAAGCAGAGCGTGGGGAGAATTTCCTGATAAGTTTTCCTTCATGGAAGGCATTGTCAACGATATGATCAAGCGCCTCGAGCATGTTAATCCTAGGGCTGGTATGTTACTGCTATTCTATGCTTATTTTACTATACAGTTGTAATATTTTATTTACGCTTGACAATGTTTGTTATCAGGAGCTTGCCTTTGATGGGATCCTACGGAGCCCATTGACTTGGACACAATGGAGCCTTCATCAGACGGGGTGGTCGTGCCATGCAACATTTATGAGGAAATGCGTAAATGTGCGTTACGCTCGACTCGCTCCTTATGGGAAAGTCAAAATGTCAATAAAGACCTCTAGAAGAGACTGCAGAGGTCAGAGAAGGAAAGGGTGTCTCTAACTAAAGAGGTTGAAGACCTAAGATCATTGTGTGAATTCTTGCAGGCATGGGGGACAAGTGAAGAGGACTAGCGTATGGCTGTTATTGACTATGCTCGCTATTGGACCGTAGTTAGGAGCAGCGTGCAAACCAGTCATGAATTGGTGGAGCAGAGGATGCAAATAGAGCTGTTGGCCCAGAAAAGCCAAGACTGGAAGGATTTTTGCTAAAGTATGCAAGAGTGGGAGCGGAAGGAAAAAGATCACAAGCATCTGTATAAGCGAGAAAGTCTTGCTTATCGTTAGCATTATAGAGATTCTAACGTCAAAGCTCAATCCTTGTGGGTATTCCTCGATGTCATTGGTGCATCCAAAGCCTTCGAGAAGTTCCAGGAGTAGGTGATAGTAAGTGCGTCCCAAGAATGAGAGATTGCTCTTCCTGGTGGCAAGACTACAGTCCCTACCTTCTTCCCTGAACCACCCCGATGGACTAGTATGGAGAAAGGAAGGTGAAGGCTGGAACTGATCTGGGGAATGGTGTATGGTATGAATTAACTGAAGATGAAATTATGTAGCACCTATGGATCAGTTTAGATCAGCTTCCTTTTGCTACAGAAGGGAGGACCATCACGAGTAAATTTGAGTGTTATTGAATTCAGATTTTCTGATCTATCCTATCATGGCTTTTACTGATGTATTTACTATATATAGGTACAAGGAGTGGATGAAGAAGGCGAACAGGATGGTGAGCAAGTACAAGAAGAAGAGCGTAATGACACAGACTGTCCTCTTGAGGAGCCAGCGTTAGAGCAAGGACCTCGTGAAGATGATATTCCTCATGAAGGAATACCTTCTAGAAGGGATGGCCCACTTGAGCATGATTTATTAAGCTTAGAGGTAGACCTAAGGGATACTGGTGATAGTGGTACCAGGGGGGATGCGTAATTGTGATTTATGCATAATTTCATTGATGAAACTAAACAATTGCCATATGAATGTTGGCGAGATTAATCATAAGATTTTCTGTATGCTTTTAAATGTTATTTTTTTTAGTCTTATATCTTTATTTGTGCAAAGCGTAATCAGAGTTGTTTGGATTTGCTAGTTTAGGGCCATCGTGGCCCGTCATGTACCTATCTTTTACGTTTAGTGATGCGTAAGGGCAGGGAGATTTGTGATCTGACTCCTCCATACCATCTTCTTGAAATGGTAGGTTGGCCCAGGCTAGGTTGTCATCATTCATTTCAGTTTGTTTGGGAGTTCGGACGTGAGTTTGACCTTCGGGCATCTCGATCTCCAAACCCCGTTCCTCCTCTATGTTGTTGATACTCCTAGGAGTTATTTCATCACCATGTATTACAACTTCTCCCCCTATGTAAGGGAGGTGAATCTCTTGATGTATTGGTAATGAAACTGCCCTAAGTTGGGCTAGCCAGGACCTCCCCAGGATCAGGTTGAAACTAGGCATCTCCTCGACAACGAGAAATGTGGCGTCTATTGGGAATTGATCCCCTACCACAAATTTGATACGCACCATCCCCTTGACTTGCACCCACACCCCGTTGAACAACTTTAGGCACGATGTTGTTGTAGGACTGATCTAGTCGACCAGGCCCAACTTATCCACTATAGGATAAGGGATGACATTTGTAGCCACGCCATCGTCAACATGCAACCTCCGGATCTGATATTGACCGACCCAGATGGTGATAAACATGGGTTCTTTCGTTACTTGACCTTTCTCTAGATCATCTTTGATGAATTTATCATGAAAGGTCAGAGGGGTTGGTTTAGGTTACTCAGCGGTAGGAGGAAGCATGAAAGCATGTATCGCTTCCTCTTCTGCTGGTAAGCTTTCATCCATTGGTATGGATGTCAGCATACGAACCATAGCCTCACGGTGCTTTTGGGATGTCATAAGAAGATCATAAAGGCTCAACATTGTGTTCTTCTATTTCAGAGCCTTCTTGACCTGCGTAAATGCATCAAGGAGGTCCCACTCTCGGCTGGGTTGTTTATCCCCTCTGTCCTCTTCCATTAGCCCTAAGATACAAATCTCCCAAGGTAGAATAGCGTTAGTCAGAGAGTTGTGTTTCTTTCTACTAAGGGGAGGTGACTACATTTTTGTACCCTTGTCTTGCCCAGAAGGCATAGGCGTAGGAATAGAGGCAAAGGGCCTAGGCTTAGGGAAGCCTAGCGTAGTAGGGTTTTTGGTGGCATTGATTGATGTGTCTCCTTCCCTTTTTTTATTTGGTGGTGATTGATGGTGATGGCTAGAAGCTTGCCCTTGCATAAAAGGAGCAGCTGGTGGTTTTGGTACCCTAAGCATGAAAGGTGCCTTAGGGGTAGGCGCGAACATGGTCGCAGCTTTACTGTTAGCATGAGGCTGAGTTAAAGCTGGTGAGGACGCCCGGATAACAAAGGGTGGCCTCGGTACACCGCTAGCTACCGATGAAGAGCTTGCGCCCTGGGGTGAAGTAGTAGGTACGCGTAAAATGAAGGGCTATTTAGGCGGTACCTTTCCTTCACTGTCCGTACGTACCACGTTGATTGTGTACGGTGCGTTATTTGTGTTTAACGAGTCCTTGTACACATGCAATGCCTGGTTTTCAGGACAGGTTGGACTACTGCCATCTAGTTTCAGAGAACCATCGTCGATCATGCATTGAATGTCGTCTTTCAATGCCCAGCAGTAATCTGTGTCATGACCACACAACTGGTGGTAGTCATAGAAACGGTCTAGCCTAAAAGACCTCAGCACTAGTGGTTCGTTGGGCAGGGCTAAAGAAGGATTCTTCAGCAATTCACAATGATGCCTGTGACGCTAAAGAGCTTCTTCAGATACCTTCTTATTTTGAATGTATCCTACCCCTAACAATTGTTTCAACAGTTTCGAATGTTTTACAGGTAGGGCTGTATACTTTGAGCAATCTTTATGCTCAAAGTTTGGCTTTGGTTGGGTGGCTTTTCAGGGGCAAGTGTGTCTTGACCAGTGCTACTTGCACTAGCTGTGGTCTCGGGGGACGCCGCGGGTGCCTTCTTGTTCTTGTTCTTAGCTCCTTCAGCCAGCGTAGCTACTGTCATTGTTGTTCCTTTACCTTTGTCCTTACCCTTATTATTAAAATTTTTATAGGCTATATATGCTGGGTCTTTGCTAGCCTCTGCAGCATCCTGGATGCTCTTAGTTTGAGCAAAATCCTGACTCAAGGAGCTAGGGTCAAGGTAATACAGCTTAGACTTGATGAAGTCGTTAAGAGCTCCTTTGAAGATAGCCAGCAAGTGGGCCTCCGCGATAGGCTCACGGATTTCATTAAGAGTGACACTCCATCATTGTATAAACTTTTGGACCAGCTCGAGTGGGTCTTTTTTCACCCCCATGAGTTGATCTAATGTGACCTCCGATTTTAAATTATACTTAAAATGAGTCACAAATTGTGTCAGAAGTTCTTCCAAGGTTGAGATGGAAGAACGAGGGAGGGCTCGATACTAGTCCAAAGCCTTACCTACCAGAGACATTACAAAGACACGTATAATAGTATGTGGCCACTGTTGTAACAGTAAGGATTCAGACCTAAAGGTGACTAGGTGGGCATTGGGATCACCCTTCCCATTATATTTGGTAAAATGAGGTAGAGACATCCCTAGGGGAAACAACAGCATAGGAACTGCTGGACTGATGGGATCATCCTCATAGAAATCCATGATCTGTATGGTATCAGAGCCAGCAGCTTTAAGGCGTTTAACTTCCTCAGTAAGGGTCTAAATAAGTAAGAAGGCTTGGTCTAGACTTGGTGATGAAGAAGTTTGCGCAGGAGGAGCAGGGGGTTGAACTGAGAAGGCAGTGCCAGGCAGTGGAAATGGAGGGATGGCTTGGCTGACAGGTGGTACTACGGGGGCTACCCCCGCGGGCGGGGCTGCCTATGGAAAAGACCACCCACCAGGCTGAGCAGAGAGGTTGGCCGCCACCGGATGTGCAGGATAAAGATGGTGAGGATATTGTGAGACATGCATAGTGGGTGCGGCTAAGGGTTGCACACCATATAACGCGGACTGACTATGTGAAATAGGCAGGATCCACTGACCAGTCGTAGGCGGTTGAATGGATTGCTGTGACTGAATAGTGGGTTGCCTTACAGGGGGTGACAACGAAAAGGTTTGCACCGAATTTTGTGTCAGGCGGGTCATAGGCATGGCATGAGGTTGCACTTGGGGGATGTAATAGGGTGCGGTGGATGCAGGTACCACTGATGGAATACTGATTACACGTGGTGATGAGACTGCCCCCACGTTATTTTGGGATGGTATTTGCACCTGCAGGATGGATGATTGCGTAGCAACCTGTGGAATGACAGGAATGTGGGTTTGGGCGATCATGGCTGGATTAAGGTGGGTGGCTTCTCCTGCGAGAGGAAATAGGGGATTTATGTACGTATGGGGACTAAGAGTATGATACGAATGTTCAGACTGGGGTGCGAGTTCATCTTCCTCCTTCTCCCCGTTCTAAGGTTCTAGCATGGACCGCGTAGCCTGACTCTTAGCCATGACCAGTTGGATCAGGATTTCGTGATAATGCTTAGTTAGGGGGATAATGTCGTAAGCAGTAGGGGTGAAATCTTAACGCCCTTTGTGGATCACCTCAAAATTTCATTTCGCTTCGATCTTAGCTTGGCTAAGAGCAAGCTTTGTCTGGATCTTGACGTAGATGAAATTATATTCCTCAGGGGTCACGACGGTGAATACGGGATCTTTGCCCTGCAATCTTAACAAACGACGCGACGGTACCTGAGGTCCTATAATAGCAAAAGCTGGTCTAGTGATGGCGATGGGATTCACAGATGTGGCACCCGATTTAGTGGTAATCATGGCAGCTGTAGTTGTGTATGCAGAATCCATTGGTCAGATAGATTAACGACAATAAGTGACTAGATTTAAGAGGCGACGAACAAAGAAGATCGCGTTTAGGCTTTTCACCCTGTAGGATTCCAAAGGAATCGTTACAGTGACCAATCTACACCACACGATTTTTCATAAAATTCCCTAGAGGTATCATGTTTATGTTTTTAGAGATGCGGGTACAGATCACTTATAGGGCTACTCGTAAAATACGGATCGAAGCTTTATCTAGCCCTCCTTCTAGCGCCAGAAAACTATAACGATGAAAAATGTCGGTAGTTGGAAAATACCAAACGAAAATTTGTGTACACAGTCTTAACCACAGATCCACGTGAGGGCTGTGCTGGAGAAAACGAATCCGTGGTGCCCTGAACAGTCTTGTCGATCAGACAGGGACTTACTCAATCAGTAAATCGATGAATATTATAGATATCCCGTGGAACGATCTGATTCGATGAATCGCAAAAGGAGAAGAAAACAATGTAGATAAATTGGAATAATGACAACGTCAACACGACAAGAAGGATCAGATTTAAGAAAAATGTGTAATTCCAAGATCTGTACTTTGACCCAAAGACTGAGTATATTGTATATAAGGTTCCAATGGAAAAGCTCCGCTTATCTTGTGTGAAGCATACACAAAATGACAAGAAAACTATTCAACAAGGAGTATAGAATGGAGTTAGATCTACCTCATAAGCCAAAGATGGGATGCAAGGAAGGTCAAGCCTGAATTTTTATCGATCAACTATTTCTGATCGATAGATCTTGCTAACCGCACCAGATGATCTCTTGATCTCTGATCTGTTCCCACTGCCTTCGGTAGTCTCTGCTCAAGCTGCCAACGATCGCCAATGGAGAGGACTGTATTTTTTTTACCAAAGGACTGATCGCTCCTGCTGTCAATGCTCAAAGATGTCTTCTGTCTATGCTAAAAGATGATGATGCCAAAAGTTGAAGATGCCCCCTCCTTATTTCTTCACCAACTGGAGTATTTATAAGTTCAACAACATGTGGAGAAAGCATGGCCCTGACGACACGTGACCCGAACCTTCAAAATACCATTGACTTGGTAAACTTTATGTTGAAATTGGCCACGTCACATCATGTTTTGTGAAGGGGAGCAAAGTACATTGTCGACCACTTCCGCTAAAGCTACTCCGTGATTACACACAATACGCTCATCAGCATATTGTGCGTGTGGATAGCAGATGTGTATCTAGTACTGCTTTAGCCAGTTTTACGCTATGTTACACTTGTTTACACTTCGTTGCGTGGCGGAGTGCAATAAAGCATGTAAGTAGTTGATTCAAGCTGTTTACGCTCATTCACACCGCGAAGCGTAATAGAGTGTAAAAATGATGAACTTTACAATAAATTATGCTTGCCAATGCTGCATAGCGTAATGAGCGTAAAGCGACCAATCTGCAAAAAAGAAGAGATCAATTTGTCGTGCTTCCTTTGACTCTGACTTTTCTTTTCTTGAAGCTCGTTACGCTACTCTGCGTAATGGAGCGTAAACTCGTCTAGAACAAAAGACTTAGCAGAATATGCGACAAGTCTAAAATTTGTCAAAATTTCCAAAGTAAGTTACTTTCTACATTAAACAGAGTTACACTGAGTGACACCACACTATGTTGCGTAATGTAGCGTAAAGAAAGAAAACATGGTAAGATTGAAATCTATAAGGAACTTGGAGACTTGATACTACACGCCTCTTTGTCCTGCTCTGTCTTCTGAATTTCCGTCTCGAACCTTCGCCCGAATCATGAATCTTCGCCTGAGGCCGATTCGCAATTTCTACGGTGTTTCAGCATTTAGTGAGAGGTGAAATTAGCCTCTGTAAAAGGCTCTAAAATGTTTTTTTCTCTACATTAGCTTATTCAATTTCATAAAAAAATTATTACCATATTTTATAGTCTTTATAGCCAAAATTTTATAGTCCAAAAGTAAGTCTTAGTCTAAATTATGAATAAATTTAGAGAAATCATCTAAATTATGCATAAAATCAGAAAAAAAACATGCAAGTTATGAACAAATTTGAAGAAAAAAACATCTAAAGTATGCACAAATTTTGATAAAGCACCATAAACTTAGAGAAAACCATGGATCCATAGTAAAAGCTTGCTAAAAATAAGAAAAGCTTTTAATCTTTCTTAAAAAAATTAAACATTAGTTTTACATGTTAACAAAATAAAAACATAAGTTATACATATCAACCACTTCCATTTCGAAATAGGTAGCGTGCTATGACCATAATTTTTCCTTGCTCACACAAGCATAGCCAAAAAATTCATCAAAAATTCATTTGTTCTCTAATTTCAATGATTCCACTGTGAAAAGAATCTTGAAGTTATGAACCTTATAGCCATGATCATTAAAATTGAAAATGTATAGCCATATATTCATAAAACATGAAAAATAGTTAGCCAAAATTGTAGTTGTCAACATTTACCCCTTTTCATGTAAGGTTGGTGAAAAAATCACCAAAAATTCATTTAAGCTCTAAACAGAGTTATTTCACAACTATTTAAAATCCCACATCAAAAGCTATGCATCCATGCTTAGAAAAAATAAAAAATCTTTTCTATTTATGTAGGAAAAGTTCATCAATTTGGACAATAATCTAAAAATGGCACAATCATCCTTATTACACATGCTTAGTAAAAAATTCATTTTAGGTTCAATGGGAGTGATTTCACCTCCATTGAAAAGAAGAAGCCAAAGCCTACTCATACATAACAAGAAATTAGCCAAAATATTTGTTGTTTACTTACAAAAATTCCCAAAATTACATAAAATTACAAAAAGCAACATGAACAACCTAACTATGCAATGTTAGGGAAATACCCAAAACTTCATCGTTACGATTACATATTAAATGAGAACATCTCTTAGAAAGCCTAAAAAAAGAGCTACAAATCCATGAATTTAAAATTCATAAATATGCATTCATTATTGTAAGAAAAAATAGATAACTTTGCTTGCTTTTTCAGGCCAAAACTTCAAAAATCTAAAAACTTGGATTTCATATAACCATGGAGACAGTCAAAGTAGTCAAAACCATTTAAGAAAATTAAACTTTACACCTAAATATTGGGATAGGCTTTTGTTAAAAGTTAATTTTAATAAATCCTAAGGCATAGATCTGAAAAAATGGCCCTATTACAAAACTTTTGGAGAAAAGCATGAAATAGAAAGCCTTTTTTTCAAAATTCAATCTACAAAAGCTAAAGCAACAAAAAAACCATGGATCCATGTGGAAACAACAAAAGAAAGAGGTGGGATTTCATAAGAATTACATGTTAATTCCTCCACTAGAGTAGATCTAGTAAAATTAGGTGCAACACATGGGAAATAAAACTAGAAAGACCATAGAAAATGAAGGCAAAAATAGGTAGAACTACCTACCTTGGATCAGTAATAGAGGAAGACTAAATGGAGATGGGCCTGGGTACTTCTTCTAGCTCCTAGGCACATTCATCCACCTTTTATACCATAGGGTTATTACTCTTTCCTCCATGTTGTTTTGGTGCCATGGTAGGCTCAATGCTAAGACTTGCGAAAATCTATGAAAAATAGATGTTCTATACTGACTGTAGGGGAGATGAGAGGCTTCCATGATATAACTTGCTTACTTTTGCCATAAGAATCTCTTCTAGAGCTCTCCTCCAATGTACTATTGATGTAGAATGACAATTGTGATGAAACCTTGTGAGATTTTACAATGAAATCACATCTAAAACCTAAACACACAACTTAAAACCCCAGCTACTAATTCAGTGAACCATAAATCCAAGTGCACTAAAGTGCATAGGGGGCAAAGTCTAGTTCACATTGGTTTTGGGTGGGAAGCAACTTCACTTTTCAAAATTATAAATTTTTGGATTGTGGGCCCCACCCTGCATCTTCTCTTTTGACCAAAAATTGCATCAACATGGAGATCTTTTTTAATTTGATACTTAAAACCTTATGGCATCCTTAACCCCCATGCATCCATGCTAGGAATACCATGGCTCGCATGGAAACATGTCTTCTATTTTGAAAAGTAATTAAAATACAACTATGTGACTATGCGTAATAATTTAAGCCTACATTTTTCAATCCCATGTTTCCAATAGTGGGTGAAACATGAATGAAGCTAGATACCATAGGATTCCATGTTGGGGAAAAAATCCTAGGGTGAAGAAGGGAGGGCGGGGGTAGGGTAATACTGCCTCTTAATCCCTGAACATCTATCTAGCATAAATTTGACCCCAAAATGGATCCCAGATGACCTAGAACCCCTCCAAGCATCTCCAGCATCCTTGGAACCCCACCAAACCTAATCAAAACTAGTCAAAATTGGTCAAAATTTGGGATTTGGTGTTTTTCACACTAATGGAGGCTTCTTCTACATTGAGCCTTTTACCCTCAACATGGATAGATGGGAGGAAGCCAAAAATGACATAAATTAATTACCTAGTGACTATTTCTTAATGCCTGGTGACCCTTAAACCTTGTTGTGGAGCTTCTAAAGGCTCAAAAATGGTCAAATATGGTAAAACATTGTCATCCCCCTCTCATCCACGTTGGGGCCATGAAGCTCAATGTGGATAAAATGGGGGAGACTGCATGGAACACTTACAAATCTTCAAACCAGTGGATCTTGACACCTAGCATTAACTATCATTACTGGTAACCCCAGAGGATGACATGCAAGGTTGATTGGCTGTCAATTTGGCCTAGATCTAACTTTCTTACTTGAAGGAGATCTCTTCCATGCTAAGCCTTCACCATCAACATAGATGGAAGGGAGGAAGCCTAAAAACCCTCTGACAGCCTTCAAAAAAATTGAATTTTGACCTTAGACATTGATGGCCAATACTAGCAACCCTGTTGACACCCATGCATAGCTAGATTGACCTTAAAAGGATAAAAATCCCTTCTCCATAATTTTCCACACTGAGAATAATATCCCCAGCATGAAAAAATTGGGGAAAGCTTAAAATTTACCTAATTATTCTTGAAACAACCAAAATTTAACCTCAAGTATTAGCAATCAATGCTAGGAACCTTAGAAGCCTACATGCATGATCGAAAGTGATCACAAATGGCAAAAGAGATTTTTTCCCCATAATTTTCCATGCTAAGCATGAAATCCCTAGCATAGAAAAAAGGGGAAAAATCAAAAACCACTTATCAACCTTCAAAACAACAAAATTTTAACACCAAGTATTGATAATTGTCACTAGCAATCTTAGGGACCCACATGCATGACCAAAAATGATGCAAAAAAGAAAAAAGATATTTCCCCATATTTTTCCACACAAATCATACTATCCCTAATGTGGAAAATAGGGGAAGCTCAAAATCCACTTGGAAAACCTACAAATTAACTAGTTTTCACTCCAAACCCTAGTCTTCAGCCTTGCAGCCCTAGAAGCACACATGCATGGTTGATTAAAGTTAAAACTAGGCTAGATCTAAGTTCTATGATGCTTCCATGCTAGGGATCCTTTGCTCCATGTAGCCTCATATGGAAATTAAAGGAGAGACTCATTTTGGATTCATAAATACTTAGAACAACATTAACTAAACTTGCATGTGGTATAGGATCTTGTTGACATCCTTTGGATCCTTCAAACTTCAAGAAACTAATGTCAAAAGGAAAAAAAATGATTTCCCCTAGTTTTCCATGTTGAGCATAATATTCCAAACATGAAAAAATTGGGGAAAGACAAAAAATGCTTATAAATACCCAAAATTATCAAAACTTGACATGAAACCCTAGTCCTTGACCCTGGTATGCCTAGAGGCTAACATGCATAGTCGATTGAGATGAAAATTGGCTTAGATCTAACATGCCTAATTCTTCCATATTGGGAATCCCTTTTCCACATTGAGGAGGGTATCCCTAGCATGGAAACTTAAGGGGAAGCTTGTTTAGGACCTGTAAACACCTAAAATTGACATTAAATGACCTCTCATGCACTCTAGAACCTTGGTAGCAGTTATTGGAGCCATTAAACTTTACAAAACTAATCCCTAGTGATCACAAAGTGCTTTCCCCTAGTTTTCCAATATAATATTCTCATCCTCAATGTGGAAAAAGTTAAAATGCTAAAAAACCACTTAGGGATGCTCAAAACTATTGAATTTTGACATGGATCCATAGCCCTTGGCCCTGGTGACTTTAGAAGGTAACATGCATGATCAATTATGATCTAAATTGGCCTGGATCTAGGATTCTTACTTCTTTCATGCTAGATTAACATCCCTCATATAAAAACAAAGCAAAAAAGCTACTTTTCCACTTCTGGTGGTAAGATGACAATCCTAGAAGCCAAAGATCTACACTGGAGAAGCCCAAGACCTCATAGCCTCAAGATTTTGGTTTTTTGACCTTATTTCAACCTTCAAGATTCATTCCCTATATTCTTCCATGTTGGAGTAACTCTCCTAGCATGGAAACAAGGAGGAATAACTTTAGTCCCTTTAAATAGCCATCAAACATGCTCAAAATCAGCCAAAAGCTTGCAGAATCAATGTCTACAAGTCTAAGGGCCTAGAAACCTAATTAAAGTGCTCCTAAATCACTCTAAATTCATAAAAAAGTGTTCCCCTATTTTCCCATGTTGAGAATACTATGGTCATCATGGAACAAGGGGGGAATCCATTTTGACATGTTTTGACACTCAAAATAAACTCAAGCTACTTCAAAATAAAGCTAGAGGATGCAAAACCTTCAAATCTAGGTGTTGACTACTTTTTTGACCATTTTTTATCTTATTTTTTATTGAATTTTGATTTTCCACACTAAGCCTTATTTATTCCACACTAGATAGGATAGAAACATGGGGAAAGGCTCTAAAACCTACTTTTTGGCCTTTACAGACCTCTAAAGAGTCCAATTCTAATGGATCTAACCTATGCTACCTTGGAAAGGTCCTTGAACCTTAATTTTGTACCTTTGAGCACCCCAAAATCTATTTTCCTTGGTTTCCATACTAAGGGTCCTCGTTTCCATGCTGAGGTTAGCATGGAAGCCTCAAAACACTTGATTTTTAGGTCTAAATATCCCAGAAATAGCCCTAATTAATGTCCAAACTCATGTAATAACTTTATAGCCTCAAAACATTGCCCACTAAGGCCTAAAACTCACAAAACCTAACCGTTTTTAACCTATACTAGCTAGATTTTACCATATTTGGCTTTTGTTTTTCCTAATTTTTGCCTTATTACATAGCATTTTGGTTTATTTTTTTAACTTATGTTACATCGTTCACCTTGTTGACCTTCTATGACCTTTATACAACCTTATATGATTTTTTTTTTGCCTTATTACAACATTATTTATCTTTTTTCTCCTTTGAAAGGTATCAAATAGTTGTGTTTGGCCTTCCTTGACCATTGTTTGACACCATATGACCATGGCCTACTAAGGCCTAAAACTAGCAAAATTGTGGCCTTTATTAATCATTGGTAGACTTATTTCTTATGTTTCTTCTTTCTTGAACTTTATTTAACCTTTGTTCACCTCTGTTGCACTTTGCTAAATTTTCCTTACCTCATTGATGACCTTGGATTGCCTTAATTGCATTAGATTTGCATGTGTTTTATAGAATTTTAACATTATTTATTTACTTACACCTAGGTGCCATTTAATATGGTTTTTGTTAACATGCAGGATCAAAGTATGATTACTTAGGAGAAAATCAGTTTTCCTTTGTATCTACATGAACCTCATGATGATGTTGAATGGTGTATCAACCCTGATTACCTAGATCTTGAGCCTGAGTATCTTGTAGATCACAAAGCCGCAATACCAAAACCTCTAAAATGGCCTAAAAGCCTAGTCACAGACCTTGACTTAGAAGTGGGTGATGTAACTGAAGACTCTCTAGTTGAGGTTTCTATCACAAGACATAATGGTGAGGAGAAAACCGTTAAACTAAGTTCCTCACTAGAGCCTCAATATGCTTAAGACATCACTAAGATCTTACAAAGCAACATTAAAGCCTTTGCCTGGTCATATGAAAACATGCTAGGCTTAGACCCATGTCTAGTCCAGCACAACATCATACTAGACCCTAGCATTAGACTAGTTAAGCAAAAAATGAACAAAATTAGACTTGATTTGGCCTTGGAAATTCATGATAAGATCTCAAAGCTTTATCAAGTAGGGTTTATTAGGGTTGTTGATTACATAGAATTGGTATCCAACATTGTTGTATTCCCTTAGAAAAATAGGATTATCCATATTTGCATTGATTTTTGAGACCTAAATAAAGTGACTATTAAGGATGACTTCCCTTTTCCTAGTATTGGTCAACTTATTAATACTATATCCAGACATGCCTTGTTGTCCTTTATGGATGGATTCTTAGGATGTAACCAAATTACAATCAAACTAGAGAACCAACTTAGTGTAACCTTCATGATCCCATGGGGTACCTTTTTTTATACCATAATGTCCTTTGGCCTTAAGAACATCATAGTGACATACTAGAGAGCTATGACCTATATATATCATGATTACATGCTAGGTTTGCTTAATGATTATGTAGATGACATAGCCATTAACTCCAAGATGGCCAATGACCATGCTAATGACCTAGATATTTTACTTAAATGATGCCTCAAATATGCACTTAGGCTTAATCCTAAGAAGTGTATCTTTGGTGTCAAGATTAGTAAGATTCTTGGCTTTCTAGTCTCCAAATCAAGGATATGCATTGATCAAGTTAAGGCCATATCCAAATTAGCAATACTACCAACATTAAAGAGCTTCAAGGATTACAAGGAATATTACAGTTTGTTCATAGCTTTATCAATAGCCTTATAGATAAGTTACAATCCATACAACACTTGCTGAAAAAAGGAGTTCACTATGAGTGTATAGATCAATGCGAAAAGGCCTTTAAAAACCTTAAGTGAGAATTAACACAACTACTTAGCCATATACTATCTTAGCCACACATTAGTTGCCCTGATACTTGATACATTGAAGTGAAAAAGTATTGTTTAACAATAGTATTCTCATTTAAGAAATGGAGACAGTACCTCTTTAGGAGCCAAGTCAATTTGATTTGCAAGGATAACATACCTAGATTCATAATTAATAACATCTACCAAAGTAGCCGTATGTCCCAATGGAAAGCCATAATGACAAAATTTGATTTTTATTACATCTCTCAATCCTCAACAAAAGGTCAAGCTATAGTAGTGCAACTTACATTTTCACTTGTTAATGACCAAGCAGCCATAGATCCTGAGTTCCTTAATGAACACATTAACACTATTAGCCAAGTGTCGAAGGGCTATGAGGTAGTCATGTACTTTGATAGAGCTTCAACTATCGATGGGGCTAGTGCCACTACCATGATAACATTCCCATCTTATGAAAGTTGATCCTTTGCCTATCGTTTTGAGTTTTCATCTACCAATAACATAGCAGAGTATGAAGGCTTGATTAGAGGAATGATGGTAGCTCAAGACCTAGGAATTAAACATTTAAAGATTAAAGGGAATTTACAACTCATGGCTAAGAAAGTAACCAAAGTCTATGCATGCAAAGATAAGCACTTACAACCTTACTGTGACCTAGGAAAGCAGTTGTTACAACAATTCACAAACATTGACATCAAACACATGCCTCAAAATGAAAATGTTGTAGCTAGTGCAATTGCAACATTAACCCTTAGTGTGATGCTAGATGTGTTTAGCAAGTTACCCACCTTAACTATGGATTGTGCTACTCCCATCACACAAAACACTAAAGATACCTTTCTAGCCATTTTTGATAATGCTTCTCCCAATGAGTGGTATGATGACATCAAATTTTACCTTATGCATGGAAAATCCTCACAAAGCTTGAATACTACTCAAAAGGATAGCATATGCAAGAAATCAAAGTAGTATGTCATTATAAGCAATAACACATTATGTTGATAATCCTATGATGGCATACTCTTAAAGTTCTTGTGTAAAACCAAAGCTATAATAGTCCTAGACGAGGTTCATAAGGTTGTATGTGAAGGACATATATAACCTAGAGATATGACCACTAAGATTATATGGTTAGGCTACTATTGGTCCCATATAGAAAATGACTTCTTACAAAAGGTTAAGCAATGTGACAAATGCCAATGATATAGCAACTTTATACATGTATCACCAACTAAGTTACATACCACTCAAATAACATGGCTATTTCAATAATGGGAGTTGAATATCATTGGGCCCATAATGCCTAAGTCTTTTGCAAGGCACAACTTGATCATCACTATAACTAAATACTTTGGAAAATGGGTTGAGGCTATATCCCTAAGGAAGACTACATTTGAGCAAGTCTACAAATTTATCCTAGATAACATTGTAGCCTATTTTAGCATACCCAAGACCATAGTTTAAAAAATGGACAAAATTTAGTAGCCATAAAATGAGAGACTTTTGTTACAACCTAGGTATCAAGAATTTTTTTCTCATCACCCTATTACCCTCAACCCAGTGGACAAGAAAAAGCAAGCAACAAGGCCATCATCAACTTGCTCAAGAAGATGCTTAACAATAGTAAGCATAAGTGGCATGAGCAATTTGTCCATGCACTATGGGCATATAGAACAAGCTATCATAGGGTAACTGGCATGATCCCTTATAGTCTTGTTTATGGTTCTAAATTTTTCTTACCTCTTGAATTATAGGTGCCATCGCTCTGAGTAGCCTTGACCAACTTCATCAATGATGAGCAGAACATGGATTTGTAGAGTGTAGCCCTAGATTTGGTGGAGTGGTGTTTGCAAGTGCTTACTCACATTGAGCACTATCAAAAGAGAAAGAACTAGTAGCATTGCCATGACTTGATCATGCACAAGATCAAGGAGGATGACTTAGTCCTCAAGGCCATCCATTGGAATGTAG
Organism: Gnetum montanum; assembly: GCA_015680685.1. Taxonomy (NCBI): domain Eukaryota; kingdom Viridiplantae; phylum Streptophyta; class Gnetopsida; order Gnetales; family Gnetaceae; genus Gnetum; species Gnetum montanum. Next base: position 163,844 of record MNCI01000651.1, on the reverse strand, counting down.
ACAAATTCTTAGCCAATTGGGAAGGGTCCTTCCTTGTCACTAGAGCCTATGGAAATAGTGTAGTCAAAATAGCCAACATGGATGAAAATGAGCTAACCAATCTAGTCAATCATTCCTATCTAAATCATACTACATGTAGTTGACAATCATCAACAAGCGAGCCTACTATCAATGGTCTACTATGACCTTAAACTGGCAACATGGCCTACCAGGGCCTTAAACTAGTACCATGGCCCACCAAAGCCTTAAATGAACAATCTTGGTGATCTAGATAGCTTAATTCTCATGTGACCTATATGCATTATAGTGTTATAATATGTAGTGGTGTTTTGTATTCTTGATTGATGCCTCTCGAGTTAATCCTCCAAGCACCAATAAAGAGGGGCCATTGAAACACCACAAAAACTTGCATGTTATAGCCAATCTACAACACGTAGCTTTCACCCCATGAAACCTAAGGAAAAACCTCATTGTAAATGTGAAAATTATAACCCACAGTGGGAAATTACACATACTTTATATTTTTTAGGCTGAAAAATGCCTCATAAGTGGTCCAAGCCTCATTCCTGAAGTTAAAAAAGTCATATAGTGTATATATTTGGGCTTGGGAAAGCTTAGGGATGTCAAAAATTCCTTTTGGAATGCTAAAAATGGTAATTTGATGGGTTATATTGGGTTATACAATTTTCTATGCTAGAAACACATGAGGAGGGTAAATCTCACCTACCCTCATCATGTAAGGATAGGAGTTTTGAAAACTTCCCTTCCCACCCACAACACCCCCCCCCACCTCTAGCATGGAGACTACATGCATAGCCTAGAAACCTTCCCCCTCAGTGTGGAAGTTTTCCCATAGTGTGGAGTCTCCACCTTGAATGTTGAAAATTATATCTTGTAGCATGGCAACCACAATAGCTAGATTTTAACACTTCATGCACTTCAATGTTGACCAACCACTTCAGCAAGCATTGTGGAGAGCTTAGCATGGAAGGTTTGCTCAGTTACTATTTATAGGAAACAGAATGGCCATGGGGAGAAGTACTTACTATGTATAGTAACCCCTCAAATTTGGACACCCATATCACCTAAATTTAGTAACCAATTTTCTGCCATTTTATAGCCAAATCATAGCCATTTTGCAGCCCCATTTGTGGCCTAAAAAACCTATAAAATCCAACCTAAAACACCATTAATAGGTTCCACAATTTTTAGAAGGTTACAGAATTTTTCATAGCTGAGCAATTTTATATAGTTAAAAAACTATTGGCATACACAAACTTTTGCATACAAAATTGTTCACAATTCTACACTTGGGCATTCTCAAGCACTTGGGATTTTTTTGCAAGTTTCCATACTTCTATTCTGTTGAACCTAGTGTTGACACCCTGTGACCTTGTGGCCTTATAACCACCTTTGAGATTTTGTGAATTTTCAATCTCCACACTACACTACTAGGATTTCCAGCTTCTAGCATATCGCATTTGTGTAGATTAGGTTTTTCACACTTCTCAATCTCCATCATAGCCAACATTGTAGATCTAAGGTTGCATTTGAGAAAGGTTCAAAAATATTAAGAGTGGCTTAGCACCCATATCATGGAGTGGATTGCATTAGCTTCAATGAGCTTTAAATTCTTGCACCAATGAACCTCCCCTTGGCTACTCATTCATGCACCATTTGTACATATTTTCTCTAAATTAGTATTTATTTTTCCTCAATAAAGTTTTACATCTTGGGTTTTGTCTACAAGATACATTTGTTTATTATCTTTGCATTATTCAAATATGCTATTATTTTTGCATTTTATTCATCACGTGTTGCATTCTATAAGTCCCTGGTTAATTTGTCGAACCAACCAGGGCACCTCAAATCCCATTCTTTTTCTTGAAGGCCTTAGGGATTCATGGGTTAAGGAACTACTACACTAAGGACCTTCATTTTTTCCAACAACTAAGGTTTTCAATTGCAATAGGTATGTAACTTAGTTGGTGGCTCATGTATAAGGTTCCTATGCTATTGGTGTCATAAATTTTGATCTTTTACAAGCAATTTTTTTTCTTATAGGACTAGTAATAGTAGATCCATTTAACCCTAGCAACCATGGCTCTAGGTCCTATATGTCCTCCACATATACCCTTGTGAACCTACTCTAGGATTGTGTAGCCTTCAGTTTTGTCCAAGCACACTAACAATATGCCATCATAGGACTATCAACATAATGTGTTATCACCTACTATGACATATTGTTTTGATCATTTACATACAATATCTTTTTGAGTAAGAATTAGGCCTTGTGAAGGTTCATCATGCATAGGGTAAAACTTGATATCATCATATCACATCTTAGTAGGATCACAGTTAACAATTAAGGAGGAAACATTACTAAACACAATTGGTGTTACACTGAAGGGTAGTGTCACAATGGCAATAGCTATGGTATTTTCATTTCTAGCTACATGTTGGATATCAATGTCTGTAAATTATTGCATCATTTTCTTCCTAGGTCATAGTAAGGTCGTAAATGTTTGATCTTGCATGCATACACCTTAGTCACTTGGTTAACCACAAGTTGTGAATTTCTTTTGATCATTAAGAAATTTATTCCTAGGTCACAAGCTACCATCATTCCCCTAATTAATATTCATACTCTGCTACATTGTTGGTACAAGAAAATTCAAAATTGTAAGTGAAGTGTTGGATTTCACGAAATGGAAAGGTTTTGATGGTAGCAGCATTGGATAGATGAGCAATTAAAGCTTTGTCAAAGTGCATGACCACGTCATAGTCCTTGGGTACATTGCTAATAATGTTGATGTATTCATCAAGGAATTCAAGATTAATGGTTGTGTTATCTTCTACTGGTGAAACAAAAAGTTTTGTGGCTATAGCTTGGTCTTTTTTTGAGGCTTGGGAGACATAATATATATCAAACTCTACTATTATAGCTTTCCAATGGGCTATTTAGCTACTCTCATAGATATTGTTCATTATGACTCTAAGTACATTATGTTTTCAAATGACATTAACTTGGCTCCTAAATAGGTAGTTTCATCACTTCCTCAATGAGAATACTAGGGATAGACAATATTTCTCTACTTCAAGGTATCAAGTATCATGGGCAACTAATGCATGGCTATGGTGGTATATTGGCAACTCTACTCCATCATCTTGATTTTGATAGAGTAAAGACGCAATGGACATGTTAGAGATAGCAAGGTAGATATAAAAGGGCTTATCCTTTTGTGGTGGATAGGCTATCAATAGTTGTGCCAACTCTTGCTTAAGGTTTTCAAAGACTTCTTGGCATTGAGACATTCACTCATAGTGAACTCCTTTCTTAATCAAGTGTTGCAAAGGTTGTAAGTTGTTCACAAGCCTAGCAATGAACCTATAGATAAATTGTAATCTATCTTGTAATCCTTGAAGCTTCTTAAGATTAGTTAGTGCTACCAATTTGGATATGGCTTTAACCTTATCAAGATCAACATGTATTTCCACTTTAGATACTACAAAGCCAAGAATCTTACTATTTTTGATGTCAAAGACATACTTTAAGGGTTAACCCTAAGCTCATACTTGAGGCATCATTTAAGCACAAGGTCAAGGTCATGTGCATGGTTTTCAATGACTTTGGATAGAACAACTATATCACCTACATAATCGTTGAAAAAACCTAGCATATAGTCACTAAAGATATACATCATAGCTTGTTTATAGGTTTCTCCTGCATTATTTAAGCTAAAGGGAATCATAATATAACAAACGATAGCCCAAGGGGTCATAAAGGTCTTATTAAGTTGATGTTATGTGATAATCCTAATTTGGTTGTATCTCGAGAACCCATCTATGAAGGATAACAAGGCATGCCTAGTTGTAGTATTTGAGAAGTTAATCAATACTAGGTAAAGGGAAATATTCTTCTGTAGTTGCCTTATTTAGGTCTCAAAAATTGATGCAAATGTGTATACTCCCATTTTTTAGGGACTACCACTATGTTGGATACCCATTCTACATAATCAATAATTCTAATGAAACCAACTTGGTAGAGTTTTATGATTTCATCATGAATTACCAAGGCTAAATCAGGTCTAATCTTAAAAACATTTTCCTTGATTAGTCTAATGGTAATATCAAGTATGATATTGTAATTACACTAGGCATGGATCAAAACGTGGCCTATCTTCATATGACCAAGCAAAGATCTTAATGTTTTCGCATAGGACCTTGGTGATGTCTTAAGCCTGGTAAGGTTCAAGTGAGGAACATAGTTTTAGGGCTTTCTCCTCATCATTATGTATCGTGATAGAACCTTAGCTAGAGAGTATTTGGTAATGTCACTAGCCTTGAGGTCAAGCCTTTTGACTAGGTTTTCATGACACTCTAAAGGGTTTTCTATAGAGGCTAGTTGGTCGACAAGACTTTTAGGCTCAAGATCTAGGCAGTTAGGATCAATGCACTATTCAATATTACTATGGGATCTATTTAGGCTTAAAGGAAAACTGATTTGCTCTAAGGTACTCATACTCTACTCTTGAATATCAACCATAAGCACATTAAGTGACACTTAGGTAAAAATGAATAAATAATGCCAAAATAATATAAAGTATCTTAGTAACTATGTAAACACATGCTATTTCAAGATCAAACAAAATGCAAACAAGGTCAACCAAGGCTATAAGAGGTAGGTAAAAATAAAGAAGATGGAACAAAGGCCACATAAGATCAAATAAAGGTAAAAAAGGTAAAAACATATTAAAGCATAATAAAAGTATGAAAAATAAGGTCAAACATGGTTAACTACGGTTACATTTTTACCATTTTTAGACCTTAGTGGGCCATTTTGCCAATTTAAGGCCTTGGCAAACCACAGTTACATGGTGTCAAATGATGGTCAACAATGGTCAAACCCCAGCACCTAACATCAATCAAAGGTAGGATAGAGATCAAAAAAGACCATAATAAAGAGAATAAGGTAGATATGATCAAAATAAAGAGTCAAAATCAAATGAGGTCTACTAATGATAATAAGGCCAACATAAATAAAAAAATCATGAAATAAGGTCAAAATAGCCAAGATGAAAATTGTGTGATAAAATAAGGAAAATACTAGTTAAAAAGGATGAGATTTTGCTACTTCTAGGCCTCATCAAGATATGGTAAGGGGTTGCAATATTGACAGGTGGGTTTGGGCATCTATGAATGTTGTTTTAAGGCTATTTTAGGTTCAAACAAGGTTTTTCTAGGCATTTAAGTTGGATCCATGCTAGAGCCACATTGGCTAGCCTCGATGGAATGACCCCTAATGTGGATAGGATGGTAATGTGGTTGTCTAGATTAAATTTGATCAATTTTGGACTCCTAAGGATTGGTATGGTTAGAATAGTATGTTGGTAAAGAGAAATGATCAAATCTAGTATCAATTTGAACCTTTGGAAGTTACAAATGAGGTTTGGAACTACCATCCACATTAGAGAAATGATGGTCAATGTGTCCCTAGTATGGCTATAAAGGAAAACTAAATTTATAGCATCCAAAGTGTTAAAATTGATGTTCTATGAACATCCCAAGGTAGCATAGGGTCACAATTATAAAAATTGATCATTTTGGAGGTTAAAATTTATAATAAAAGTAGGTTTTAAGGTGTTACCCCAAGAGCCATGCTAGCTAGCATGGATGGGAGGGTCTCAACATGGATGGCCCAATATTAGTGATTACATGATCAAAATAGGATCAAATTGTAGCTAAATATAGAGTTTTGTAGTTGTATGCTCTCTAGTTGAGTTTTTAGGCCATTTGATGGATTGTATCTCGGTAAAACCTCGTTGGGAACCTTATTAATGCTAGGGAAATGCTAGCCAACATATCTCTAGTACCAATCAATGTGGATACTATGGACTTCTTGGTTTTGGTATGTCAAAACATTAAGAAAAATAGAAGACAAGGTTGTTTGTATGTCTGTGTGGTTACTGTGCTTATAGGATAAGAACATAGACTGTGCAAGGTTTTGGACAAGGAATGATGAATTCAAAAGATAAAGAAAGTGAAAGAAAGACATCTCTAGAGAAAAACATACATCTTGATAAAATTGAAGTAATCTCAAGAAAATACATCTTCAAGAAACAGTAGACATCTTTCTCTAGGAAAAGATGTCTTTATCACAGAAAGATGTCTTCATAGAATGAACATAAATACTAGAAATACATATTCCATGAGACAAAGACATCTTCCAAGAATGAAGATGTTAGAAAGATGTCTTTCCAAGACAAAGAAATATTTTTTGAATTAAAGGCAAATTCAAAGAGACATCTTAGGCACAAAGAAGACGTCTCCCATGACTATTAATGATTGTTGCTTAGCTTTTGGATAAATTCCAAGATGGATTTAGAAATAAAATAGCTATAAGAATACTTCAAATGCATTGGAAAATATAAAAGTTTGTTGATGTAAGCATTGTACATTCATTTACAAGCATTGAATTCTTTATTGCTCCCCATTGTATTATCATTTTAGCATTGGAAGGTACTATAAAGTATGTTGTACTCAAACGTACAAGGATTAGCAAATTGAGTTGCAATTATTTCTTGTAATCATTATTCTTGTGTTGTCCTATGGGGTTTATGTGCTTGATCTTGTTGGGATCTTACAAGATTGAGTTGTCAGTGCTACAGTTCAACACTCTAATGTAGAGCTCAAAGTTGGAAAGGTTTTGGAAGCCTTAAAAACATATTTTCAAGCTTGAAGGAACCTTGTAGGGTTGAGTGATTGGTGTTGTAGTATAGTACTCCAAAGTAAGGCTTGAATACTATATAGGATGTGGATCCTTCAACCACATTTTAAGAGCAACAATCTCCAGAGGCATGCTTACGATCTATCCTCAGAGTGTGGACTACCCAAGTTGGGGAACCATATTAATTTTGGTGTGTGCACTTTTTTTTTATAATTTTTAATTTAGAGAACTTATTCATCTCCCCCCTTCTAAGTTCAATGATCCACAAGTGTATCAGAGCCTAGTACTCTTCTATCATCATCAACTTCAAGAGTGAAAGATGGAGGGGACTTCTTACACAAAGCCACTCATGTTTGATAAATTTTACTTTGCCTATTGGAAATCTAGGTTGCAAGGATACTTTGAATATATGGAGTTTTAAATATAGGAGTGAATTTAGGAAGGCTAGGCTCCACCTATTTATGACACTACTAGCATCATCAAGCCCCAAGAAAATGGTCTTAAAAAGAAAAGGATAAGTTCATGTTTGATTCAAAAGCAATAAAATTACTTATATTGTGCATTAAATAAATCTTAATTTAATAGGGTAGCATGACATAAAATGACCAAGGAAATTTTGCAAATTTTAGAAACTACTTATGAAGGAACCTCTATTGTTAAGTAATCAAAATGGTTAGTTTTACAAAGTGAACAAAATACACTCAAAATGAGAGAAGGTGAGAAAATAAAGGATTATTTTTCTAGAGCTAACAATATTGTTGTAGCAATTAGAGGAACAGGAAAAGATCTACCCAATAGTGATGTAATTATCAAATTGATTATGAACTTTTAACTGGAGTTTACACCAAAGGTCACAACCATGGAGAAAATTAGAGATTTCTTAACTTTAAAATTTGAGGAACTTCAAAGTGATCTTATCACCTATGAAATGAATCTCATAAGCAAAGTAGCTATTCAAGAAAGACCCATCATCTTGAAAACTACCTCAAAGAAGAAGGAGCTCAATGAGAATGATGAGGGAGATGAATATTAGATTGCCTTTTTCACTAGAAAGCTACAATGACTAATCACTAGAAGGAACAAAGGAACACATTAGCAAAAATTCAATTAGTCCAAAGGTAGTAAAAGAAGTAAGAATATTTTAAATTATAATTTATATTTCTCTTCTATAGAATGTTGTATGTGTGATGGAAGAGGCCATATGGGCCCCAAATTTCCTAGTATCTTCAAGATGTAATTCAAGAATAAATTCATTGAAGAAGTTAAGAAAACAAACCTCTATACAAGTTGGGATGATGGGGAGTAGACTGAAGAAGAAGTAGAAGAAGATGTTGGAAATTCTCATCTCATCTACATGGCCCATACTAATGGTGATTCATTAGACAATGAAGTTAATGATAACGAGAGGTCTAATTTATTATGTAAAGAACTTTTAAATTTTTAGAAACTTTGCACTAAGTTCAATAAACAATTTAGGCCTAAAGATTAGGAAATATCCTCATTAAACTTGACTACTTCTAATCTTAACAAATAAGTCTCAGACCTCAACGCTAAGAAAGAAGAACTAACCAAATCATGTGAGTCGATGAAAGAAGAACTTGCAAATGTTAATTTGGTGAATGAAAGGCTAGCTAAAGGAAATGAGTCTCTTTAAATGGTTCTTGAATAAGGAATAAGTCCACAAGATAAAAGTGGACTTGGTGCTACCACCAAGAAGAGGAACTTGCACAACCTTCATCCCATCTAAAGAAACCTTCAAGGAATAAGAACACTACATCAAGGAAGCTACTATTCAATAAAAACTCCTCAAAGGTTTGGTCCTTCTAGTCATTTCTTAAATAGGAGAATTAGATGTTATTATTGTAATTAGATTTGATATAAACAATGGGAATGAAATCTAAATTTATATCAGATGAGTACATGGGCATATCACAAGACTCCTTGGTTCTATCAAAGTGCACGAAGAAAGGGTTTTATGCAAGATCATAAAGAAGATTGGAAATCAACTCAAAGCACCAAGGCTATCAAGAAGAAATGAAGAATTAAATGATAGGACCAAAGGCATTAGGACACTTTCACTAATAATTTTGTAAGAGGAAGTCATATCTTGGACATTGGGGAAGTTTAGTTTAAATAAGAGTCCTCAAAAGAGGGAACCCATTCTCTAGCTCTTTGAACTTCATCACCTTCTGATAACATGAAAAGTAGATAGAGGTAAGTTTTTCTTTCTGTTTTCAAGGTTTCATAGAGACTATAGACCAATTGGAGCCTTCCAAAAACCTCATCCTAATTTTTTACAAAAGACATCTTTTAAGAGTGAAAGATGTCTCTTCAAAGACATCTTTGAAACAACAAATACGTCTCTCTAATTTTTTAATTAACTATAGGAAAGGTGTCGTTTGTAAATGAAAGATGTATATTGTATTTTTAACATGTGAAAAATAAATTTTTGTCAAAAAAATATGTCTCTTCTTTCTTTCAAAGCCCTAGTTTTCCTATGGATATAAAAGACAAAACCCCCATTTTTGTCATATTCCTTCACAGAGAATACACAAAGATGATTGGAGCTGCATAATTTGTAGTAATTTCATTAGAGATGGCCCACAAGAAGATTTATACATCAAGAAATCCATACAAAAAATGTGTAAGAGGAAGTTCTAGCAATGCAATGCCTTCATACATGCCTCAATTTTGAAGTACAGATTCTCAGCATAGGTTTGAAGCTACAAGAACTACTACTATTGTTTCTAAGAATTCTCTTAATTCTCCACTTCTTAGAAAACAAGATTTGTTAGATTATTTTAAAATTTTGAACTAGCCAACTTTCATTTTTATGAATTTTCTTATCGCTGAAGTGCTTGTTAGAGAATTCTATTATAATATTGTTATTCTTGATGTTGTTGTTGGGGCATTCACATCCATTGTTGGTGAAATTATTATTGAAGTCTTTCCCCAAATTGTAAATGCCCTTCTAGGTATTTCTACTTCTAATGTATTTTGGGTTACCTTTTATACTATGCATGATATCAACACCAATGGTATAATGCCTATAGCTCATGGTGAATTTTGTGATGTTTCATTTGGGAGAGATATATCATTTGATAAGGGTCATATTGATTAGAGTAATATAACTCCTAATGCCTCCACGTTATCACTTATAATGTTGTATAACATAATGGTGAAGGGAGGTAGTTACAATTATCTACTACCACCCCAGGGTTTTGCACTTTATTGTCTACTTATAGGGTTCCCATTGGAACTAGGACACACTTCTTATCAAGCCATTTTGAGTCTATATTCCAAGGAGATAATACATGAGTACCCCTACCTCATCAGCCCATTAATCCACTAGAGGGATCTACCTTTTCCAAAGTTTCTTTTGCTTAAAGGTAAGAAGAGTCTCAATGAGTACATTGAGAAGAGGAGTTCTTCTTATGTAGAAGAAGTAGGACCCACTAGACCTCTAAAACATAAGAAGGAATCCTCTCCACAATTCCAAAGATCAAAATCCTTGAGTGCTTAGATTTATTCTTCTCTAAAGAAGTTGTTTTAGTACTTTGTCCATGCCATTGGAAAGCTTGGGAGGAACCTTTCTTACTTGCATAAGAATTTAGATGAAGTTGGAATTTCTCCTCTCTTTGATGGGTAGGTATTTGAGGAGGTTACTACTCCTCCTATCTCTGACAATGAGGAGGATGCTCCTATTCCTCCACAACATTCTTTAGTAGTAGGCACCTCATGCACATATGACTTTAGGATGGAGTTAGATTCTGAGCTAGAGGCATCCCTAGCTAGTATTTAGGGGGAGCATCATGCTTCCATGTAGCAGTTAGAGCACCATGATCTACTTCCACCTACTCACATTGTTCCACCCCTTGCTAATACTCCTAGCTCTTTTGAGCAATGAGCTATGAAGAGCATATTTGAGACCACAGCCTAATGGATCCTTGTTTAGTAGCCACCAGCTCCACTAGCACTCTCTCAGTTTTGAGTGAATCTTCATCCTAGGTAGGCTCTACTATATCAAGTTGAGTCCTTAAATGAGGACACTTAGAAATCTAGTTGTCCCAGCACCAATAGTGATGATGATGAGGATGAGACTTATCATCCATCTCAAGTAGCAATGGATTCTAAGTTTGAGAATGCTATTGAGGCTAGTTATAGAGATCTCAATAGGTTGATTATCCTCTCCTTTTGGTGATATAAAATGATGAGACATTTTTTGGCTCTCAAATATGTGATTTTGGACTTTGCACATATGTCATTAATCTATGCATAATTGTACTTTGAGATGCTTCTGGACAATTTGATGTAAACTAGTTTGCTGATGGTTATGGATAGATGGTGTGTTTTCTAGTTATCTCTATGTGGTCTATTAATTTTTATTATACTCAACTCACATCCTATTAACCCTCCGTGCTTATCCTAATCCCTAATTTCCATAGGAATTTATATGTCTTTATGCTTTTCTTACTATATTTTTTATGGTGATTTTTTTCTCTCTATTTGCTTTCTATACTTTGCCATTTTTGGTTATGTTCAAAAATGAGGAGAAGTAGCTAAAATGTGTTATTATTATGCTTTTTTATTTTTAGAAGAATAATAACTCATTTTCTTAAGTTTTTAACATTACCAAGAAGGGTGAGATTATGGACCTCTCGGTTTTAGTATGTCAAAACATTAAGAAAAATCAAAGACAAGGTTGTTTGTATGTGTGTGTGGTTATTGTGCTTGTAGGATAAGAACATAAATTGTGCAAGGTCTTGGATAAGGAATGATGAATTTAAAAGACAAAGAAAGTGAAAGAAAGATGTCTAGAGGAAATAGTAAACATCTTGGCAAAATTGGAGTAATCTCAAGCAAAGACGTCTTTAAGAAACAATAAGCATCTTTCTTCAAGCAAAGATGTCTTCATCATAGAAAGACATCTTCATAGAATGAAGGCTAGTACTAGAAAGACATCTTTCATGAGATAAATACATCTTCCAAGAATGAAAATTTCAAAAATACATATTTTCTAGACAAAGATGTCTTCCCATAATTGAAGGAAAATTTAAAGAGATGTCTCAACCATAAAGAAGATGTCTTCCATGATTGTTAATGATCATTGGATAGTCATTGCACAATTTCTAAGATGGATTTCAAAACATAGCATCTATAAGAACACTTCATATGCATTAGGAAATGTGCAAGCATTTTAATGTAATCATTGTAGAATTAGTTGCAATCATTGAATTCTTTTTTTCTCATCATTATATTATCATTTTGGCATTGTAAGATATTGTAATGTGTGTTGTACTTAAACATACAAGGATTAGCAAACTAAGTTGCAATTATTCCATGTAATTGTTATTCTCTTGTTGCCCTATAGGGTTAATGTGCATGACCTTGTTGGGATCCTATAGGATTGAGTTGTTGATACTATAGTACAACACTCTAGTGTGGAGCCCAAGATTGTAACGGCTATGGAAGCCTTGAAATCAAATTTTCAAGACTAAAGGGACCTTGTAGGGTTGAGTGATTGGTGCTATGGTACAACACTTTGGAGTGTGGCTTGAAGACTATATAGGGTGTGGACCTTTCAACCATATTTTAAGACTAACAAATTTTGAAGGTGTTCTTGCTATCTATCCTCCACATGTAGACTATCCAAGAAGAACCATGTTAAATTTGATGTGTGTGCTTTGTTTCTTAGAGTTTTAATTCAAGGAACTTATTCATCCCCCTTTCTAAGTTGAATGATTCATAAATACTTTTTATTTTTGGTTCATGTATAGTTTCAAAGACAAGTTGACCAAGTTTTTAGGCTTCTAGCATTCCTAGTAGTCATATTTAAGGTTTAGACTTGTATCTATTCATGTTTGATGGTTATTTGGGCTTTTTTATGGTTATACCCCCTCAAGCCATGCTAGGTAGCCTCGCTCCAATATGGGTGAGGGGTACGATGGGATTTTATGTTTGAAATAAGTTTAAATGGCTTTTAGTTCAAGGTTTTTTAGCCCTACGCTCTAGCAAGCCAAGTTTTAGGCTTTTAGGTATGTTGATGTGCTATCAAAACTAAGGCAAAAGCTTACTCACATTGGCTAGCATGGCTATAGCCTTCCTCACCATGGCTACCTTGGAATATAGATTTCTGGTGGGTTCTAGCATCAAATCAACTAAGCATTTGAGCTCCTATATTTGCAAACATTGATGGATAAGGTTTAGCATTAAACTGATAAATTTGAAAGCCCTTTGATATTTTTTTATAGTCATTCATCGATAAGCCACACTAGCCAACATGGCCTCAGCATGAATGAAGTGGGGATGATAGTGTTTGGCCATTTTGGCATGGCTTCTAGTGTTTAATGGCTATTAGAAAGCATGGTAGGGATCTAGGGTCAAACTAGTGAGTTATTACACAGTTTTAGGACATTAATTAATTTTTACAAATCATCCCTAGGGTATCCATGCTAGACCTAGGGTGGCTAGCATGGGTGAGGGGTTCTCTAGTGTGGTGAAGGTGTTAGGCACTAAATTTAACTTAGTTTTGGTTAATTTTTGGCTATCAAAGACTTCAAGAAGATTATAGGGTTATAATATGTTAATTGGAAGGTTAATATTGGTATTTGGTGAATACAACCCACCCAACCATGCTAGGCCATGCTGGCTAGCATGGATGGGGTGCCCTCCAACTTGGATAGCCCTAAAATCCATGGATTTGACAACTATTAATTGGATTCAATAAGGTTTTGAAGCTAATGGAGGCTTCTAATTAGGTTTTAGACTTTGTTGGTTCATTCTGAGGTCACATTAAGGTTTGCTTGATGCTTTTGGATATCATAACTCCTTGAGTAATGTTGGGTAGTATTGATGGAACCTTGCTTAGTGTTGTTGCCCAACATAGTAAGTGTCATGAATGGTTCTAACTTCTTTTGAGACTTAGTATTTACTAGTGTTAACATCTCATTGCTAAATGTGGCCAGGTATGTCTAGCTTTTATTGTTTTAGGCATGGGATGGTAGGACCCACACTAGATCCAAACTAAAACACCACCAAATATTCATGTTATAACCTTCATTTCCTAACTTGAGGCAAGAATTCATTGTAAATGTGAGATATGTAGTCCATGAGCTACAATGCATTGCATACTTCAACTTTTTGAAGCTAAAAAAATGCTTCAAAACCTATTATTGCCTTATTTCCCAAGTAGAAATAGGTAACCCATGTACATGTTGGGGCTTGGGAAGGGAAAAATGCATTTGAAATGTATAAAATTAGCATTTCCATGGATTTTTGTAGGGGTATAACCCCAACTACGGGGGATCCATTTTTAGTAAATGCAATAGCTACAGTAGACATAGTAGCTATAGTACACAATGATGTTATAGTAGCCAGCATAGTTACCACTAAGACTATGGTAGAAGTGCAACATTGAGATTGTTGGAATTTTTATTTTTCCAACAACAACCAATGCAGTCATCTGAAGTCAACAATAGCCAGCGTAGATAACATTTTTTACTAGGCACAACACTTTCCAATGGATTCCACCATTTCTATAGATTCCAACTTCTTGAACATTTTTCATCACTTTTGCCACTGTCTAAAAACCTTAGTGTAGTTCACCAATGCTAGCATAGTAAGGATGATGCTAGAATAGTCACAAAATTTCATTTACTATTTATAGTAAATAGATGGATTTTGTGGTTGTAGTCCATACCAAACTTACTATAAATGGTAACTATGCTAAAAGTAGACAACCATTCACCAAAGCCAGTGTAGTAAGAATGGTTCCAATGTAGTCAAAGTACTTCATTTACTATTTATAGTAAATGGATGGGTTTTGTGATTGTAGTCCATATTGGGCTTACCATAAAAGGTAACTACACTAAGATATTATAATCATTGCATCTACAAATTGACATCAATATGCCAGCAATCATGACAATGGTGTACAAGCCAAAACATAGCCACACCAACCCTATAAATATCCAATGTTGATAGCATAAAATGGTTTCAACACTTTTCTATTCTAAAAATTTTGGCATTTTGATTACTTTGAAATTTTTTGCAATCTTTTCATAGCAATAGCATTTTTCATTTTCCATCCATCAAAGTCCATTAGAACCATTGCAATCCTACTTACAATTATGGTAGCTAAAAATGATGCTACACTGCACATAGAGACTCTCACATAGCATACATTACACCAAAAGTGTAATCCCATTTCCATGACCACACTGTAGATCCTAGTGGAAACAGATAGATAGTTGATAGAAACTAGATCTAGGAAGAAACTAAATCATGGAGTTGTAGTAGAACACAACATACCTTCTTCAATAGACTTGAAGCTCCTATCAAAAACTCCTAGTGACATTGGCATGAAATCTATACTTCATGAACCTTAATCTTTATTTTCTTGTAAAGTTATTGCTCATTTTGTGCAATTTCTAGTTCACATTTCTATTTTTGCACTTGTTTTTTTTCATTTTTGGATCTATAACTACAACCTCATTTTTGTTTATGTTTATGTTTTCACCTTCATTTTTGATTTCATCTACATCTATGTTTACATTTTCATTTGCCATTTCTTTTTAGATTCTGTAAGTCCTTGGGTGACTAGCAAGATTTTCCAAGGCACCGTGAATCCCATTTTTTGGAGGCCCTTAGAATTTGGGGTTAAAACTATTTTGGCATTTGGATCTTTTTTTTTTTTGTTCTAGCAACTGAAATTTTTAGCACTAATAGTTTTTTGGTGCTAGAAAGATGGCCTTTGCCCAAATTCTTAGCCATAAACCCATTTTAGCCATTTTTTCAATGCCAAGCTTACTATGTTTTTTCCTATTATTATTTCATAATAGCAATGTTGGTTATCAAAACTTCTATCACAAGCCTTGGTGTAGTAGCAGTAATATAGTTGGGTGTTGCGATAAATTTCCTATCTATTGCCACATTTGTTTCTACTATGACAGTCATTTCATCTAGTAGATAAAACCACTTTTTCTTTTTCCAATTTTCACCACTTAGTAGCCATTTTTCATTGCCTTTCTATTTTTGGATTACTTTTTTGGTGGGTTATCCTACTTACTATGTTTTTACCAAAAATAGTGAAAAAGAAAAAAAATAAAAAAACATCATTTTCAACATGTCATTTTAACAATCAAACAAATTTCATTTTAACTTCACCAATGACATGTCTAGAAAATAGTTTGTGAGGGTCTATCACTTCAAAGACCCTACTTTTATCAAATGAATGTAATCCTTGTGACTAAGGGGGAAAATTCCTAGATTCTTAATGATAAATGAGAATCATTATAACTGCATTTGTGCTAATATCTAGGATGGCATGCTGGTTCCCTGAATGGAATTAGAAGAAAAAAGGGAATATGAGCTCATACATCACAATAGAAAATAGTTTATTCCCTCTCCATATGACCAAATACCTCTTATTGACACTTATGCATACACCTTATCTTAGGTAATTGAGATGGACAAAGCAGAGGTAAAAGCTACCTCTAATGGATAACTAGATGAAGAGGACAAATTTGGGATAGAATTTGGACAATAGAATCTTTTAGGAGGGTTCTTCCAAAAAGTAACTCCCAAGACCACAATGCCTACTTCTACCTTCTTTATGTCTTCCACAGAACACATCTCATTTCCTTCATCTCCTTCTTACCCAACCATGTTTGGACCCACTCCTGATATAGCTATGCACCAAACACAATCAGTGTCACAACCCACAACCTTTCACTTTTCCATGTCATTTTTTACATAGCCTTGGTTTGTACAACCATCATCAGTGGTTGTTATTGCCACTAATCCCCTACACCATAGATGGGGCCCATAGTAAGATCCTATGTGACCTAGGAGTCAGATACCTCCTTTGTCCCATTTGTGAAACAAATACCACCACAAATGTCATTTTCTATGTTTATCCCACCTATCACTATAGTGACTCAACCTCTTCCTTTAGTACCCCAATCAATTACAAGATCATAGGCATCACAACTCACACCTCAACCCTTCATCCACACCTCACAATTGATAGGGGTACTCCAAGGACTAGATCAACCTTTTAGATAATCTAGGACTTGATTGAAGAGTTAAGGAAACTTAAAGCCTCAACGTTTGAAACCATGAAAGTAATAAACTTTTGCCAAGATGATCCCATTAGTTCTATGGTCCCACTACTAACTCTTCCTCCCAGTGTCCTTGTGCCATAGTTCACCAAATATAACAGGGAAGGTGATTCAAATGCTCATCTAATTACCTTCTACTCCAAGTGCTTATTGTTGTAAGTGTGGTTGCATATAATTATGCAAATCTTCCCTAGGTCTCTATTGGGAAAATCCCTTGATTAGTACCATGCCTTGCTAAGAGGATCCCTATCCTCTTTTGATGAACTAATTTCATAATTCATTAGTCATTTCAAGTATAACTTGAAACCTAATACCATGCTTAACTAATTGATGAAGGTTAAGTAAGGACCCCTCAATCTAGTGTAGAGGTTCATCCAATGATGGAAGAATTTGCTCAACAAGATACTAAAGATGATATTTGAAACACATTTGTTAGCTATCTTCAAGGGGATGGTTAACAACTTCATAAAGTTGAAATTATATTATTTTGATCCATGGTCTCTTAGTCAAGATTTTTCCTAAACTAACAACATAGAGGATGTCATAGAGGCTAGCCATGATCTTGCCTACATGGTATATAAAAATTAACATATTCATGAAGATAACAAGAAGGGTAGACAAAATAATGTAGCAGTAGCAATTGTGACTAAGGATAGTAAACCAACTAACTAGGGGCTGAATACTAACCAACCTAAGGCCCCTACTACCAACAATAATAATAAACCCTCTACCTCAAGGTCCACTACATTAACTATGTCTAGGCCTAACTTTACACAAAAAGACCAATTGAAATATACCAAGTTACCCCTTAAGGTATTGGAGCTTCTAGACCAACTGTTGAAGAGAAGTAGGATCCAATATAAGAAAATGGCTAAGATTACTTGTAAGAGGCATGTTAGGTTATGTGAAATAGAAAAAGACCCTACTTTAGTGAACTAAGGATGATCCTTTAGTACTCAAGTACTTTAAGCTTGATCACTTCTACAATTATCATTAGTTGCCAAGTCATGATCCCGAGTTTTACCTTACACTTAAAGATGACCTACAAAAGATAATTAATAGGGGCGAACTAGTACTAGATACTTCAAATCCAATTATGCCTCAGAGAGTCAATGCTTGTATATAAGGACCCATTGAATTTCATCAATAGTTCATACATTATCTCAATGTTTAATGTTAATGACAATCAGATGCCTATGAGAGAACCATTCATGATTCAAGTACCACCTTGTAATGCAAGGGACTCCTTAGCTTCTACTAGCTTAAGACCATATTTTGTTGTAAGGTTACCATCATGAATACCCACTAAGATGCCTTTTTTCATTAGGTTACCTTGGCCCTCTATAATACAACCTACCCTAGCAATAGAGAAAAAACTCCCTCATGGTGGCCAACGTAATGTCTTCTTTCTTTTAACCAACCAGAGATAATAAGAATCTCTAATCAAACAATGGAAGAATTTTGTACAAAATGCCAAGAATAACACTGAGAAGCAATCCAAGTCAAAAAAGGAAGTGGGTCCACTGAAGCCCACTCCCATCTCATTTGTTCCCATGATGTCCACAACCTAGGATGCTTCAACAAGAAAACCATGGGAGGAACCAACACCCAAGAAGAAAAGAAAGAGGTTAGGCCAAAAAAAAACCTAAATAGGAAGTTCATATTTTAGGGCATATGGAGAAAGTCAAAACTAACAAATTAACAACTAATAATAAACATTTTTTTAATGCTATGGAATAGGTTAAGAAATTGCTCAAACAAAAGAACATAGTCCTAAGCTTGTATAACCTGGTTATGACTTCTAAAAAACCAAAAAAATTTGCATGTTATATCCAATCTTCATCATGTAGCTTTCACCCCATGAAACCCAAGGCAAAACTTCATTATCAATGTGAATATTGTAATCCACAGTGGACAATTTCACATACTTTAGACTTTGGGGGTTGAAAAATACCTCATAAGTGGTCAAACCTCATTCCCCAACTAAAAAGAGTCACATAGTATTTATATTTGGGCTTGGGGGAATCAAAAATGTCTTTTGGAATGCTAAAAAAAAGGAAATTTTATGGGTTTTATGGGGGGTATGCACTTTTCTATGCTGGAAACACATGCAAGGGGGTAAACCTCACCTATCCTTAACATGGAAGGATGGGAGTTTTGAAAAAGTTTCCCCTTCAGCATGGAGACCACATGGATAGCCTAGAAACCTTTCCTCCTCAATGTGGAAGTTTCCCCTCAACATGGAGTCTTTACCCCCAACATTGAAAATTGCATCCCCTAGTGTGGAAGCTACAATAGCTAAATTTCAACACTTCATGTACTTCAACATTGACTAGCCACTTCAACAAGCATGGTGAAGAGCATAGGATGGAAGATTTGTCTCTATTGTATAAGGTGTGCCCTAGTAACTATTTATAGTAAATGGAATGGCCATGGGGGAAGCACATACTATGTATAGTAACCCCCAAAAGTTGGGCACAAATATCACCTAAATTTGGCAGCCAGTTTGTAACCAATTGGCAACGAATTTAAAAGCCATTTTCAGAAATTCTGCAGCTCTATTCATGGCCCAAAGAACCTATAAAAGCTAGATTTAAACACCATTTACAGGTTCCAAAATTTTTTATAGTTTAGCACTTTTTAGCAATTACTAGTTACACAATTCTCAACGATTGAGCATAGCTTAGCTATTTGTTCACACTCCCATACTTGGGCATTTTCAAGCACTCAAGAGTTCTTACAAGTTTCCACACTTGTATCCTCTTGAACCTAGCATGGAAACCTTGTGACATTGTGACCTTGTGATCTCCTATTTGAGATTTGTGAACTTTCAAGCCCCACACTACACTCTTGGAATTCAAAAATTCTAGCATAGAATATTTGGACAACTTATATTTTTCACACTTCTCCACTTGTACCATAGCAAACATTGCAAATCTAAGGCTATAGTTGAGGAAGGTTTAAAATAATTAGGAGCATCTAATTACCTAGATTGTGAAGTAGATTACATCAACTTTAAGAAACTTTGAACTCCTACACTATTGAATTACCTTTGCTACCCACTCAGACATCATTTATACATATTTCTCTAACTTATTCTGTATTCTCCTTCTCAAATAAGTTTTAAGTTTTTGGTTTGTGTACAAAATACATCTATTTATTACATGTGCATTATTTCAGATTTACTATTAGTTTTGTATTCCATTTCTTTTTATTAGCATTCTTTGCATTTTCTAAGTCCCTAGTTGATCTGCCAAACTAGCTGTGGCACCTTAAATTACATGGGTTGAGGAAGTGTTACACTGAGGATCTTTGGTTTTTTTAGCAACCAAGGTTTTCAATCACAAAAATTTTTCTTGGCACTAGAAGGAGGTCCTTCACCTAAATTCTATGACTAGATCTATTCTTTTTCATTGCCAACATTATCATTTACAAGCTTTTCCTTGATTATTGTAGCTCAAACCTTCAAATCTACCTCATAATCAATGTTGAAGTTCATCCCCCTTTACTCCCAAAGCCCAATGTAGGAGTGGTAGGTGTTTTGGCTTTGAAATTTTTACAGTAGTTACTATGAGATTTTAAAGCTAGCATTGATTTTATTTTGTGCATTTCCTTATCCCCTTTGGCTGCCAAAATCTCCTTGTAGTAGAAATGCCAATGTGGAAGTTGTAGATGGTTTGGGTGCTGAAATTTCAAAAAATATGTTCCAAATTTCTAGAACAGAGCAAATGTGGAAGCCTTAACAACCATTTAATTTTTCTGCCACATTTTTTCCACAAAATTTATGTTGTTTTTCACACCAACCAAATTACTTTTTCCTCCTTGTTGTAAAAGTTGGTAGCATACCAAGACCATCATTGGAAACTACTAGGTTTCCACTTTGGCCTTTAAACTTTCCCTCTTCTTTCCAGTGTTGAAATAAGAAGGTGTGAGATTTCCATTTTCTCATCCCCCTTCTTTCCCCCGAACCATAGCCACCATAGATGTAGTTGAGAGGCCAACATGGATGAGGCTTGATACCAACATTTCCAACTTTCTATTCTTAGTAAGAAGGTAAAATCCTCTTATTCACCACTTACTAATTATAGTAGGTACCTCATTCTTTTTCACTTTCATTTCCTTTAAATTTTTTTGAATTTAATTCATTGGAATTTACTTCTATTCTACAATTTATACCCTATTTTAAGCCATTATTAATAATATAGCCATGTCTTTCTAATGGTCCACCAAATTATCCTTCACCCTCATAGGTGAAGATCATAGCCAACAAGGCATGAGGATCTATGACCCCAAAGACCCTACCATCATTAAGTGTAGGCAATCTTTGAGGATCAAAGGGGAGAGTCCTAATTTTGCAACCATAAATAAATATTGTTATAACTTCATTTATGCTAAAATATAGGTCAGCATGATAATTCCACTTATTGAAGTAGAGGCCAAGAGGGAATTTAAGCTCATACACAAGAGTGGGAAGAAGTACATCTCTTCCCCATATGACCAAATTCCCCTTAATGACATATTTTATAACATCCTAGCCCAATTGATTTCCATGAAAGAGGAAGATGACAAGCATAGCTCTGAGGAATAATAGGAAGAGGAGAATGAATATAAGATATAATCTAAGCCTAAAAACATCCTGAGAGGATTCCAACAAACATCCCTCAAGGTCACAACACCTTCCTTTAAAGCTTTTATTTTCTCCGTGGGCTTGGTGCCACCATCTTCCCATCCTTCCTACCCTACTATGGTGGATGGCATGCCAGTTATAGCCGTATATCAAACTCAACCAATGTCACAAACAACAAACTATAATACATTAATGCCATTTATAGCACAATATCGATATATAAAATCATCAACAGTTGTTTTTACCACCACAAATCTACTAATTACTCATTTGGAGTCCACCATGGGACCCAAGGTAACACAAGGGTCACACACCACCTTTATCCCATTTGTGCCTCAAGTACTAATACATATATCTTTTTCTTTGTTTGTCCCATAATCCACAACCATAATGCAACCTCTTTCTTCCATATTGCAAACCATAGCAATGCCACAAACCTTATAACAAACACCACAAACATATGTGCAAACTCCATAGCCAACAAGATTACCATAGGAACTAGAGCAAGTGTTCTAGATGATCTAGGATCTCATGGAGGAGTTGAAGAGGCTTAAAGACTCTACTTTACAAACTATCAAAATTATGGACTTCTACCATGACAATCCCATAAGTCTTGTAGTCCCATCCTTGACACTTCCTCCTAATGTGCCTATTCCCCAATTTAGCAAATATAACAAAGAAGGTGATCCTAATGCTCATCTTATTAACCCTTGATTTGAATGTTTACTCTTTCAACCATGGGCTCATACCATCATGAGGATTTTCCTCATTTCCTTGACTGGAAAAGCACTTAATTGGTACTGTGCATTACCTAGAGGACCCATATCCTCTCTAGAGGACTTAGTAGCACAATTTTTCAACCACTTCAAGTATAACTTAAAGCTTGACACAATGCCTAATCAACTCATGAAGATCAAGCAAGAACCCCTAGAACCCATGTAGGAATTCATTCAATAATGAAATGGACTATTGAATGAAATACTAGAGCTTATAGTTGAAGCTCATTTGTTAGCCATATTTTAGAAAGTAGGTAATGACTTCATCAATTCTAAACTATACTAACTTTACCCATGGTCTCTTAGCTAGGCATTCTCTCAAACTAAAAATATAGAGGATGCTATAAAGGCAAGTCATGATCTAGCCTATATAGCATGTAAAAACCAACACACTTAGAGAGACAAAGGAAAGAGAAAAAAACAACACAACTATAGCAACTGTAACCAAGGAAAAAAAGATCACGAACCAAAGGCTAAAGGTCAATATGCTTAAGGGTTCCACCAATGACTACAATAAGTAATCATCAACCTCTAGGACCACTACATTAATAACAACAAAACCTAACTTCAAATGGAAGGATAGGTCTAAATAAAAATAATTCATTAAAATTATCTAATTTTTTAAACCAACTATTAAAAATTAAGTGCATGTAGCATAAAAAAAATGACCAAAGTCACTCAAAAGAAACATGAGTGGCTATGTGAAAAAGTCAAGGATCCCACTTGGGCAACCAAGGATGATCCCTAGTTGCCAAGATACTTCAAGCTAGACTACTTATGCCATTATCATCAACTACTTGGTCATGACACAAACTACTACCTTGCCTTGAAGGATGACTTGCAAAGGGTGATAGAGAGTGGGGATCTAGTCTTAGATGATTCCAATCTAGTTCAGCCACAAAACCAATTGATGTAGATCTACAAGGAACCATTGAATGCTAATGATAGTCCTTATGCTATTTTAACATTCAACATTGATGAAGATTGAATTCTTGTAAGAGAACCGTTCATGATTCAAGTACCTCGCTATGATGAAAAGGCTTCTTCAACTTCCCATAGCTCAAGATACCCCTTCATAATGAGAGTACCATTAGGAATTCCTCTAAGGGAACCTTATGTCATCAAGGTCTTCCAACCCAATACAACCCAAACAACTATAGCCGAACCAACAGTGCAATGACCCCCTATGGTGGTCAATGTGATTGCCTCTTCCTCATAGCCAATGGCTAACAATCAACAAACTTTAGCCGAACAAAGGAAGAAGCATAATAAAAATCTTGAAAACAAGGATGACAAGTAGACAAAGGCATAAAAGGAACTAGGCCCACTTAAGCCCACTCCCATTTCAACTATGCCCATGACCTCCATTGCCACAACTCCTTTAACAAACAAGCCACAAGAGGATACCAAAGCCCACAACCAAAATAACAAAAAAGAGCCACAATAGCCATAGCCTAAAGCTAAAGTTTGCATTTTTGGATGCATGGAGAAAGTAAAGCACAACTAGGTTGACAATCCCTTGATCAATGATAAAAACTTCCTTAGTGAAATGAACCAAGTTAGGCAATCCCTCAAGCAAAAAAACATAACTCTAAGCTTATATTACTTGATCATGACTTCCACCCCACATCATGAGATGCTAGTCAAAGTTTTGACCTCCATCCATTTTAGTGATGATATCCACACTAATGAGAAGTCCATCCATGTAGTGATGATTCCTCCCTTACCTAAGAAGGAAAAATCAACATACCTTGCATTTCACAATAGTTAAATTAAAGGTAATTCCTAAAATGGTGAAGTAACTACAACCCCTTTACTCATAACCATATGCATAGGAAAATTTAAAATACATTGGGTGCATGTTGATGATGGAGTTGCAACCAACGTCATCCCATGCATCATTGTTGAGCACTTTGACTTAATTAAGAAAATACAACCTACAAGCACCACACCTCTTAAGTCCTTCAATGGATCAAGATTTTTCATCAAGGGGTCTATCTCCTTGAATTTTGTAGCTAGGGAGCAATTTCCCATAACCTTTAATTTCTTTGTGATGGAAGAGATACTAGAATTCAACTTGATCCAAGGAAGACCTTAGTTGGCTCAATTATGAGCTATGTGCTCTCCCTTCTATTAATAAATTCACCTTCCTTATGAGGGAGGTGAAATCATCATTCATGATGATAATGTGGTTTCTCTTACTATCAACAACATAGACATAGATAAAGGGTATGAAGTAGAGCTTTAAGAAGAAGCTCCTAGTCATGAAGTGCGAAAACCCAAGAAATTCAACAATGATTGCAATAAGTAACAAAATACATTATGGGATGAAATCCCTTTTAAAATCCTAAATGAATGGGATGGAAAATATAACCTTGTGCAATTTAGGACTTACTCACTCCCTAATCTAGCAAAGATTAGGAACAATCTGCGTAAGTGAAGCTTTCCTTAACCTTCCCATACCCCTATGACTAGATTCAATAATAGCCATGTAGCCTTACTTTTCTTTTATATTTTATTATATCTTTTTATGAATTTGTTGTTTTACTCTTTATGCATGTAGCCTATGCATGTAGTCTAAGTTTTTTTGCATTTTTACCTATTTGCTACAACCTTTCTTTATTTTTCCCTATGTTAGAAACATTGAAAAAGTGTTATAAATATGTCTTTTTCATACCCCATCTGCTAAGACGTTAAACTAGCATTATGATCCACTAAGATCTTAAACTATCATTATGACTTTCCATGGCCTTAAACTAGCAAAGATATTCACACAACCCCATCTACTTTGATGTTAAACTAGCATTATGATTTACCAAGACCTTAAACTAGCATTATGGTCCATCATGGCCTTAAACTAGCAAAGATAATCACACAACCTCATCCACTAAAACATTAAAGTAGCATTATGATCTACTAAGATCTTAAACGAGCATTATGACCCACCATGGCCTTAAACTAGCAATTTATTCATAATCATGCAATATAACCTATGTCCACGATGGCCTAATTCTATCAAACATCTTATTTATTATTACATTTCTTTTTGTCAATTAGCCATTTGATGTTATAAGAAAAATTTCAACATAGTCATTCTCAATGTTTACAAGATTTACTACTATTATAGATACACATATCCAAAAATAAAACAAAAATTTAAATCTAAATTTAAAATTTCCATAACATACATAGCCATGGCCACAATGTGTGGCAAGAATCTTAAAGAATAAAAACCATCCACAACATAGTCTTGACTAATCATAGCCATCAACATAAAAAAAAACAAATAGCCAACAAGCTAAACTGAAGGAGGCTATTGAGTGACATTCGAAGAAGGAAGTGACGGGTCATTTCCACCCTCACCATTGGGGCTACCAATGTCTCTTAGGGCCTAGAATGCAACAAAATATAGCTAATTAGTAACCCATAGCCAAAATCATGACTTAAAACAAAAACCAAAGCATAAAATATATCAAACTTGTGTAGATTCTAGCTCCATTACCTCCAAGAATAGATGGGGAAGTCTTTCCACCAAATAATGGAGGATCTAGTCCTCTATCATTTATGGCCCAAAACTAATAAAACCTAAGGAAGTACACCATGAAACAATGCCACTACTTTGGCATTTGCATATTTATCATTTTTGACATGTGAGAGCTCTTGCAACCTTGAAAAAATGTAGCTTCTCAAACCCCCAAGCATGGAACCCCCTAGCCTGTTATCTCGCTTGAGATCTACGACCCTTTAGTATCCACATGAAGCTCTTGCAAACCACAACTTCCATCATTTCTTACTTTGGTAGCCCAAGTTCCTCACACCTCTCATCCCCCTACATCAAAAACATAGAAAATTTGGTGTAGCATTAGCAAAGGTTCGAAAGAATGAGGAGTGATAAGACCTCTAGATTATGGAGTTGATCATAGCAACTTCAATAGATCCTAAACACTTGTGGAAGTAAACCCCCCTTTGCTGCAATAGGTCATCTTCTACACATTTTCTATAGCTCCTTTATTTTTCTAAAATAAAGTTTGTAGTTCCATTTGTGTAGAAGTTTCATTCATTAGTTTTATTTTGGTACAATTTACATTCAGATTTGTATTCCATGTTTTCATTTTTGTTATCTCATTTTACATCTCATAAGTCCCTTAGTAATCTACGAAGCTTTCTAGAGCATCATGGATCTTATTTTTCTGATGGAGGCCTTAGAGATCTGAGGTTAATGGCTATTGTGATGGGAGTTCTTGGTTGTTTCTCCAGCAACCAAGATTTTTTGTCACAATACCAATGTTTCCCTATCTTATGCCATTGCTAAAGTGGGTACTATATAGAGCACACTTTCTTATTTTAATCTTAGTTCAATTAGTCCTCTTTTTCTTTATGAAATATGTTAAGCATAAAAGTAAGATTAGCAAAGATAATTGGAGTTTCCCTTATATACAATTGATTACCACATCAGTTGTTGCTAACCAAGGTCTACCTAGTATGATTGGAGAAAAATCTAGATCCTTTACTTCCAACACTACAAAATCAATAGATTATTTTTCTCTTTCAACCTCTACTATTAAATATTTCACTACTCGTATAGGTTTTACATTAGAATCAACAACCAATGATGTTGTCATGTTTACCTTTCTTATATCCTCTAGATTAAGTGATCGAGTCACTTCACATGCCATGATATTGATAGTAGCTTCTAGATCCAATAGGGCATTCTTATAGTCTATTCATTTATTCTAATTAGAATTTAGGAACCCCTAGATTTTGGTATTTTGGAACTTCATGGACTTTTATAGGTAAGATAGATTATCAACCAAATAAACTTGCCTAGGAATCTTTTCTTTCATTCTCTTAGTGCATAGTTCCCTTAAATAGTTGGCATAAAGAGGTGTGTCTTTTATAACTCATTCTAAAGGAATATGCAAATATAATTCAGTAAAAAAGTTTTCTATATGGGCCTTGGCTGGAAAGTCCTCTTGCAATTGTTTAGAAAAAGGAGGTAAGATTGTTTGTCTAGGCAAAGGAGAAGAGGTTAATGATTGTTCTCTTTTTCTTATTGACTAGTTGTTTTCCTCTTCATTCAATACTTGTGGCTAAAATTTTTCTTGTACCTTAGATTCTTGAAATCTAACCTTCTTTAGGGATCTTGGCTCAATGGTCTTTCCACTTCTAGTAGTAATGAAATGTAGTTTTTCCTTACCCTTTCTTTGAGATGTAGGATTTGGCTCAAATTGAGAAAGTAATTCATTCTTTGTTACATCTTGAAATCTTATCGTTGTTTCACTCATGAATTGCAAATTTTCCTTAATGAAGGAAGTAAGACTTTTAGTGGATTTATCTAAGTGATCATTAGTTCAGCTCTTAAACAATCTAAAATTATTTTGAGGATAATATTGTTGGAAAGGTAATATTTGTAGGAAAGTGATTGTTGGTTGGATTCTATATTGTTGAAAATCCTTCACTAATTCTTGCACATCCTCTCAACAATATGATAAGACTAGGCAAGTGGTTCAATCATGTTATGGGCTACCACAAAGGCTACATGCTTCACTTTTCACCACATGAGCTTGTTTCTTTATTAATCATGTAAACCCATTAGTTGTTTTCTTAATCAATATAGCCTATCATTAGAGAGAAATATTTGGAGAAAGGCAGCCTTAAATCCATCCCATGAAAAAATTTGTATCCCAAGGGTTTGTAGCCAAAACATAGCTTCATATTTCAAGGTTGACTTAAAACCAATCATTTTGATTCTATCCCCACTTTGAGGTGCTAGCATTAATAATGTGGTTTCAAATTCTCTTATGTGAGTAACTAGATCCTCATCATTTGTTCCCCTAAAAATAAGTAATAAGTGAATATTTTTGACCTCTACATCTCTACCTTGTGGAAAACCTTATGGTCCTTGAGGTATGATTGATGTCCTTTGATTTAATAAATCCATAAGAGCTTGTCCTTGTTAGGCCAATCCAATTAGAATTTTAGAGCCTAAACTACCAAAGGAGAAAGGACTTGAGCCAAAAGAAAGTGGAAGAGATGTACGATGTGAAGAAGATCCAATTATAAAAGTAGAAGTTATTATTGGGGTTATAATTGGACTTGGTATAGTAACAGAGGCTACTAATGTTATTGGAGTTTGCAAACTCAAGGTATTTATTGGTTGGGTGATTCCTTCCATCATGGTTACATTACTTAATATTTTGCTGAAACTTTGATTTTGGGAACTTGCCATCATAGTTAAACTCATAGTTTCCATTGTATAGGTCTAAATATTGAATAGAGGATTAAAAATGTGGAAACGTTGGATTGTATCCTTCTATTCTCTATTGAATATCCTTTGTTGAAAGAATGTTGCTCTTTAAAAGAGGGAAAAGAAATTAGATGTTTTTGTCTTTGTTTCTCTTAATCTTGTCATAAATTAATTCATGTACATTTATAAAGGCTAATGATGTTCCTAGGAGGTTGAATTCATGTTGGGTTTTTAGGTTGCTTTGTTGGTTTCATTTAATAATCACATTCCTCCTTAGCACATTTGTGGGCAACTAATCCTAAGACTCTACGAATTGATTTAATTACCCCTAAAATTGTTAACTTAATTGCAAATTTATTTATAGTCTCTACAAGTTGGACATTAAAAGGTGTTGATTCTTGGGATTATACCTTTTCCTTATTTTAAAACAATTTAATACAAGAAAAAAAATTAAAAGAAACCATTTCAAAAACTACTTAATAAAAGGAAATAAAATAAAATAAAGGAAAAATATAGCATACATGTTAAAAAGTACTAAATCTCCGAAATAAATTTGAAAATGTACAAAATCCTTNCACATAAGTAAAACTAAAAAGCCCTCATCCTAACTTCTAATATTAAGTTCAAAGATGAAAAAAATTGATTAAAAAAATTGAAAAACATATAAATGTATCATAAATATTAGAATATTACAAAGGATACATCACCTAATAGATGACCCTACTTTGCTACCTTCACAATGTAATAACTTCACAACCTTAATAACATCAATGATTATTGATTGCCACAAGGCATCAACAATCTTCCATACCCACTTCTAGTACAAAATAAAAATGAATTTAGTTTAGCATGGGTATTTCTTAAATTCGGCATCCCCCTCCCTCATAAATGACCTTCTTATTTATAATTTATAATACTTACAATAATTAGAAAAAATAAGCATCTTGAAAATTGATTGGTATCAAAGAATTTGATAGGAATCCATTTCATAGTTGTTGAATTATATCATCATTTTTGGAATCTTTGATGCTTGATTTAGATCACTTAGCAACTAGAATCGATATCTTGATTTCATCACAAGATTTTTTCTTCCCAAAAATTTGTCATTAATCCATATTGCAGCTAGTATGAGTATTGATATAATGGACATATATTTCCATTGCTACCAAAACTTCCTACAATACATAGAACTCAACAAGAAAATTAGTACTTATTAAATTCTATTTATAAAATTGAGTATCTTTAATATAGTAAAAAAGAAAATAAACTAAAAATGTAAACATATATGACTAAAAATTGAAGTGTTATGGGGTTCAACACATTCCATCTTTGAATGAACTTTTGAATAGGTGCAAGGGAATCTTGTCTCAATTTTGTGAGTTTATCTAGCATTGTTTTAGGTCTCAAGTTATATTTGAAGTAGTTAACAAACTAGTTTATCAAGTCATCTAGGAAGGAAATAAAACCTCTAGGTAACATCTAATACCAATCTAAGGTTTTTCTATTAAAGGACATGAGGAAGCTACATAGCGTAGTATATGGCCAAGTNTTGGTTTATTCATGAATAACCCGTTGTATTCAATACAAGTAATAAGTTAGGTAATGTCCATAGCCTTCTTGTGTCATGTCATTCAACCATCTTCCTAGGTCTCATTCCTATTCACAACCATGCTATTTGCATGCTAGCCTTGTTCCACACATCCATCACTAATGACCTCTTCCATGCTACCTTCATTTCATACTTTAGTAGGCCCTTATTTAGGATCTCAAGTCCCATAAACTTCTCATATCCCCTTCATTCCTTTCATCCTACAAATATTTGTTTAAACATCATTCTCTCTATTCAACCCCTTGAAGTAGTGGTCCCAAGATCTTTTTAATCCATGCTACAATCATTCACATGACTTCAAGATGCTCAAGCTTCCTTTGAGCTAGCTTTACAACCTATAGGAGCATCCTAGGCCTTGGATCAAGCCTTTCAACTGATCCAAAGCCTTACCAAGAAGCTAAAAAGCTTGAGGCCAACACTAACAAAATGGTAAAGGCTATAGATTTTTACCAAGATGATCCCATTAGTTCTAGANGTGTGGAACAAGGCTAGCATGCAAATAGCATGGTTGTGAATAGGAATGAGACCTAGGAAGATGGTTGAATGACATGACACAAGAAGGCTATGGACATTACCTAACTTATTACTTGTATTGAATACTATGGGTTATTCATGAATAAGCCAAGGATGGATTATTATGAGGGCTCATTCTCATGAGCATAAGTATCTTAGTATCCTCAAAACTCATCTTGATTCTCTTGGTCTTGAATAAAACTAGCTTTCTCACTTCTTGTAACTTCCTTATCAGCATCAACTAATTGGACTAACAAGTTGACATAGATTTTTGAAAGCTCAATTTTTTCATATGGAAAAGGGACATATCCCTTCTCATTCTTATGGGAAAATTCAAACTCATGCTTAGAGTCTAACTTTTTGCATGGAATAGGTAGAATGACCTAGATTTTATGCAGATGAAATTATAATATTCCTGGGTAATATTAGCTTACACAAGGTTGCATTCCATAAACTTAAGGGACTACCTATGCTCCATTATAGATGGATCCTTAGGATCATAAATGCAAGTGAATTTTCAATTCATAGCCATGAAAATGATGTAGTGTGATAGGATGGTTGATTTAACTCTTTAGAAAAGTTGTGGCTTGTACCATATAAACATTTTATCATATAAATCTTGCAGAGTATAAAACCTAATCAAATAAAACTATAGTGTATAAAATTGTAGTGCATGAAACTACAATCTATGCAAATACATTGTAAATAAAGTGTAGCATGCTTGATTAAAATGTTTGTATAAGAGGAGGGAAATTAAAGTGAACTACAATTGCAATTGTAATTATAATTTTTCCTAGTGTATTTAAGTAGTGCTGGGAAGGATGAAAAAATTCTCTAGTGTATATGAGAAAAGATTTTGTCCAATTGAAAATGTAAAGAATTGTGAAAACTTGAAAAACTACTAATGAGTGGCAAGGTATCCCTACACTCAACCATACAAATAAGAGCGTAGCACACACAATCCGATCGAACTCCACAGACTAAGTTCCTACACACCTCATGGAACACTTAGGGTTAATCATTCATTGTCTTCCCAGACTTACTTGTAGTTTTCATGGTTGTATGATTAAGTAAGTCTGAGGTATCTGATTTTTATGTCTTTTCTGTTTTATTTCCTATGCTAAGAGGTGAAGGGTTGATGAGAATAATTAACTAACTCTAACTAACTAACTAAGCCTTAATTAACCTAGCATCAGCATCCATTCCCACTTACTATTCACACCTTGAACCGATGCAACCTTGGTTACCAAATGCTAATCGTTGCTGGGATCACCAAGTATAACACACGTGATCAAACTAGTCATACTGAGGAACTTAACTAGGAGAGAAGGGTTGAGAGAGATTTAATTACTAACAAAGCATTTAAATGAAAAATAATAAATAACAATAAATAAATTCATAATTAGCCTATTCCATGCACTGCAAGGTTTATCCAAGAAGTTTGTCTTTATTGCCATACAAAAACTTGTGTTCAGGTATAATGTCTGCTCAAATAAAGATCCGTTCACTTTGGAGTTCCTACTGTGGG
Organism: Gnetum montanum; assembly: GCA_015680685.1. Classification (NCBI taxonomy): domain Eukaryota; kingdom Viridiplantae; phylum Streptophyta; class Gnetopsida; order Gnetales; family Gnetaceae; genus Gnetum; species Gnetum montanum. Next base: position 131,696 of record MNCI01000651.1, on the reverse strand, counting down.
CACATCAAAAATATTCTATCTCTGGAGGCATCAAACTACCAAATTTTCACTATGGTCTAAGCCTAGGATGAGAAAAAAAGGAGAGTTACCTTTTATTTATATACTTGGTAGCACACCATGATATTGCATACGTGATATCGCGGGGGATGCAATATACCCCCATGACTAAATGAAAACTCGTCCTTGAGTTCTTTACAATAACATCAGGAAGGTATGGGATTATTGACTCAAATGGAACTAATGGGATGACATGTGAACAGATCATCATTACAAGACAAAACAAAACTTGTGTTCATGAAAACAAGAGTGAACACCTTATTACATTGACATCAGGCCTCATTTGGTAGCTGAGAAAGAGAGAGAGAAAGAAGTGTTGCTGCCAATGCCAAGATTTCACCTTTGGTTATCCATTTGTAAGTGCACCATCGATCTTGCTCCTTACATAGCTACTTCAGCACCGTTCCATTTCAAGGGTTCCCTCTAGATCCAATCCGTTATTGCATGATTGCCATTTGCACACACAACACAATTTTATATTAGCAAGGGTAAATGAATCATCATGTAATTGATACCTAACTTCTGTAAAAGGTCCATTGGCTGGGTTGTGGTATGGCTAATACAAATTTGGAGATATATTAATGATGACTATTGAAGGTGTAGGGGCTAGGAGAAAATCGAAAAAATTGGGCCCTGTACCCCCATGACTAATCACGAACCTATGGTAGCGAGAGAATGGAAAAAGAAAAGGAATAAGAAAGAGGAAGAAAAAGACCTAAATATAACGTCAATGAAATGAATGTCAAGATGGAAATGAACAAAATAAAATGGATTGCAAAAATGTTAGGGGAAAGAGATTAACTGATGCATCAAATAGAAATGTTAGTGGGTCCTCCCCAAAGCAAGCGCATGCCCTTAATGCCCTGACAAACCCACATTCAAAGAGTTCGTAGGCTTTGGGAATGTCATGTGGAACAAGAGTTAAAGTATTGACTACAAGAATTTACCAAAAAGAAAACAATGCATCCACCAAAATATACACTAATGACACAACTGGCAATGAGGTGAATAATGGAGAGAAGAAGGGAGAAAAGAGAATGGAATGGAGTCTCAAGAACAAGGTGATGTACAGCCCCTTGTGGAGTTAATGATTAATGTGACTTGGTAAATCTCATTCCAACTCTGGCCATAAACCAATCACATCCAGTGACTTCACATCAATGCATTCGGCCAATCCATCCCCTTGAATAACAAAAATTCCTTCACCTAAGAGCCACCACCATTCTGACGAAACAAATGAGGAGAGAATGGGAAGTGAGGAGGGCCTTAGTTAGAGGGAAATTTTTATTTCAGTTCCATAACCAGTGCTTGTAGCCCAAATAATTATTTCATCTAAGGAGTGTGCTTTGAATTCTCACTTTTTTTCCTTTTTTTTTCTTTTTTAAATGTTTTTATGTGTTTATGCATGAGAACCACACCATGCAAAGACTTGTTATATTTATTTGCTCAGCTTCCTAATAATTGGATAACATTGGAATGGTAAGAAAACTCAAGAAGAAAACATCCAAGCACCCAAAAGAATGGCCAACACAAATGCATCAAGTTCCTTTGAATCACACCCTTTTCAATCCTTGAGTCCTTCCTTAGTTTGAGAAATACCTAGTCACTGATTCGTTATAGTTCTTATTTAGAAAGGGACTATACATCTCCAAGCTGAGAGAGACCATAGAAACTTGTGGATATATGGATGAAGTGGACTCATTGCCTATCATATCAAAAGAACATACCTTAGTATCAACATCATAACTTAAAGGTAAAAACCAAACATTAGCAATCAATGAAAAATAGTTCATACCATTTGGAAGAACACTTATTGGGTGACAAACTTACAAGATGAATAACACACACACAAACACACACAAAAAATGAAAAAGTATAACGATGTTGTAAAACAAAAACAAGAAAAGTTAAAGAAATTTGTAAAACAAAAATGTGTAAAACAAAAACTTGTAAGACAAAAATGTGTAAAACAAAAACGTGTAAAACAAAAATGTGTAAAATAAAAACGTGTAAAACGAAAATGTGTAAAACAAAAATGTGTGAGACAAAAAAGTGTAAAACAAAAATGTGTAAAAAAAAACATAAAAGGACTGAGGGCCTCCAATAATCATCATAGGTGGCCATCTCCCCCATGACTAAATTGTAAGGGAGAGATCTGAAATAATGAATGTCTATTTGAATTTTGTAAAAGTTCCCAATTTCTCCTCATTGATGTTCTTAGATTAAGGGGTGCAAGTTGGCGATGCTCATACTCCAATGTATCTATGCCTTCATTGTTGGCATGAGTTGTTTACCTAGTTTGTTCCATGCATATTGATGGGTTGCTCTGTCATTTAGCTGTCAACCATGGGGTGTCCACTACTTGTGTCGTTACTACATACAGGCACCTTTGAATGTTGTCCATTGATGCACACCGGTCACATGCAGGAAATGTTAAATTTCTCATTACCCATGATTCCTACGTGTCATCACCCTCTAAGTCACTATATGTGATGCACGAAAATTTCTTCTTCTCGATCTTTCCATAAATGTTTATCTTAGATATCTCCAAGGAAAGATCGCACATCCCTAGGCATGCGTCTATTATGCTTAGCCATGCCCTTCCCATTATGATTGGGAAGTCCCCTTCGTTGTTGTTAACTTCGATCACCAAGAAATCAACTGGGTATAACCAACCACACACAGTGGTAATGATTTCCTCCACCAATCCTAAGGGAATGGTGATGGACTGGTTAGCTAGCTCAAGTTGAATATTTCTTTTCTTGAGTTGGGGTAGGTTCCAGGCTTGATACATTTCTCGTGAGATTAATTTGACTCCAAAACCTTAGTTAAGAAGAGCCTTATGACATTCGTTCTCAGCAACTTGTAGATAGATTAAGGGACTCCCAGGGTTAGAGAGTTTCCTTGGAAGGTGGCCTACCTTGATCCAGTTGATTATGGTATGTGTTAACATAACTTTATGCATGAAACTCTATTTTTGGACAAAAGGGAGCTCCGAAGTCTTGTATGTTGGAGGAGCATGCATAGACTCAACCACTTGTTATTGTGAGAGCTTGTCTGGGATTTTGGTTCTAAAGAAAGGTCTTCTATTTTTGTAGTTGTCAAAACCATCAGTGGCTTAAATGTTTACAACTCTCGTAGCATTGTGTTGCTGCGGTTGAGTGGGGAGTTCCCCTTGCATTGTTGGAGCGGGCGGTATGAGAACTAATGGTGTGAGAGAGGCAGATGGATTTGGAGGATGGTATGGGTGTGGAGCATCTCTTGGAGGAGAAGGAGTCCTTCTAAAGTACTCCCAAACTTGGTAGTGACGTTGGGGAGTTTTGTGACCCATGGAGTCACTTGGAGAAACCGGCTGCTACACATAATAGCCCTAAGGATCAGGTTGCTGGTAAGGGTATTGATGTTTAGGCGGTGGCATCCCCCATGACTGAGGGTGTTACCACTGCTGATGTTGTCTGATGGGTTGTGGTGGAGTTCCACTTGGATAATACGTTAATGGTTGGTGGAACTGCTTTGGGTTACCTTGGGGATAAGGTAACCTTCAGGGTGCCTGCCTTTGGTTAAGTCTTGGGTTGAGTGCATAAATCCCAAAATATTGTAGATGTGAGATGATTGGACAACATCCCTTAGGATGGTTAGATTGGCAGATCTCACATCCACCGTCATTTTTTTTGTTAGAATCCACAACCTCATTGGAGATAGTTATTTTTCCCTTACCCTTGTTATGTGCAAGGCCTAAATCTCTCTGCTTTTTCTTATCTTTGTTACTACTTCATTCCTCCTTAGAATCCTCTACAATTTTTAGGATAGTTTCAAGTCTAGAGTCTAAGGAATCCCACAATTGATCCACCTTAGCTGATACTTCTGTTGTTAGCTTTTGAATTGGCAAGGTTTTTCTATTCACCAACTCTTCGAGTGGTGACTCATCCTCCTCATCACAAAATCTCACTCCCTTCTTTCGAAGGGAAGGATCACGGTTATATTCTTTCGCACTTTCTCTTTTTCATAGCTCCCCTTCTTCTTTGGCTACTTTCTCCAACAATTGATGAATCTCATGGGCTCTAAATTCTGATAGTCTCACTTGGGCATAAGTCCCAAGGGTTCTCCTAGTCTCATGTCTTAGCCCATCTATGATGCGGTGGAGTTGATCCCGCTGTGCGTAACCATGGCCCAGGCAACGATGTAACAATGCATAGTATTAGCCCATGGTAGCATCCAAGGGTTCATGAGTACCTTGCTTCAATCCTTGGATCTGCTTACATAAGTTAGACACTCTGGAGTATGTTTGATACTTATCATTAAATAATTCTAACATTGTACTCCACCTCCTAATGGTTTCCAGCTCTAAGCACCGGTACCAACTCTCTACTTCCTTTGTGAGTGTCCTAGGAAACAACTTCAATTTTTTCCACTCGTTCTCTATGTTTTGCAAGGCACAGGCATCGTGGAATTCCTGTAAATGATTTTGCGGATCAACATTGTATCCCCCCTCAAAGCGTGAGATATTGTTCATGTCTAAACACTTAATCCGACTATCTCTTTGATGCCTTGTCAGTATTCTCACTACCTCTATGATATCTAGCATACTCTAGGCTGCAAGTAGGGGCTCATCATGATCATCTCTTTCATGAAGTCTATGGTGTCTACGTTGTTCCCTACTTTCCCTTCATTCATGCCCTTGTCCTCTCTCTCGACTCTCTCATCGAGGTCTCTCATTTTGCCTACCTCTATCCTCACTGTTATGCTCTTGATGGCTGTGCCTAGATGTGGAAGAAGAGGGTGAGTGGTGTGATGAAGGAGAATAAGAAGGAGAACCATCACCATGACGATGCTTCTTACCTTCTCTTTGGCTACTATGGCCCCGATCATGATGATGATCCAAGTGCCCATCCTTGTCATGTGTTGTTGTTTCCTCAGTGAAAAATTGGCATTCATGGGGATCAGAACTAGGGTTGTGTATTGTGGAGCGTAGGTTTTGATACCCCACCTTCTCACTATCGTTAGGATGAGGAACATCATTTGATAAAGAACCCATTATAAGTGGTTCACCATCTCCAATTTCACTTAGGATGTGTGGGAACCCTTTTTCCTTCAATAGTGTATGGTGGATCTCCTACCTTGAGTCCCTTATATGTTGTGCTGCTATGGGATGGTAATCCCTTGCATCAAAATCACCTATAACATATTCAACATATAGCTGTGTCATGCCGATCTGTGCAAGAGCGCGAATAAGCATGTTTGGGACTGATCGATTTGAAGGTAACATGATGTTACCTTGCAAGTCTCTCCATCACAGCTATTCATCTTGATGGAGGATAAAGGTAAAGTCTGGTATGTACTCATCGGGATGAGTATATACCACTTGGTATTGTTGAGGAACTAGCGAATTTTGGTTATGTGTTTTAGATTGCCAACTATTTCTTGTATTATCCGTTCATTACTTTTGTTCGAAGAAGAAGAAATCTTGACTTAATTCAGTGTGCTGATTAACCGTTATATAATTTTTTTGTTTAATTAACCCTAAGGTTCGTTTAAGCTCCCAAAAATGTGAGTGATATCCTATGTTCTACTTAGCGCACAAACACCTAGTCCCTGGCAACAGTGCCAATGATGAGTGGCGAGGTACCCCTATGCTCAACCATACGAATATGAGCGTAGCATGTGCGATCTAGTAGAACTCTGTAGACTAAGTGCCTACATGCCTCATGGAACACTTAGGGTTAATCATTCATTGTCTTCCCAGACTTACTTGTAGTTGTCACGGTTGTATGGTTAAGGAATTCTGAGGTATATGATTTTTATGTCTTTTCTATTTTATCTCATATGCGAAGAGGTGAAGGGTTGAAGAGAATAATTAAATAACTCTAACTAACTAACTAAGCCTTAATTAACCTAGTTTCATCATCCATTCCCACTTACCATTCACACCATAAACCGATGCAACCTTGGTTACCAAACGTTAATCGTTGTTGGGATCACCAAGTGTAACACACGTGCTCGAAGTGGTCGTACTGAGGCACTTAACTAGGAGAGAAGGATTGAGAGAGATTTAATTACTAACAAAGAATTTAAATGATGAATAATAAATAATAATAAATAAATTCCCAATTAGCCTATTCCATGCACTACAAGGTTTATCCAAGAATTTCATCTTTATTGCCGCAAACTTGTGTTCAGGTACAATGTCTGCTCGAATAAAGATCCGTTCATTTTGGAGTTCCTATTGCGGGCACATGAAAAATATTCTATCTCTGGAGGGATCAAACTACCAGATTTTCACTATGGTCTAAGCCTAGGATGAGAAACAAGGGAGAGCCGCCTCTTATTTATAGACTTGGCGGCACACCACGATATCACAGGGGATGACGCGATATCACGGCCCATGCGATATCACGTCCCATCAACTACAAATGTACAATGTAGGAAAAATGCTACATATTGCAACTATGAAAATAATTTTTAAATAATAAAAATATAGGGAACAAGGATAGCCCTATCCATTTCAATGATAAAAATAGAAAAAATAATTTTTAATTAAAATTTTTCAAATCTCACAATGAAAACTGACAATAGTGCAAAATGTTGGAATTACAAAAAACCCAAAAAGTTTTTGTTTTGTTAATTATGCTACTATGAAAAAGAAAAAAAAGGAAGAAAAATGTTTGTAGATGAATTTTTAATGAAGTTAGACAAACACCCTCCTTCTAGCACCAAAAAACTATAATGATGGAAAAACTTAATGCTAGAAAACCAAGAGAATATGTGCAAAATAGTTTTAGCCTTAAGAACCATGGGTCTGAGAAGGATTTAAAGTACCTTAGGCAGTCTTTCGGATTACATAAGTACTTAGAAAATCTATTACTAGGTGTGATAAATGTAAATAAGTGCAAATGTATAAATTAGTCATTCAATGCTAATTCTGAGAATATATTAAGATAAATACTAAACAATGTGGCCAAAAAACTGAGAATATCATATTTAATACTATAAAAATAAATATTTTTAAAAATAGATGTTTAAAGAGTGCATATTGTTAGCTTTAAAACCTAAGAATATAGAGAATATCTTTTAATGTCTGGTATAGAAACCAATGTTTGTTTTACATTTAAATTTGCACTTGTTTCTCAATTGATCTACTTCACAATTGATGTTACTTTTGTGTCTACTGCTCTTAGTGATCTACACTAAAAAATGCTAAAAAAGGCTATGAAAATCTATAATAATTTTTGTTCCATTACTAAAAGGGTCTCTTTTGGTTTTGTTGTTGCTAAGTGATTTCTTTACCAAACATTGTATAGAAAAGATCTAGAAATGGGGTTAACCTGCTGAAATAGACCTAAAATTTCCTATTGCTATGTTAGTTACATTTCCATATGTTTTCTAAACCATTACATAGTGTATTTGGATAATTTTCATGACCTAAAACAACATCTTATGGGATACTAGCATTTTTAACTCTTTAGCTTCTATACACTAGCATAATAAAATTCATAGCTTGTGAGTCATGAATTTTATTTTACACATTTTAAAAGGTTCCAAATTTTTTTTCTAAAATAAGGCTAGAAGGTAGAAATTTTTTATGGGAAAATAAGAAAATTATTTTTGGTCTTGAATCTAATCAAAATTACAATTACAGTCTAGCTACTAGGCGTCTCTATTTGCAACACAAATTTTCCTTAAGATGTTTTAGTATGGCTACTTGAAGATGAGCTCCCTTGAGATGGTTGTATGAATGGTCCCTAAGAGGACGCATCAGTGTGAAATTTGTAGAAGGTCCCATTCTATGCAAAAGGATGATTCAATCACTCATTGGTACATTATGTTGTTCCTACAAAACTTTTGAGGAGATGTCCTAGGAGATATCTCTAGCACTAGTAGGTTTGGAAATCCTAGAGATGATTTTCTAGATGATTTTTATAGTTAATTAAGACTAATCATATATACAAGAATTTGGTAATTTTATTTTGAAGTATGAAAAGTATACATAACAACATGACCTTGTATGTTTGTGATGATGGTTGGTGTGGGTAAATCCTATCCTTGCCATTGTATGATGGATGGATGTTTTGGCTTTAAGATTATATGTTTGTTTGCATATTTTAGGTATTTTTTTTGTATTCTACTTGAGCTAAAATACTTTATAGGTCAACCATAATCCTCCTAACTTCCACAATATCTACCCATTTATTAGTTGGAGATGGTACCAAGCTTTATTACTCAATTTTATATTGATGCTCATTTTATTTAAAGGTTGATCAAATTGCAAGGAGATTGGGGATTTTTTATTATTTTTTGAGTCATTTTAAGTTTGATTTATGATGTAATTTTTCTAGTTTTGAGCTTGATTTTTATATATCTATCATTTCAACATTATATTAGATGTTATTTCTCTTCTCCTACTTTTTGAATATATGGAATATTTATGAATTAGACCTATGTTATCATGCCATTTATACATATTTATGGAGACTCAAACTTGTAAATCATGTTATTATCCTTCATGTTATACTTTATCACCAACATATATTTTTATTATTATTTCATATTAATGCATTTCTTTTCTTCCACTACATAGTTCATTCATTGTATTACTTCTTGTCATCAGTAATCATTTCTTAGAAGTTTTAGAAAAAGTAATGATCTCAGAACAAAGAGTATTATAGGTAGACTATCAGATAATGGAATAGATTAAAAACAAGTATAGTGGAGTTATGTTCCTTCATGTAGAATTTATAATTTAATAATAGCTAATTTTGAAGCTTCAACTTAGAAAGTTTGTAAGTTTGTTGCATCATATTTGGTTGCTTTGGATGTGAATAGTTAGATGTGAGAAAGCCCTATAAGACATGATTTTATGCATAAGAAATTTTTTTCTATTAAATTTTGCTTTTGAAAATTTTATAACACTAAATACTTGAAGGGAATGAGAAAAAGATATATAGAGTAGTGTGATTTGCTAGGTTGTCCAAAAAAAATTATTCAACAATTAAGCGTAGAAAAGCTCATAGCTTGATGATACAAATAGTATATATTAAAAAGAAATAGATATGGAGGTTAATTAGGTGAAGGAAAAGGGAGGGGAATAATTGAAAAAAATTTATTAATAAAGCTTACAATAACATTATGTAATATGCTTACTATGAAGCTATGTTATTGCCTATGGAGTAAAGATCATTCATTGGCCAAGTATTTTTCCAAGAAGCATATTGTCATAATTAAGGAAAATTATGTTATTATAGATGTTTAACAATCATAAATAAGCTCTTCTTGATGAATGATTTCCTCTTGACAATGCTAAATTTTTAAGATTTCAAATTATGATAAATATTAATTTCAAGAAATTAAAATAAATAAAAAATAGCAAAACCTACTTAAGAAATAATAATAGCTAACATGTCAATAGAAACAACTAGAAAAAAATTAAAATGAGTGCTTAATCCCTAAATATTCATCCTTAACTATTACTACTTTGGAGATTCCATTAATTTATCTTACGAAATGATCTTCAAGATCATTTAGAGTAAATGTATAAAAATGAAGAATCATCTTAAGCCAAAAGCATTATGATCAACTTGAGATAAAAGTAAGTCTTATTTTTACTTATAAAGAAGATAAGCCATTAATAGATGAACAAAAGCTTTACATCCCTTATCAAGGCATGTTGGGGACTATAATTGTTATAATAAAAGACATGGCTCAAGTAGCTAATGCTAGAAGTATAAGGCTCAAGAAATTTTTGATATAGAATGAAGAGGATATTAATAGGCTGAAGAAACAATTTAATAATTATAAAGAGATTAATGAATAGATAAAGGTTGATATTATAATAAATAAATCCTTCCTCAAAATCAAACAATAGACATACAAATAATTTGAAGAACAAATGACATCAATAAGCTTAGAATTATAAGAAGCTAAGAAGAATAAAGCTACTAAATGTCATTCATTACACAACCAAATTTTTGAGAGAAAATTACAAAGTTTAGATTTCAAAAATAGTATCTTAAAGAAGCAATCATAGAAATAAAATAAATTAAGAAAAAAAAAGCCTTTTACAAGTGAATCAAAGAGCTCATGATATAGTTATAACTATGGCCATAATAATATAAAATATTTTTTATTTTAAGAAATATGTTTATTTGATAATAAATTTATAATAGAAATTATATTGATTAATAAATTTGATCAACATAAAAGGAAGTTTAAAAAATTTTATATAATAACAAGAGGAACTTTGAATGAGTTAATTAGCTCATTGTTTGAGCTAGATGAACATGAATTGAGTGTTGAATAAGTAATTCAAATGCTCAATGAATAAAAACTTAAGGAACTCAATTTGGAAATAAAAATAGTTTATAATTATGTTAAAATTTTCCAAGAAATGCCCATTGAAGGTTAATTAATTCAGAATATCATGAGAGCTTCAACTCATTCTAGCATGTATCTGATAATCTATTACTATGTGAAGAAACTGTTAGGGTGGTAATGACATAACTTACATTTATTTTTATAATTGGTGTAACCATCCAAACTAGTGTATAATAAGAACTTGAGGAAAGTTTTATAAAGGAAGAAAAAGAAAGATTTATGAAGAACATTAAAAAGGTATACTAGATATTTTTTCTGAATGGCATTTTATAAAGGTTGCACTTTATCTTTATCTTATCATTTTGGATCAAGATTCTATTATTTCATGGATTATTTATTTACTTAGCTACATTATTAGACATTTTATACTAGTATCTAGCTACTTTGGAGAGAGTTATTTTCTTTATATGTAAAGGTTTAGCTAATTTTTACTATCCTTATTCAATGGGATAGCTTAAATAAGTGTCAATTCTAAATAGCCATAGTATGGAACAAATGTTATTTTAAACTTTGAATTTGAACTGAAAATAATATATTGTTCTCTTAAGGTCACAATTCTATATAATGTTATTCTTTCAATGTAGTAGTTTGGGGAAGCATGTTTATAGATAGTTAAAATTTATTAAATATCATTTTTCATAAAGTTGTTTGTTTACTATCATAATGATTGTAAGACATAGAACTTACTAGTAGAAGGAGCTATGAAAGAGTAACATGAAATTTATAGAATATAGCTAAAATAAGAAGTTGATCATTTATTAAGTATAAGTAAAATAACTTATTAATTTTTCGTAGTGAGCTTTGTTAGATAAATATAAAAAATTAGTTTCTAACTTATTATGCAAAAAATAAAACTCAAATGTTTACTTATGTCCACTCAGATCCCTTAGATCCATTGGAAATATTTTAGAATTTATTTTATAGAAAACGTTTTTATAAATTTCTAACTTAACACTATCCAATAGTATTGAACATATGACCTAGGTTTACTAGGCGATGACACTTACCACTAGGCCAACATTTCATTTAAATTGTAGCTGATGAATGGAGAGGTACCCCTACACTCAACCATACGAATACAAGCGTTACATGCATGATCCGGTCGAACTTCATAGACGGACTAGTTGTGGCATCTAGATAGTTAGCCTTAGGTCACAGTTCGTTGTCTTCCCACCTAGAGTAGTATTAGCTTTGTCATGTATGGTTTAGTCTAGAGTGAGGTGTATGATGGATTTCTAACCTAATGCTCCTCCTGAAGGCAATGGAAGGTAATATTAACTAAGCTAAGAGAGAAAGGGTAAGAGAGAGTTTAGTTAGCCTAAGTGCGATGAGCATCCATTCCTCGATTATCTGTACACACCTTGGATTACGTGCGTGACTACTACTAGGATTACCAAGCATAGATCCTAGGTACGCTATTGGGTTACCAAGTAGTCACACTTAAATGCTTGTAATCAAGTTGTACTCATTCCGTGTTTAACAAGATTTTAAGGGTGAGATATATTAACTAAGAAAGTATTAAATAACAATTAATTAAATTATTATTTAAACTAAGTGAATGTTGCAATGATGAAGTAATCTTGATCTTTATTTCTGGTCATGTGCGTGTCCAAGTATGTCACACTCGAATAAAGGATGTCGTATAATTACAATCACCACATTGTGGGAATACACTAGGAGGAAAAGGGTTAAGAAGAAAAGCAAAACTAAAATTAAACATAACTCTAAAAACTGACTTCCTATGGATCTTTCTACCTCTTATTTATAGATGAGGAGATAGGCTGTGATATCGTGTACATGATATCACGTCAGCTATGATATCACGGATGTAATATCATAGGTGCGATATGATGGGTGCGATATTGCAGCAGTCGAAAAATTCATGACTCATCATACCCCCATGACTAAATGAAAACTCGTCCTTGAGTTAAAGTGATAACAAGCTCCATTGATTACATAGTGGATAGGTATGAGATTATTGACTGGCTAGAATGGATTCATGCCATAGTGTGGAGTCAGAACAAAATTGAGACACAAGAAAAAAGAAAATCCTATATTTACAAAATTGAATGGAACTCATGTAGTTCCTAGTGGTGGTGGCTCCTCCATGGGTGTCTTTCCTTTTTCTTGCACTCTAGGACTTGGGATTTGATGGCGTTGAACCGAGCCTGGAGTTTCTCCTCTTGTAAGGCCTTGAGTTCGTTAGCATGCGCATAAGTTTGCACTTGTGCCATAGAGGCACCCCAGTCAGCCTTCTCTTTTTCTTCCACCACCCTTTTATTATATGTCAACAGTTTATTAAGTTGCTTAGTTTTGAAAGTGTCCAGCTGGTTCTAAGCAACCTTTGGCCCTATATTCAAAAGGTTTAATACTTTCAAACATGGCTTAAATAGAGAAATCAACAGTCACACCACAATTTTTAATTGTGGTGCCTTCTTCTTTATTGTGCCAAAATTGGTACATTTCCCCTAAGTACCAGGAACTGATTTCAGAGAGGGCAGGCCATAATGGGGATCCTTTGAGGTGATCCCTAACAGTCTCAGGAGTAAACTCTGCAAAATATTCAAAATTTAATTCTATAATCACCACAATGAATGTGGACCTTTTGTGGATAGCCTAAACACAATCCTGGGGCAACGTAAGATGTTGTCCCTGTTCAGGCGCTGCAACAGCTCCTCCTTCTACTTGCCTAGACTATACAGTAGGAGGGTCTTCTTGGTGGATACTAAATAATTTTTCCTCCTACTCTACATGTTGTTCGGAAGGAACTTGTCCTTCACCTCTCCTAGGTCTTTTGATCGCACCTTGATTAGGACCTTCCTGTTTTCTACATTTCGAGACCATCTGCAATCACACGGGGCCAATCATTAGTAAGGTTGTTACCAAAGTTAGGCTATACCTTACTACTTTATTTAATAGATTTACTTTATTTCTATGTGATGTTAATCATTGGAAGAACATGTCCCCGAAAGATTATAATGTTAATTCCTCTTTGCTTTGGTGGTTTCCAAATTTAATTTTCTAGTATAGCTAAGGGGATCAAATTATTTTTGACACATTTTATTCTTAATTTTACAAAAAATTAACATTAAAGATGTCCTTCAGGCGATGATGAATTTCAAAAAATTTATGCACTATTCAGTGTGTGCCCCTCCCCCATGACTAAGTTGAACACTCCAGGTTCAAGTAGGTTCAAACAAAATGAAAATCGGTGTACCAGCGAGCAAGTTATGGATATGAAAGCAAGGGATGCACAATCGTGAGACGTAGAGAGGAATTTGAAAAACTCCCCCTACTTGAACAGTTGCAAATGATGTTAATTAGCACAAGGGGTTCATGTATATATATTTTCGTCGAAGTTAGGGAACTTAGGGAATGTACTAAATTTTTAATATTTCTTTGAAATTAAACGATGTAAACTAAGGACATCTAGATGATTGTTAAAGGGTTCCAGGGTAATTCAACTAGTTTTGAAGGCACGAAAATTATGATGGTGTAGAATTTATCAATAAGAACCTTGTATGGTAGAGAAAAAGGCTATCTAATGGTTCATAGGAACCTTGAAATTCAGAGGGATAGTAATAAGGGAAAGAATATCATAAACAATATGCTAAGGGTAATAAATGGTGTGTGTCAGCTATGTCATAAGTGAAAATTACAAAAGATTACACAAGTGGGTCCTCCCCAAAGTAGGTTTCAACCTATAATGCCCTTCTGTAACCACACTTAAAAGTGTCTGTGGGTACTCGAAGGGTTAAATGTAATCCACATTGATTCCACAAAACACACACACGTGTAATGCCCTTGTAAATATCACTATAGAAGGGATTGTAGAGATTGGGAAATGAGGTAACTAACCTAGGTCATAGTGAATCCTATGTGTAATGCATGATTAAGGTGTCATTAACCCATTGTTCCAAGATTAGGACCAAGTCCCTTTCTCTTATCAGTGACACCACATTGTTTCGTTCCATGATGAGCGACTATGAGAGTACCAGAACAACAAGGCATACAATCACTTGGAATTTTGTTCAAGGGAGGAGTGATTTTTGTTTTGTAGTGCTTTCTTTGTGTTTTTTTTTCTCTTTCTTCCTTTTTTTTCAATTGCTGGATCCAGAAAAGCCACCAACCTTGGGCATGGGGTGCATGTCTTTCCATTGGGGCCTCCTAGAACAACATTAGATTTTGAGTGCCCTTTTGATTACTCTTACTCCCATTTTGCATTAGATCTATAAGGATCTTAGTACAACCATGTTGCATGATAACTCTCACAAATGTCACCAAAGAGAATCCACAAGTTTCCTTGATCTCACATCCTAATCATTCCCTCTTGGTCTGTCCTTCTTTATTCTGGGTACAATGAACACAAAATTAATTTTAAGTTTTAAAAATTCAAGAATATCACTATACCCTTGATCAGAACCTCTTATTTGTATAATGGATGAGTGGGTGTAATAGGCTTACTATCCACATAATTGATCACTTAAAACTCGATAGCATAGAACACACCTCAACCAACGAGCCACATGAGTATTTTATTCGTAGATGAGATTACTTATAAAAAATGTAAAAAGAAAAAAAGACAAAAAGATAAAAAAGATAAAACAAGAAATTGAAAAATAAAAAACTGGAAAAAAAAAGTTGTAAAATTAAAGAAAATAAAAAGTGGTTATTAATCCTGCTTGTTACTAGAATGGGGAATATCCTCCATAACTAAATGGTTGAATATGGCAAGGATTAATAAATGGAAGATGAGTATCCTTGCATGTTGGAAATATTGGAACCTAGTCATATTTATCCCATTGGGGTTCACACACTTGATTATGGTAAGCATAGTGGGGCAATTTAGGAGATGTGGTTCCTAGATAACGAGTTGACCCACTATGATGTTTTTGACCATAAGATGGTATGCAAAGATCAGGGCGTCGCTCTCCATGGTTGTATTGATTGGGACGTATGGTTTTTGGAGTGTTAATTAGTGGCCCTAATGAAGTAACATGAGGTGTTGGGTTCGAAGATAAGGGTGCATCATAGTGTTGGACTTGTGCTGAGTGAGAAGATGCAGTGGCCTTGGAATTGTGTTGTCCCTTCTTAGGGTCATTTCTAAAGAAGGGATGCCTTCGATGTTGCTGAGGTCTCTCACTGTTGTTGGCAATAGTAGCACAAGTAACATTTGGGGGTTGTTGCTATGGTGCAAACACCTTATGAATAGTTGGTGGCGATGTAGAAGGGGGGAAAGGATGAGAATGTTGAATATTAGAATAAGTGTAAGGTGCACAAGGCGATGGTTGTGTTGAGGACATGGGCTAATAGTATTGAGGAGAATGATAATGTGGTGAGATAGAGTATGTTGGCCCAGTTAGAGAAATAGGGTATTTGACTAGATAAGCATTTGGATTTAGATGATATGAAGGGTGTCTCTAGTTTAAGGGTGGCTTCCCCCACAACTAGGATTGTTGCCACTGTGATCAAACACAGTATCTTTGTACAAACTTTGGTTGTAATGTGCTTCCCCAATGGTCATATAAATGTAACAGGATTGGGCATTGGCCCTTGGGGTGATCATATAGGAAAATATTGCATTCATACGTATGATTGATAGTTGAGCTCTTGTGTTCTTCATCCCTTCTTCCTGATTGCCTAGTGTTTTTTCCTGCTTTTGGGTTGTCAAAACTCTATCTCCAATAATATCAATATATTCTCCACACTTTTTATATGTCCATTCCAACATCTTATTAATCTTTGCCTTAACTTCCTCTAATGATTATTGTACCAGCAAAGATGGTTCTTTCTCCTTATTGTAGGTTGATTTCTCATTTTTGTGATTATGGACCTTTGTTAGGTTGAGATTTTTGTCCTGTTGATGTTTTTCAACACTCTCCCATCTAGCCATTTCTCCTTCTTCTTTTGATACCTGCTTAATAAGCTCTTGTAATTGATGGGTTCGTAGTTCATATAGTTGTCCTTGGACATACATCCCTAGGATCTTTCTTGTTTCATCACGAAGCCCATCAATGATATGGTACATTAGCCTTTCTTCGGAGAACTCATGGCCTGGACAGTTATTTAATAGTGCATAATATCTTTCTAAGGCCATGTCCAAGGGTTCATGTTGTGCTTGTTTCCACTCTTAGATTCCTTTCCTCAAGGCTGACACTCTTGCATAGGTTTGATATCTTTCATTAAAGACCTCTACCATTGTTGGCCAATGTCGTATTAAATTTGGTTTTAACGATCTATACCATACTTTTGCTTGGCTAAAAAGTGTCATAGGAAAGAGCTTGAGCTTTTTTCAACCATTATCAATGTTGTTCCATGTGCAGGCATTGTAGAAGGCTTGTAAACATTGATGTAGATCTAAGTCATAACCTCCTGAGAAATTAGGGAAGTTATTTAAATTGAGCCTGGGTAGACGACTCTCTTTACAATGCATACGGCAGATTTGAACAGCCTCTTGTATTTGCGTTAGGCTTGTAGTGGCTAGTAGGGGTTCATCGTCATCAGCTAAGTTATGATTTCGTGTGTTGGGATGATGTTTCCTTCATTTATGTTTATAAGAAACCCCCACTTCAAATTACATACTATAATCTTCATTGTCAGATAATTCATTGGTTCTCCAATGAATTTCCTCACTAGATGTGGCATTATCATAGTCTTGTAGGAGAGGCATGGTTGTGAAACTGTGTGAATTTGTATGTGACTTTCTGTAATTATTTCTTCTTAAAAGATATATCATTAATTCCTATACAATGACCTTGTATGATATAACTAATCTAGATAAGTAGCATCGTCCTTGGAAATGGTGCCAATGATGAGTGGTGAGGTACCTCTACACTCAACCATACGAATACAAGCATTACACGCACGATCCGGTCGAACTCCGCAGACGGACTAGTTGTGGCATCTAGACAGCTAGCCTTAGGTTGTAGTTCGCTATCTTCCCACCTGTACTAGTATTAGCTTTGTGACGTATAGTTTAGTCCAGAGTGAGGTGTATGATCGGTTTCTAACCTAATGCTACTCATGAAGGCAACAGAAGGTAATATTAACTAAGATAAGAGAGAAAGAGTCTAGCTAGCCTAAGTGTGATGAGCATCTATTCCTTGATTATCCGTACACACCTTGGACTTCGTGCATGACTACTATTGGGATTACCAAGTGCAGATCCTAGGTATGCTACTAGGTTACCAAGTAGTCACACTTAAATTCTCATAATCAAGTCTTACTCATTCCACGTTTAACAGAAGTTTAAGGGTGAGAGATATTAACTAAGAAAGTAGTAAATAAAAATTAATTAAATTATTAATTAAACTAAGTGAATGTTGGAATGATGAAATAATCTCGATCTTTTGTTTCGGTCATGTGCATGTCCAAGTAAATCACACTCGAATAAAGGATGCCGTATAATTACAATCACCACACTGAGGGCATACACTGGGAGGAAAAGGGTTAAGAAGAAAAGAAAAAACTAAAATAAAAATTAACTCTAAAAACTAACTTCCTCTGGATCTATCTACCTATTATTTATAGATGAGAAGACAAGCTATCATATCACGTATGTGATTTTGTGGCTAGGCTGCGATATCGCGTACGTGATATCGCATACGTAATATCATGGGTGTGCTATTTCGACTGTCACCAAATTCATGACTCATCAGTAGCTATTTGTATGTATTTATACCTTGGTGGAGCTAAGAATTAGAAACCACCTAAAATAAATTAAATCTATGTTGGTAAGAGGTGTATTCTCACACCAGAAATCTAGGCCTAGAAGATGGGCTTAAATTTAACATTATTTTATTTAGCTCATAAGAGTATTATCAAGTAAGTAAGAATATTTTAAAAGACTTAATAAGTTATTAAGGTTTAAAAATAAAATTTCCTCCAAGAAGTGGAATTGAAGATAATTGTTAGAAGATTAACTAGTGAAGTAAACACTAGGAGAAGTAGAACATCATTTCTATTGAGTGGTTTATCTTTCAGAGATAAACCTAAACTAAGAATAGGATCATCTAGAAGAATCCAAAATTTTAGCATAATGGCTATTTCTCCTCCTACTAATTCATTTTATCTTTCAAAATCATTATACTTTAATACCTATAATGGCATTCCAAAAGGTTCTTCTAAATATTTACTTGAACCTTATATACCTTGGAAGGTTTAATTAACTAAGAAATACCTATACCTTTTTGAATTGGCTTTGATTCATGTATATATCCAACATCAAGACCAAGCCTATAGATTTTTCATGGGTAATTTTAGAGATATGGCCTAGATTTGCTATTCAAACTTATTAAATAATAGTGTCATGAGTTGGAATGACATGAAAGCTTTACTTATAGCTCAGTTTGATATTCAAATTAAAAGCATGAACTTTATTAAGGTTTAGTCAAAATAAAACTAGAATCAAAAGATTTAATTAGTAAATTTAAATTAGTAATAGCCTAGAAACAAAGTATTAGAAGATACCTATTGAAATGATATAGATCCTTGAATTTCAATTTGACATGTCGAAACCTAAAATAATTGAAACATAGGTATATCCCAAGATTTATAGAAGTTTATTATGGTATAGATTTTCTCAAAATCAGTAATAGCCTAGAAACAAAGTATTAAGAGATACCTATGTAAATGATATAGACCCTTGAATTTCAATTTGGGTTTTTGGAACTTGAAATAGTTGAAACATAGATGTATCCCAATATTTATAGAAGTTTGTAACTCAGTGGTACCTAGTATAATTGATGAGACGCAATTCGCATGAGCCACGATATCGCGTATGCGATATTGCATCATCCCCTGTGATATTGCGTACGCGATATCGCGGTCCACCGCCATATCTATAAATAAGAGGTGGCACTCCCCTTATTTCCCATCCTGAGTTAGAAGTAGGGGAACTATGGCAGTTTGATCACTCCAGAGATAGAATATTTTCCATGTGCCCACAGTAGGAGTCCCAAAGTGAACAGATCTTTATTCGAGCAACATTGTACCTAAACACAAGTTGTGTACGGCAATAAAGATGAGCTTTCTGGATAAACCTTGCAGTGCATGGAATAGGATTTTATTTATTATTTTCTCTCTCATCCTTAAACTCCTAGAATGCGGTATGAGTACGACTTGATTACGAGCATCTAAGGATGTGTACGGATAGTTAAGGAATCGGCTGCTCATCGCATGCGATATGAGTATGACTTGATGAAGAGCATCTAGTATGACTACTTGGTAACCCAGTGGCGTATCTAGGATCTACGCTTGGTAAGCCAAACGATAGTCATACATCCCAATGTGTACGGTTAGTCAAGGAATCGGTCACTCATCACACTTAGGCTAGATAGCTCCTTCAACCCTTTCCTCCTAGTTAGGTGCCTTAGTACGACCACTTTGAGCATGTGCGTTACGCGTGGTGATCCCAATAACGATTAGCGTTTGGTAGCCCCAGTTGCATCGGTTCAGGGTGTGTACGGTAAGTGGGAACAGATGCTGACGCTAGGTAATTTAGACTTAGTCATTAGTTAGAGTTAGTTTCTCAACCCTTCACCTCGATAGCATAGGAGAAAAACATAAAAAGATATAAAAATCATATACCTCGGACTTACTTAACCATACACCATGACAACTACAAGTAAGTCTAGGAAGACAATGAATAATTAACCCCAAGTGTTCGATGGGGCGTGTAGGCACTTAGTCTACAGAGTTCGATCGGATAGCACGTGCTATGCTCGTTTCGTATGATTGAGTGTAGGGGTACCTCGCCACTCATCAATAATCAAACCTATAACTTGGGTTTACTAAGCCAAAACTAGTATTACTAGGCCTAGTATTTATGTTTGATGCTCTTGTTTGATTGTGGCTAAGAAGAACACCAAACATAAAGACGTTGCATGATTTATATTGGCACTCCATAGATCTAGAAAGATAGTTAAATCTAGTTTTTGATGGTGCAGATTAAATTTCTAAGAAATAAAAAATTTATTTAATTTCTATACAAAATTTTAAACTTAAAACATTACCATATACATGTCAGTTACATGAAAAATAATAGAAAGATACTAACAAAGATAAGCTTTTAAAGAAAATGTCAAACAAAATTATAAAACTATAAAAATTTTATCTAAGATAAAAGAAAGAAGAGAAAAAGAATATGATGTCTATGAGTTTTGATGACCTAGGAAAATTAGATGAAACTAGAATATAAGACATATTGGTAAACTCAAAATTGTTAGAACTTGAAAAGAAAAATTTCAAACTATAACAAAAGAGGTTAGTGCAAATATGCTAAAATAAAAAAGAATAAAAAATACTATAAAAATAAAAATATTAAAAATAAAAAAGAAAATAAATTAAAATTAATCATTAAAATATATTTTTAAAAATATAATTAAAAATAGAATAACATACATAGCTCAAACCACAAAAGCATAATTAACAAAGAAAAAGAATAATAAAGCGTATGACATAGTCTAGCCATCAAACATTAAAGGTTTAAATAATAAAAATACCAATGGATTAGCGGTATCTAAGGTAGGCATGTTACATAATCCCTCTATTAAGAATCTTCCTCCTAAAAGATCTTATGGTGTGAGGAATACAAATCTTTCTAGACTTCCCATATACCTTCCTATGCTCTATGTGATTTTCAAATAATCTTCACCATCAAAATGATCTTACTCCTCAATCTTCTCTCCATTATTTTAACAATCTTAACTAGATGCTTTAAAAAATTATCATTAGGTTGAAGTTGAACATCATTCCAAAATATCCTATGACTCATATTTGCAACATACTTTCTCAGCATAGAATCATAAAGAACATTACAAATGAATTGTCAGTATGGTAGAATATTAGGTTGATAAGAAAACTCTCTAATTTTTTTGAAAACAAGAATGGGATCAATGTCATGAGAAGCTAACTTTCTTCTTTTGAAAAAATTCATAATTTGGATGAAACCTTGAGAAAAAGTTGATCACTAACATGAAACTTTAGAGATCTTATTTTGTCATTGGCATATTTATAGCTACATATAATCTACCAGTGATAATCTTAATCCATTCTATAGCCTTAACAATGATGTCTATCTAGGTTGGCCCTCTATTTGTTTTCTATAGAATCCCAACAAAGAGATATATACCAAGGTCAATCATACAATACTTCATAAGGTGTAGTGTCCAAACTAGTTTGATGATTATTTTGAAGGGAAGAACTTTATCCCAACTATCTTTGTAGTTTAGAGCATAAGCTTGAAGCATATTTGCTAAAATCTAATTCATTCTCTATGTCTAATCATTTATCTAAGGGTGTATGCTAAAATAAGATTCAATGTAGTATTCAAACTATTCTAAAAAGAGTACCAAAATCTAGAAGTAAACATAAGATTTCTATCTAACACATTCTTACTTAAAACTCTATGTAATCTAAGAAATTATTCTATATTAGTTGTTGCATTCATAGCCAAGAAGTAAAAAGATTTGATCAAAAGATATATGATCACAAGGATAGAATCTTGAATTTCTATTCTTAGTATGAGATAATCTAGGAATGGTCTCCCATTTCCACACTAGAATGGTGTATCTATGAAGATCACCACTAGCTCTAAGTTTCTTGGCCTTAATTTTTTGACACATCAAATAATGTTCTACATACTAGACCACTAATACTATTTTTTAATGTTGTGATACATATTATCATTTTTAGGATACATTTAATACTGAAGTAAGCCTCATCAAATAGCTTCTATCTAATTGTAATAAGCACATACAATTTTTTTTAAAAAAATCTCAACAGGTTACAATTGTAAACTAAAACATGTAAATCTACTAGAGAAAGATTAACAATCTTCTCCTGATACCAAGGATCTAAAATTTACTAAGAACTTACCTCATCCTTCAAGCTAGGTAAGATAGTAATACTATAAAGATATTTAACTATCCTACTTAGTGCATCTACCACCTTCTTGTATTTTTCTAGATGATATGACATTATAAATTTAAAATCTACTAATAATTGTACCTCTTACCTTTGTCTTATGTTTAATTATGGTTAAATCATAATGTACTACAAGCTTTTATGATTTTTTCAAAAGGTAATATGCATTACATATAAGTAATATCTTTAAATCTTATGTAAAAAATAATGGCATTAAGCTCTAAATGATGGGCTTACTATTTGATCTCATAAGGTTTCATCTATGTAGAAGCATAAACCACCATATTACCATCTTGCATGAGAACCCCTTCTAAAACTTCTATTGAAGCATCTATATAGATACCATAAGGCTTACTAGAAACATGTGACATCACAATAGGCATTCAGATTAATCTCTTCATCAACTTTGTAGTGTCTAGAACTAAAAATCCCTAGTGAAATAGCCTAACCTTGGATCACACAGGGACTTAGAGAATGTAAATGTCAATGAAAATAGGAATTGAATTGTAGATTCAAACAAAAAAAATAAACATAGAATTAAACTTAAAACTAAATCTACACTACAAATGAACTAAAAACTTCATTTAATAACAGAATGCTTAAAATTATGGAGTTAAAAGAGTACATATTATGTGCTTATATGCATAACAAGCTTGTTTGAATGAAGCTTGAAGCCTATTGGAGCTAGCAGGCTGTATTCTATAGTCTAACTCCATGATCCAGGTACTTTCCAATCCGAATAGTCAAAAGTATCTTGATGGTTTTTGCCTAAATTTGAAAATTTTTAGGTAAAAATGGTGTGAACAATGGTGTTTGACTTTGGTAGCAATGGAACTATGCTAAGAGTCTATGGTGCTTAGGTAGATGCTAGTTACTTCAAAAGTCCTACAAAATGCTCAAATAAGTTTTAGGTGCCCAAGTTCTATTGTGTCATGGTTGTAAAAAATATTTTGAGCTACTAAAACTTGTTTTTTAGAACCTCAATATTGTATTCAAGTTTGGCTTTTATACACTTCAAGGTTTCTAATTTTGGACTACAAATTTCTGCCATGATTGTTGACAAATTGACATTGATTGTAGGTGTAGCAAGTTGTTATTCTAGCATAGTTCATCATTTATGACAAGTTCTGATACATCAATGCCATCAAGATCTATTTGCATACTAAAACTAGTAAATGGACCTTTGTAACTACATTGGCTTCACCTCAACTACACTAGCCTTGGAGATTTACGTTGGCATTGTTGGCATTTTTTGGAAAATGTGGTGACTATGCTAGCCATGTGAAGATTGCTAGAAATCTTAGATGACTATGCTGGTCATACTATCACCACTAGAATGTGTCATGACTATGTTGGCCCTTAGTGGGAAAATAGAAAATCCAACAACTCCAACATTGGCCTTATGGCTCCCATGTTGGGTTTTGTGACAACTATGTTGTGAATTGTTGGAAAATAGAAAACCCAACACCACCAATGCTAGGAATGGGTGGTTCCAGTGTAGATAAGGCTATACCCCCTCAAAAATCCATGAAAATGCCAAATTTGGTATTCCCCAAGGCATTTTTAGCATTTCCAAGCCAAAATATAGACATGAAATTGCTTTTTTTCCTTAAGAAGTGAGGAAATAGCAACTTATGAGGCATTTTTCAATTTCAAAAAGTTAAAGTATGCAAGATTGTAGCTCAAGGATCATAAAAATTAAATTTACAATAGAATCTTGCCTCAACTTGGATGGTGAAGATTACATGTTATAACATGCATTTTATAGGTGGTGTTTCATTCGTTTCTCTTTGTTGATGTTTAGGGGATTGACTCAAGAGACATCGAGAAAGAATACAAAATACCACTATGAGCCCATCACCAACATTTTCTCTCTACACTTGATCTTGTACCATCGAACCATGCCAAAAAGTGCTTGTGATAATGGAATAAGGTTATTGCATAAAGAAATGATCATTGGGGTTAAAAATGAGTTCTATACATTGACATCATGACTATGCTATGGCATGGATATGTTGAACAATCAATTAAGGCTTCATGCTTTGTGCTTTAAAGTGTTGGCCACTTAGTAATGTTCTTAAGGAATCAACACCTCACTCCAATGTTCCTTTGGCCTCTAGGCTCCTTCCTTTGCATGTTTAGAGCCATTGGTTTATCTTTTGGTCCACATTGGCTATTTGAATTTTTGGCAATTTTCTTTCTTATTTTTTTGAGGGAGCTGAACCCTCATTGGACTTCATTACCAAAGTCAAGTTTGATTTGGTTTTCCTATTGAATGAGATGTGTTACATTCAATGGACTTGATGATGGAGCATGATGAAAAATATGTTGAATGACCATAATACATGAATGTCAAACATAGGTTACCATTGTCATTTAGGATGAGGAAGGTCATAATTATCTTGTGGAATTGGGTTCTAAGAAAAGTAATGATAGGGATTACAAAACAAGCACTCTTGGTACAACCAAAAGAACTCACCAAATATTACACATCATGGTCACATGATGAATTGTTATCATAATGAGTTCCATATTCGCAATGACTTAAACCTTCATCCTACAAGCAAAAATCCAAGAGAACAATCAAAACATGACAAAGAAAGCATGCTGTCATAATACAATGCATAGGGCTACATGAAAAAATGAACAAACTAGGCCACCAAAGGTCACAATAGATATACCAAAAAGGAATTAGCATCTTGCATTATAGATGTTACAAAGTTTTTTAGTCCATTTATCATGCAAAAAATGGTAAAGAAAGGAATACTGGCTCAATTTTTATTAGTCACTGTGGTTGTGGATGTCAATGTTGATACTTGTAGAGAAAGCATGTTAGATGTAATAAGGCATTAGATAGAAATAATTGATGGGATTGGCTAATTCATTCCCATCCATGTCTACTATTCTATAGGCTCCATTACCATAGGCCTTGGTGATTAAGAAAGATCCTTCCAAGTTGGTAGAGAATTTTTCTACATGCTCACAAATAGCTTTCAGAACTAGGTCTCCCATTTTTATCTTTCATTTATTTAGGTTATGACAACGTTGTTATTTTTGCCTCTCCTAGTATCACTTAATGTGAGCAAGAATTCATACTCATTGCTTCTTCACCAAGTCCATGTCCATGGTACATGGTTCCTTATTTTTTTCATCCTCGATAATGTCTACTAGAGCACTCTATGCAATGGAACATGCAATTCAAGAGGGAAAACAAATTCAGATCCATAAACAAGACGATATGAAGTTACACTAGTTGTGTTTTGATATGTTGTTTGGTAGGCGCAAAGTGCATTGACAAACCACTTATGCCACTTATATCTACTATCATTCAGTATCCTTTTTTGCAAGTTTATGATGGCCTTGTTAATACCTTTAGCTAGTCCATTGGCTTGAGGGTAGTAGACTGATGAAAAAGAATGCTTAATGCCTAGGTCTTAACAAAATGTTTTTTCTTCCTAGTTTCTAAATTGTGGTTCATTATCCATAACTATGACCATAGGTATGCCAAAATGGGCTACTATATTATTCAATATAAATCTACAGACTTGTTGAGATTTCTTCTTCCCTAGGGAAATAGCTTCAGCCTAATTTGTGAAGTATTTGGTTGTGATGATAATAAAGCTATGCCCTGTAAAAGAATTAAGTGTTATAGGTCCAATGATTTCAGAACCCCACTGTTGGAATAGCTAGGTTATCTAAGTGATATGTAACTCAATTAGTGGTACATGTATTAGTTTGCTATGTCATTGATAAGTATCATAGGTCATGATCTTCTAGAAGCAATCAGTTTTCATATAGGGCTAGTAATAACCCAGTTGTCGATGTTTAGCCATGGCTCTAAGTTCTATATGTCCTCCACATATACCCTCATGAACTTGCTTAAGGATTATGTGGGCTTTGATTTTTCCCAAATGCACTAACAACATGTCATAATAGGACCTTCAACATAATGTGTTATCATCTACAATGACATATTTCTTTGATCATTTATGTACAATGTCATTTTAAGAAGTAGTCAGCCTTTTGGAGATTCATCATGCATGAGGTAAAACTTGATATTGTTATACCATTCCCTTGGAGGTGTGGTACTGAAAAAGGCTATAGATTCACCTTTAGTATTTTTCATGATGGAAGTACCATAGTTCATGATTAAGTTAGGTAGCTTACAAAACACATTAGGTGTCACAATGAAGGCTAAGGTCATGATGGGATTAGCTAGCATGTTCTCAGTTCAAGGTACATATTGGACACTAATATCTACAAATTTTTGTATCATTTTCTTTCCTAAGTCATAGTAAGGTTGTAAATATTTGGCTTTGCATGCATAAATGTCAATTACTTGGTTAACCAAAAGTTGTGAATCACCTTTAATCATTAGAAATTTGATTCCTAGGTCACAAGCTATCATCATCTCCTAATAAATCCTTCATACTTTTCCATGTTGTTGGTACATGGAAATTCAAAATGATAAGAAAAGTGTTGGATTTCATCATATGGCAATGTTATGATGGCAGCAGTGTTGGCCCCATGGGTAGTTGAAGCTATGTCAAAGTGCATAATCACCTCATAGCCCTCAAGTACCTTGCTAATAGTGTTAACATGTTCATCTAGGAATTTAGGATCAATGGTTTCATGGTCATCTACTAGTGAAACAACAATTTTTGTAGCTATAGCTTAACCTTTTGTTGAGGCTTGAAAGATTTCATGTAGCTCAAATTCAACTATTATGGCTTTTCAACAAGTTATACAACTACTTTCATAGATATCAGTTGTGATAGATCGAAGTATATTATCTTTACAGATGGCATTTGCCTAGCTCCTAAAGAGGTAGTGTCATTACTTCTTCAGTGAGAAGACTAGGACTAGATAATACTTCTCTACTTCAATGCATTAAGTCTCAAAGGAAATAAATGCATGGCTTAAGTAGTATAAAGGTAACTCTATTGCATCATCTCATTTATTATAGAGAAGAGAGGCAATAGATGTGTCAAAGATAGCAAGGTAGATGTGAAAATATTTATCCTTTTATGGTAGATAAACTATAGGTAGTTGTCCCAACATTTTCTCAAGGTTTTCAAAGGCTTCTTAGCATTGAGCCATCCACTTATAGTGAACTCCTTTCTTAACTAAGTGTTTCATGGATTGTAACTTATATGTAAGCCTAGTGATAATGGATAAATTGTAATCTACCTTGCATTCCCCAAAGATCCTTAATGTTAGTTCATGTTTCCAAGTTGGATATGGCCTTAACCTTTTTAGGATTAACACATATTCTCACTTCAGATACTACAAAATCATCTTACCAATTTTTATTCCAAAGACACACTTCTTGGCATTAAGACTAATCTCATACTTGAGGCATCTTTTAAGCACATGGTCAAGGTCATGTGCATGATTATTGGCCTCTTTGAACATAACATCTATATCATCTACATAATCATTAAGTAATCTTAGCATATAATCACTGAAGATGTATGTCACTGCTCTTTGATAGGTTGCTCCTACGTTCTTTAGGCCAAATAGCATCATGGTGTCATAGAAGGTTTCCCATGGCATTATGATGGTCATACTAAGTTAATGTTCTAGGTTGATCCCAATTTGGTTATATCCTAAGAACCCATCCATGAAGGATAGCGAGGCATGTCCAACCATAGTATTTATAAGTTGGTCAATACTAGGCAAAGGGAAATCATCCTTTATGATTACCTTATTCAGGTATCATAAATTAATATAGATACATATACTGCTATTTTTCTTAGTGACTACCACTATGTTGGACATCCATTCTACATAATCAATTTCTTTAATGAAACAATCTTGATATAATTTCATGATTTCATTATGAACTACCAAGGCTAAATCTGGACTAGTCCTTCAAGCTTTATGGTTAATTGGTATAATACTAGGATCAATTATGATCTTATGTTGTACTAGGAATGGGTCAAAACCTGACATATCTTTATCTAACCAAGTAAAAGCCTTGATGATATCTTGGAGGACCATAGTAATGTATTGAGCCTATTACGGTTCTAGTGAGGAACTTAATTTTAGTGTTTTCTCCTCATCACTTTGTGTTGTGATAAGAGCCTCAACTAATGTATCCTTGGTAATGTCACTAGCCTCAAGGTTAAGGGTTTTGACTAGGTTTTCAGCCATTCTAGAGGTTTTTCTATTAAGGCTATTTGGTTGACAAAACTATTAGGCTCAAGATCTAGGTAATTAACATTAATAAATCATTTGACATCACCATAAGTTTCATTTAGGTTCAATGGTAAACTAATTTTCTTCTAGGTGTTCATACTTCAATCCTACATATCTACCAAGAGGACATTAAGTGGTAACTACGTAAATTGAGTAAATGGTGCTAAAATGATATAAAATACTTTAGCATCTATGCATGGATCAGCCAAAACATGTCATTTCATGGTCAAAAAAGGTGCAAATAAGGTCAAAAAAGGCTATAAGGTGTAGGTGAAGATAAATAAGATGAAATACAAGCTACATAAGGTCAAATAAAGGTCAAATGATGGGACATTTGGTAGAATTGGATCAAGTGATGCTTCAATGACCAAAAAAAAGCCAAATGACATCACAAGGTTAAAGAATGAAGGTTAATAATGCATAACAAGATCAAATCAAGCAATAAAATAGTGAAATAAGGCTGAACCAATCAAGGTAGAAAATGTAAGGTAAAACATGATCAATATTAGTCAACTAGGATTAGCTTTTTCTAGTTTTAGGGCTTCACATGATCAACTTGGTAAGATCATTTGAGAGCTATTTGAAGGTTATAATGATACTTTTTCTTGTGACTACAATAGCCTCTCTTAGGAACTATGCTAGCTAGTGTAGTCAAACTAGGCCTAGTGTAGTTGGTGATAGTAGATGGTTTTCCAAGTTTGTTATGGCTAGTTTTGGGATTGTAATGGTCTATATGGCTAGCATAGAGGACTAGGATTGAAGATTTCTAAATTTTGACATCGTTTTAACTCTTGGGAAGCTATAAATGATATAAATATTGTTGACTATGGTAGGACTACACTAACCATCATAGTCCTAGCATAGATACATGGGAAAAGTGGGTTTCTAGGATTTCAAAGTTTGAAATTGTGCTTCACTAGCTTCCTAGGGTATTATACAATTTGGTTGAGACTGAATAGGCCATTTTGAAGTCAAAACAGACTGGGGAAGTTGGAGTTTTATCAACCACATCTCATGAATACACTAGCTAGAATAATTAATTATTTTTCTACTGTATATAGACTAGAAATTGAACTTCTCATGGTCAAACAAGATTAAACTATAACAAGTCTTAGGGTTCCAATCTTCCCAAATCAAGTGTTTCATCATTCTGAGTGTTGTTGGGCTAGTTAAACCTCTATAAGGTAAGGGCTACACTAGGACTACATTGGCCATCATAGTCTCAAGCCTGACTTAGCTTAGATGAATGGAATTTTACATTCTAATGATCTAAAAAAGGTAAAAGTATGACTTGGAAATAATGCATAATGTTCTAGATGTCTCGATTCAAATTTTAGATCATTCGAGATGACAAGATACTAATTACATTAATTCCAAATCATGACTACACTAGGACTATGTTAACAGTGTAGTGATGACCTATCCTAGTGTAGTAAGATGTAAAATCTAGCCTTTTAATGTATTTCTATAGTCAATTGGGTTTTTGGGTTCCTATGATTACAAGTGTTCCTAGTTAGCGTTTTGGCTCAAGATGATTGATTTTGGATGTTGCTTGACTTTTGAGATCATCGTTTTCCATTTGAACTATGCTAGCCAATGTAGTTGAGCCTAGTCATAGTGTAGATGAAGTAAACTTGATATTTCCAAGGTCAAAACGAGGTGGAGTTATAGTTAGGTAAGGCTAGATAAGGTTCTGGGTTTCCAAGTTAGGTTTTGGGCTATCTAGAGTGTTAAATCACTAGTTGAATCATCCAAGAACATGACTACACTAGGAATACACTATCTAGTGTAGTACAGGTATCCTTCAACATATTCACAACATGAATCTTACATTTTGAAAAAATTTCATTATCAATCAACTAGGTTTTTGAGTTCTTGGGTAACCTATGTTCAAAACTAGCATTTCAAACCTAAGATGGTTAATATTTCTAGTTGTACTTATCCTACACCCTTAGAATATGTTAACCAACATAGTCCTAGCATAGTTGAGGTGTGAAAGATGAGTTTTATTGATTTTTAACTTGGTTTATAGGGTGTATTGATCTTTGAAGTCTCCAACAAGCTATAGAGTTGAGATGATGCTTCCAAAAGATAATTTAGCATGTTGGTGACCTATTTTACAATTTTGGAAGTTGGACTATGTTAGGGCTACACTAGCCAACATTGTTCCAAGCTTCCTTAGTGTTTTCCCAAGGTGGAAATTGGATTTGGCTTACTTTTATCTCATAGTTTACTAGTGCAAGGTCACCGGAGCTTCCAAAGGAGTTTTAAGCTCAAGATATGTCAATTTGGAGGTTATTTTTAGTTTTTTGTGTTCATTCCTTACTCAACTATGCTAGGACTATGCTATCTAGTGTAGTTGAGATTTCCCCTAGTGTAGTCTATTTAATAAAGATGATTTTTGATGCTTTTTAATCATTTTTAGAATTTTTGAGTTACTGAAGTCTTTAACCAAGGTTTGGTACATGATGCGATAATTTTGAAGTTGGCCAAGAGTTTGGTTGGTGGCAAAAGACATTATCCCACTTGTGATTATGTTGGCTAGTGTATTCAAACTATTGGCTAGTGTAGTTAGTATAAGTAATAGGTTTTGGTATGATTTTTAACCTTTCTTCATGTCTGGTTTCCATCAATGCCAACACCTACTTTCCCACTTTAGGCATAAGATTTCATGGCATTAATGGATGGTTGGAAGGTTAGTTCTAGTAGTATTTGGGGTTTCGAATCCATTTCAAAATTTTTGGATGCCTAAACCCCAATGTATTCAGCATGGAGAAGCTAAAAATCAAAGAGTTTTAGGATTTCCATTTGCTTGTTAGAGAGGCACCTAGTGGGCCCCACCCTAAGTTTGGAATTGATTTTGAAATTACAATTTTGTACAAATTATAATTATCTCATGACTCTCAAGTTATAGTGCCTAGTACTAGAGCTTTGATCCTATTTTGGCCTCCACCACACCTATTCCAAGTGTATTCCATCCTTTTCTACCCCAAGAAGAAGGCAAAGTTATTACAAGAGGCTCCATAAGTGTGAAGGTTTTGTTAGTTTCGGTGCTACTTGTTCAAGATGTCAAAGAGGAGGGCTAAAACTAGTAAACATCTAGCCTTGGAAAAGGTTGAAATTACTACTAAAGGTCTCTCCAACCTACCATGGGCCTTGATTAGTGAAGTTTCTTTTGCCATCACTCCCAAATACACAAACTCTAATTTATTTTTAAAAAATTTATTAGAAACTACAACATTTTTCTTGTGTAGGTTTCTATGTTGGTTAAAATAGAATTTTGTAAACTTCCTATGTTATATTTAGGTCATTTTCATGGGGTTTTGGAGTTTTTTTTGGTGTAGGAATTAGCCTGCACGTAGTTATCAATTTTTTTTAGTCTTTTTCTTAATTTTTTGGGCTTTTCCACCAAAAAGCAACACCAATTTGTATTTTTTTTTTTGTGGAAACGGTTAGGATTTCTTGGTTTTTGTGGCCATAGGATTGTATTATTATGGTTAATGGTTGAAATGGTGTTTGAACCACTAGATTCTAACTAATAGTGAATTCTCTATGAATTTTTCTGTAAGTTAGTACACAAGGATTTTATGTAGTTTTTATTATTTTTCATGTCATTTTCATACTATTTTTGCAAAAATAGCTTGGATTTTTTGTGTTTCTAGGCTTTGGGTTTTTAGTTTATCTCTTTACAATTCAAATAGGTATGGAACCATTGAATTTTGATATGTCATTAATTTTTGGTAAATTTTTTCATAGATCAGTGTATGATGAAATTCTTGGTTTTTATGGATTTACCCTTATGAAGATGGGCAACATTGACACTTTGGAAACATTTTACAATCAATGTCCCAAGTTTCTAGGGATTCTCTAAGGTGTTAGGAAGGGTTTAGAAATTTTTTTATATTTTTAATCAATGGATTACCACAGTCATTTCCTTTAGTTTTGTGTCTTTGTGCAATTTTTTGTTAAATTTTGTTAAGATTTTGTATGGTTTTTTAAATTTTTTCCAAGCTTTGAGTTGTAACATTAATGCTAAATTTATTTGAAATTTGTTCCCACATAGCCCCAAACTTACAAATTTTTTTACTCCTAATTTGTCATTTTCAACCTTGCGTAGATAGTCCTGTACAATTGTAGTTTTGGGTGTGGAAACTACAAACCCCCCTATCTATACATGTAGTGTTGGTGTTGATTTTGTATTTTTATCACAATGTTCAAAGGTTCCTAGGCTTATTTGCATGTTGGTTTTATATTTAAATACTCATTTAAATTTTTAGAAAATTTTGACTAGCCCTCCTAGATTTTTTACTATAGCTAATTTCACCATTAACTACGGTACCTACTAAAATTTTGCAAAATTAAATTTGGGATTTGTGCCTATTGTTGACTACTAATTAAACTTGTTTTATTGTGGTACATGTACAAGGTGATACTAGCAACCCCAATGGTGAAGATAGAAGTGCTCCTTAACCTCCTCCATTAGCCCCTTAGTACCATCATTTGGTCATTGTCTTTGGTAATCCCATTTGCTATTAATGTTATTAATGTTATCATTTTATTGTGGCTAGTGTTAGCCATTAATGTTTGAGAGATGGTTTATTTTCTAAACTTTTATGACCTTGGTCACCATGCTAAAGACATTGGACTATTATTATTTTTAAATTTTAATTTGGTTTATAAGTTTTAATTCTTAATGTTCTTATTCATGTCATCTTTTATGTTTTTGTTCATGTTATAGGCTATGTTGGATAACTTATGCAATTGTGATTGGTTATAAAAAGGTAAAATTAGCTATATGTTGGCTACTAGAGATGTGAACTAGACTATAAATGATGATAAAGTATCTACCAATTTTAGGCCATGGTAGGTCATGCATTTTGTTAGTTTTAGGTCATGGCAGGCCATGACATTGCCAGGTTTAGGCCTTATTGGGCCATGACATTGCTAGTTCTAGGCCTTAGCAAGCTATGAGGTTTCCAGTTTTGGGCCATGATAGGCTATAGTCTAATACTTTCCTAGCAAGTATGGGATGCCCTCGAAAGAGCATAGAAGGATAGAATTAGCAATAATACATGATATATTGTTGCAAAGGTGAAGAAACGATTAACAAAAGAATGGATGAGATGTTTACCATGCATTAGCTATTTGATCCTTGAAGGATCAATGAATCCTTTTAGCATGATGCTATGATCATCATCTCTCTTTTTTAGCATGACAAGTTGTAGGTGTTTTCATTGACCATCCCATGTCACAAAGTCAATATTGCTAGCATTGTTATTGTCTTTTTTATTGGTTGTACTCTTGATACTAGCCACAGCTTGAGTTTTAGCTTTCTCCTCTTAAAAATTCACCTCTAAACCTTGATCAATGTTAACATAGTTAAGTAAGGATAGTGACATATTTTCACTTTGAATGATAATTTTCCCTCCATTGTAGGTTAAGTGAATCTCTTAATGTATAGGGGATGAGACTGTGTGAAGCTGAGCTAACCATGGCCTTTCTAAGATTAAGTTTAAGCTAGGTATCTCCTCCGCTATTAGGAAGTTGGTAGATGTAGGAAATTTCTCACTAGCCATGAAATCCAAGGAGATGAAACTTCACACTACTACTCATGAGACATTAAATGAATTAAGTACTAAGGTAGTGGTTTCTTGGTTGTTCTTTGTTAAGCCTATCTTGTCAACAATGGCAAATGGTAATACATTAGGTATTGCCCTATCATCACATGACGACAATGGACCTTGTATTTACTAACAGTTATAGCAATGAGGAGTGGAGTAGATAGCACCTCTTCATTTTAAAAGTCATTCTTCACTTCATTATCATGAAATTTGAGCATGGGTTAATGCCCATTTTCCCTAATAGGATCTTGCTCAATGATAGAGTTTATTGATTCTTTGTTAGAAAGAATGCCTCTTCTCATAGGGATAGAGTTTAACACTTAAGCTAGTGCATCCCTATGTGTAGAAGAGTTTTTTCCCAAGTTGAAAAAGTTCTCTAATGTGTTCTTTTGCTTTAATGACCATTTGACTTACTCTATTGTTGCAAGGAAACTCTTTCCCCTAGTATGTAATGTTTCAAGCTTAGTGATCTTAACTTCCTCCATCCTTCCTATAGTTTGTGGCTTAGATTTTGATGTATGCACCTTGGGTCTCTTGCCTATAGATGTAGTTGATCTTGGTGTAGATCTAGGTTGGTTAGCTTGCTTCAGAACCTTTTGTCATTCATTACCTTCAATCGGCTTTATTGTTGATTTGGTGATAGGTTGTTTTTGCCATCATTGTAGAAATGATTTTGTGCTAACCTCTAAGTTGTGCACCACTATAAGTGATATTTAGTCATGTGTTGTTGTGGTCTTACTTGTTGAAGATGAAGGGACTCAAATAATGAATGGTTCCTTAGGCTTTGAAGGATTGATATCTCATGGTTTGGATTATGAAGTTGATGGCACTAGAGGGACATGTATGATGAAAGGCTTCTTAGGGGCTGAAGAAGGTGATACCTATATGATGAAGGGATCTCTATACTTTGCATTTTGGGGCTAAAATGGTACTTTTATGACAAATGGTTTCCTATGAGGATTAGACTATTTTGTTTCTATGAATGAGGCTATAATGTAAGAGTTGTTATTGGCACTTGGAGAGTTGGGCTCATTTAACACCAACACTTCATGGTCTATCATCTTTTGAAGGTCATCCTTTAATGCTAGATAAAAATCAATGTAATGACTAGTCATTTGATGATAATGATAGTACCTATCCATTCTAAATTACTTTAGTAGCTTCAAATTGTCTTTCAACTATCGTTGGATCTCTAGTTATGTCACAAAGAAGATTATCATGATCCTTCTCAAATAGTTTCTTATGTTGTATATAGTTGTCTTTAAGTAGTTGTTCTAGAATCTTAGAATGCTTCATAAGTAACCTTGTGTACTCAGAACTATCTTTCCATCCAAAATTTGGTCTTGGTTGATTTGGAGCATAGAAAGTGGATGGTTGCGATGAGTCTTGGGATTTGTCATGTAGTGATGATCCCCACCTTTCTTCTTATTTTGACGCTTTTGTCACTGGAGCCATGGTTGTATGTTCTTGCTTGGTTTTATCCCTATTCCTCCTTACATATTCATTTTTATAGGCCATGTAGGCTAGGTCATTACTTGCCTCAATTGCCTTCTCAATGTTCTTAGTTTGTGAGAAGGCTTAACTTAGTAATTGGCACTCTAGGTAGTAAAGCTTTGACCTGATAAAGTCATTTACTGGTTCATTGTAGATGGCTAAGAGGTGGATTTTAAAGATAGACTCTAGAATCTCATTGAGGGTTAAATTACATCTCTGAATGAACCTTTTGAATGGTTTAAGTGGCCCCTACCTCACTTTCATTTATTGGTATAATGTGGCATCTAGCTTCAAGTTGTATCTAAAGCAATTGACAAATTGGTTTATTAAGCCCTCAAAGAAAGAGATGGCACCTCTAGGAAAGGTTCAATACCAATCTAGAGCCTTACCCTTGAGGAACATGGATGATGAATAGTGAGGTACCCCTACATCTAACCATATGAATCACAAGTATTCACATATGATCTGGTTAAATTCCACAAACTTTGTAGTTTTTGGTGCACTAGTCTTCTAGGAAGTGAACCTTGCCTTAAGGTCATTTGTTGCCTTCCCAATTACACTTGTGACATACATTGGTATGGTTAAGTGTAATTAAGGCATTTGATTTTTATCATTTTGTATTTTATGGTTTTGGTATTTATAGGGAGATAAAATTAATTGGATTAACTAATTTAATTTAACTAATTAACTAGTATTTATGCAGTCTTTAACATAAGCATCTAGTCCCACGTTTTGCACATGTCCTAAACCCATGTATCAACTACCAAGTTTCCAAGCACTCTGCTACTAGGCTTACCAAGCGAGAATGCTACTTGGATTACCAAGAAAATACATGTTATGCTAGAAGTGGTTGTACTTATGTGTTTAATCTATCTAGCTTATCTTATTTAACTACTTAATTAACTTAATTACTCAAAAACATTTAATAAATAATTGAACACATTTAATAAATAACTGAAAACATTTAATGCATAAATAAAATGTTTAATATATCTAGAATGCTACAAGGTTTATCAAAAAGCTTGTCTTTATTTCCACACACACTATCATGCTTAGGTACAACAATGCTCAAATAAAGATCCGTCCACTCAATGACTCCTGTTGTGGGCACTCAGGAGAAAAATTCTAACTTTCAAATGAACAAATGGTCAGAGCTTCACTACTAGTAAATCTCATTATCATAAATGCAGCTATTAGATTCATATTTATAGGAAAAATGTAAAAACTATGTCAACGGGGCCTCGTCGATGCATGATACAATGCATCGATGAGGCCTCATTGACAAGGCCTAGTTGACAAGGCCTACAATTCATCATACCCCCATCACTAAATGAAAACTCATCTTCAAGTTCTTTTACAAAATTGGGAAGTTATGAGATTATTAACTAAACTTTCACAAATAAAATAGATTGACTTAACACAAAATAAAGTGCTTGAGTGTACAGATCAACACATTGCAAAAATGATAGTGTTCATGACATAAAATTGAACATCATGACATGACTCTTCAAAATTGAATAGCATAGTTCTTGTTGGTATAATTTTGGTGGAGAACATTAGATAGTCCTAGTTTATTGTGGTTTTGAGGGACCTCCACTAGTTTCATGCACATGTGACGGTCAAGGCTATTATGGTTTTCCTGCTACTGTTGCAACTTCTAATGGAAGGCAAAAAGCATCTAGCAATGCTTTAATTTTTTTCTTCTTAATTTTAGGACCATGCACCATCCATGCAGCTTCTTCAATGTGGGTTAGAACAAGAACATCCCAAGGGCACAGAATTTCAAGAAATAGCTCCTTTGCATTGATAAACTAGGTAGTGAATTGTTTGCATTCAATGTCAAATGCTCTAACTATATCCTTCAACTCCTGGTAATCATTCATCCTTTTCGCTAGGTTCTCAGTAGTTGATCATTAGTCCATGAATTATGCTTTGAGAACTTAGAGTTTAGCATTTATAGTTTCAAGCTTCTACTTGGTGTCTTTATGGTGCTTGAACTCTACCTCTTATAGAAAATATTATCTAGCCACTTGTTTCTCTAATTTTGACCATGGTTGTCCAACAATCAGCATAGCCAAGTTTACATATCTGAGATTGGCCGGCTCCATGTATTCTATCATTTCTTCTATCTACAACTCCTTTAAATATATCTCTACTTTATTTTAGGCATCAATCTCATCAATGATGGGCTACCAAACTTCTTTTCTATGTTGGAATTGTTGGAGAGATCTATTTATTTTTGCCTTCGCCATTTGGATGTACTTTTCATTTACTTCCTTTTGTAGGCCAACCTAGTCTCTATAGTGATTTTTGATTATTTCAAACTTCAAGGCTTCATTTTTCTATGCAGTGATCTTGATAGTAGATTTCTAGTAGAAGGCACAAACTTACTCCATTGACAGATTCTAATTTTCTATGGCCAATCTCCTTAACTTAGTGTTCACCTTGGCAAGTTGCTTTTGTTGTTGATGAATAAATTCTTACAATTGTTTCTTCTAAGCATCAAAATTATGTAAGAAATGATTTTGTGCATTTAGAGTTTCATTCTCCTAGTGCATTTGAGCCAAGTCATTCTAAATTGAATGCATCATTGCCTCTACTATGGATTGGTTAAAGATGGTCATTATTGCTTCCTTCTCAACCTTCCTGAATCATTCTTGAAGCTGTTGGAAAGCTTCATCTTTGGTTGTTGTTGTGCTGAGGATTATAGAATCAACAAAACAAGCATGTAATTTGGTAATCTCCACCACAAAGCATTAATTTTGTAGTTGATCCATTTCAAGTTACCCATCCAAAATGATGCATTTGCCCCTTGCATCTAGCAGCTTCGACTAGGTTTTGGTGATGTTATTTGAAAAATTGAAGATATCCAAAATTGGTTGCCTAGTCCCCACTAGTTAATATAGAAATTATTCATGCTAGGATAAATTTAGTTTTCTACTAACCATTCCTATTAATTTCTACACATCTCGAAGTGTAGATACATCAGGTATAGATGTTGTAGGTGCATTGAGTGGTTCGACGATGTAGTTAGCAACTACTTTAGCCATTGTCTATTGCCCTTGGTGCTGCATCACTAGGATAGTGGTCCCTTCACCTTCCTCCAAATGCATCTAGAAGGTGGAAACATTCCCATAGATTTCTAGGAATAAATGGTGTTATTATGGTGACACTGTTACCTCTCAAGCATTGGGATCAGACCTTGTGGGCAACTGTGTTCATTGGGCAAAGAATATTGGTCCACCCCTCTCCATGTGGTTGATTTTTTGAGTCACCTCATTAAGGTGACTCATTATTTATCTATACACAAATGGATTTACACTACTCATCCCTGCATGCTTCTCTTGCATCCTACATGCTTCTCTTGCTCATGCAAGAGCTACTTTTAGATTTCACACAAGCATTCGATGGTTGCGTAGGCCTTCAACATTGTTTCTTGAGTAGGTAGCCATGCCAATGATTGCTCCTCTTCTTGAGTTGTAGTAGGTGTATTTTCCTTCATCATTTTAGACAATGAACCCAAAGGAGCATGCCTAATTATGTCATTAGCATAGCAAACAATTCTTGCCCTTTTGTAGAGTTTCCAAATGAGGCACAAAAAGGGAAAGGCTTTTCTTTCATGTTCATTTTCTTTAAAAATTTTTTCAATCTCCAAATAGATGAGTTGTGGAAGGTTCACAAAAAATCTCTTACTTACAGCGACACATGCTTAGGGAGAGAAGGTGGTCACCGTGTTGGGCCTCATCATTGGATTGAGGTGATAGGCCACAATTTTGAAATAGATGTGCTCTGTTGGTGTGAGTGCGCCATACTCCTTACAGTCAACCCCGTAACACTGATAAGTCAACTCCTATTTGGCCCTAGGATCACCTTTTATTAATAAATTTGCCAACTATGTCCCAATGTTAGGTAACAACAGTGCCTTTGTGATATCCTCAGCCAAGTAGGACACCTGAATATCCTTGACTTTCACTATGGACCCTGATCTTTTATTGTTCCAGAAGAGATATGTCTTTTCCATGTACCATTTCCCACTAGATGTGGTGATTGGCCACATGGGAGAGGTTTGCAATTTTGTTAGAGCTTTCGCTAGCAATGGCCAAAAGTTTATTTCTTGAAGAATTGATTGTTGAATGTCTTGGGTCCTGATGATGTCAAGGTAGCATTTAGTCAAAGTAACCTCAAGCCTTGGCATGGGTCTTAGCACTTTCCCTCATTGTGATTTCTTTGTGGGCACTTATTCTTCTAGAATCTATCAAATAGATTCCACTTCAGGCTCCTCATGAAGAGGTCCTATTGCATGGGTGTAGCATTTGAAAATGTCTATGGCTAAAACACCAAGAGGTCATCAGGCGTATAGCCTAACCTCAAGTTTATGGGAGGGCCATGTTTGAAAAAACATAACTGGGATGCCCTAAATGGTCTAGTCAATCAGACAAGGACTTACGTGGTCTCTAATAACTATTTACAAATAGTGTTTTTAGAGTGTCACATGTAGGAGTCAGAACAAGAAAGAGCGTAACATGTATAACAACGGGAGTGTGTCAACATGAGTATCTTAATGAATATTAGCAATAGAAATAAATAAATATGCTAACAATTTGAAATATATGTCATAGAAAAATGAAATGAGAGTTTAGGTGAGAATAATGCACCACCACAAGATCGGGGGAGTGTGACTTTCAATTAAATGATGTGTACAACCATCATGCAGTGTTAGACAGGCATAGTGGAACAGCGAGGTAGTATGCCCATAGTCCCTAGGATGCTATAGATATGATGCTAATAGACACAAAAGAGATGGAGGTTTCTGGACTAATCATAGTTACATTTTGTAAATGCTAGGTGTCGTGCTCAACTAGATGTTACACTCAAGTGCGGGAGGGAAGCAGGTGCTAGGAATCCTTTAATGCTGAGATTTGCTGCTCATCAACCTTTTGCTTGCCAATCTTCTACCACAGCCAACCCTTAGAATGTTGATTACTAGGGTATTTATAGAGCTAGGGTTGTCAGGAGATGTGGGTTGGATGCCATTTGTCTTGGGTCCCACATAGCATGAATTTGAATAAACAAGTCATGCTAGCATGCTACGCTCAAAGTGTCAAGCTCAATGGTGCTATGCTCTGCAGGACAGGAATGGGGATTGAAAATCTACCAAACTATGACCATAATGCCCAACCCACATGTGCCAGAGTCTAAAGAACTACCATGTACCTAAAAAATATCCAAAACAAATGTAACTTGGAGCCTACACTCTAGGACTACGTCTTCCCCTCCTCTCTTGAGTAGGGTCAAGCATAGGGACAATTTTAGGGATCAACAGGAGGTGCAAAAATAAAGCAAACTACTAATCTTGACTACTAGAGAGATGCTAGAGCTGAGATGAAGGTCAATGTTGAGTTCTAGAAGCTTTTGAAGGCATTCAGATGTGGTTTCCAAGTGTTACGTTGTCTACGCTGCTTAGCATGACGAAGCATAGTGAAAAAACTTAGAAATTTTTTGCAAATTTAGCTTGCTACACTATCTATGCTACAAAGTCTAGCAAAGTGTAGCATCCATTTTCTAGTGAATTTTGTTAAAATTGAAGCTACCACTCTAGCATGTCACAAGATAGGCATCTTTAGCAACTAGAAAGTGCATCTTCCATATTAGAATGGCTTGATACCTCCTCGTTCTATACTAGGAAAATTTTTGATCTTGGAACCTCTATTATGCTATGTACGTTGTCTAGTGTAGCAAAGCATAACACCAATTTTTGGATGAATTTTGACAAAATTTATAATGTTTTACCATGGGACAGTAATCACACTCCAAAGATGAAGTAGGACAGGTAGCCTTGGAAGTCAAAAGATTGCCACATGCACCTTCCATGTCTGGTCAAACACTTAAAAAATTTTGAGTCCTAAATAGCCTGCTACACTATCTACACTGTGTAGCATAGTGAAGCATGATAGTTCTGAAGATAGAAAATTTGCTGAACTATTTTTTCCATCATGAGTACCTTTGACAACTCTTAGCCTGACACTTGGGTGGACTAGAAACCAGGACATGTGTCAAGTGGACAAGCTGGAGAGCGTAGCAGGCTTGATAGCTTGGGAGATAGAAAATTTTCTGAATTTTTTAGTCCATCCTTAGTGTCCTTTTGACCACTTCTGACTTGACAATTGTACAAATTGTCCTTAGAAACATGTGCTATGCTAGCTGTGCTAGGGAGCATAGTGGGTAGACTAAGAAAATGTTTGCAAAAAATAGGGCTCCTAGTGTGCTATGCTATCTACACTACACAACGTGATGCCAAACTTAGAAACATTTTGCCCCAAAGTTTTGACACTTAGACACATCTACTATTGAACTAAAGGAGCCCAAAATTAGTTGTGTTTCACTAGCCCCTCTTTGTTGACATTTGGAGGATTGGCCTGAGAGACATAAATAAAGAATACAAAACACCACAATGAACATGACACCAAAACCATTCATTAGTGCCCGCTTAGACGATGCTTTACTATGCTTGAGAGTGTGGAGGAAATAAGGTATGGTAGGGAACAAAGGATAGGCTCAAGGAGATTGGTCAAGGGGACAAAGGATAGCTTGGGTAGAATGGGTAACAGTGAGATGTAATGCCATGATGGTGTGTTGCCATAGCATGATCCCTCATTGAAATGCTTATGAGGGAGTCAGCATGCAAAGGTGTCCTTCCCTTTGGAGTTTGACCTCTCATTGGCATGCTTGGAGACGATCAATCCAAAGCTAAGACAGTTGCAAAGAAGCAACTATACCATTTGATCTGGGCACTTGACTTGTCTTGTTTTCCTTTCTTTTTCTTCATTTTTTGTTCTTTTTTTTCTTTATTTCTTTTTTTTCTTTCTTGCTTCTTATTTTTCTTTGTTTTATTTTTTTTTCTAGGTGAATTGCATGCCCATATCTGCTTGAAGGCAACCACATTACAATTGTAGGATAGGTGTTTTCTCCATGTGATGAGTTGTGTTACATCTATGTGGGGCTTTGACCAGCCTACAAAGGCTTCCCATGGGATGAGCTATGTCACATCTATCATGGGTTTGGCGGTTAAGCATGGGAAAGGGTTTTTCATGTGTTGAAAATGCTTGAAAGGGATGTTGGAGATTGCAAATGAAAAAGGTAGAGGGTAGGTTAATTGAGGGGATGTTGGGGTATGCACTCTTAAGTACCTAGGCCAGCTAGAACGGGTACATTGGAACAATGCAGTGTATTTATCTCATGGTGGAATGCATTCCTGAGTGATGCCATTCAAGGTTTATCCTACAAATGCAACACAGAGAAAACAACCACCATGTGAAATGACAGTGAAGTCCTACCTACCTGGGACACTGCAAGGACTGTGTTAGGTGCATGCAATGTCCAAAGCAAGAAGGCTAATGTAGGTGTTGATGGTGGTAGGCTGAAAAAGCTCCAGAAGCCATACTAAAAGTGAGCACCTAAGAGAATAGGAGTGATGGTGATGCTCGTGCTCAGGAATTTTTGCCAAAGACAAGAGCCAGGAAACTCAGCAATGTGATTCAGAATCACACTACTGGTCACTCTTGCTAGCTTAGGCGATGGCAAGTACTAGAGGATGGAAATGCTGTGGTTATGTTATAGTACTATTGGGACTCTAGTGAGTATTGCTAATGGTGAGAGCTATAATCAACATGGTTGGAAGTGATGGCAATAGCTCTGGAAGGTCAGCAAGATGTCAAACAACAAGTCTAGAAGATCAGTAAGATGCCAAGGGTAGTGACATTGCAAATGTCTTAGAGGGTTTTCCCTTAACATCATGAGTTGCATTCTAAAACTCAAAAGGCATGGGAAGATGATTGAAGATGGACAGTATTCTCACTCTCTTGTTCATAGGATCATGTATGTTGAACTGTGGATGCTGCATCGTGAACCTAGTTTTAGGTCTTGGTAGACCATTGGTTGTGCTGGTTTAAGCTTTCAGTAGACTGTGATCCTAGTTTAAGGTCCAGGAAAACCATGCTATGCTATTTTATGGTCTTAGCAAACCATGATCCTAGTTTAAGGTTTGGGTGGACCATGTTATGTTAGTTTAAGGTCTTAGTAGATCGCTATGCTAATTTAACATTGTAGCAGATGGTGGCTAGCTAGTTTAAGGTCATCACGGATCATGTTGTGGGTGCCAGTTTCATGTCATAGCCCAAGGACATTCTATGCCAGTTTAATATCATAGCGGATGATCTATGCTAATTTAACATCATAGCAGATGCTCTATGCCAGTTTAATGTCATAGTGGATGTTCTGTGCTAGTTTAACATCATAGCAGATGTTTTGCTTACCTTGCTATCATTGTTGACATGACATTTCATGTTAAGTGTAATACAACTTCAGGTATAAGTGGTTGATAGGGTTGGTGAACTCTTTGCCATCTAAATCAGCAAGCTCGAAGGCTCCATTTTCAAACACCTTAGTGACCAAAAAGGTCCCTTCCTAGTTGGCTGAGAACTTATTTGTATATTCACAAATGGCCTTGAGGTTAAGATCTTCTTTCTTCATTGAACATTGGTGCATATTGTGGTGGTGCTTTTGTCATTGTTTATCTTGATACCACTCGATATGACTAAGCATTTGGATGTGCTTTTCCTTCGTAGAGTCAAGGTCAACAATTTTTGACTTATTGTTCTAAGCCTCATCCATAAAATTCAAGAGGATCATGTGAAGTGACTAGACCTACAATTCAAAAGGAAATAGTACTTTAGATCTATATACAAGACTATATGGTGTTTTACCTATTGTAGTTCTGCATGTTGTGTGGTAGGCCCAAAGTGCATAGACTAGTTGTTCGTGCCATCATCACTTACTATTGCTAAGCATATTTTCTAGAAGGTTGATGATGGCCTTAATAGTGGACTTTGCTTGGCCATTCATTCAAGGATAATATGGTGATAAAAAGGAGTGTTTAATACCAAGGTTTTCATAGAAAGATTTGGTTTCTGCACTACTAAATTGTGGGCCATTATCTATAACTATAGTCATAGGGAGACAAAATTGGGTCACTATATTGTACAGAATGAATTTGCAAACCTATTGAAATGTTGTCTTTTGAAAGGGAATAGCTTCTACCCAATTTGTGAAATACTCAGTTGTGATAATAATGAAGCTACATCCTATGGAAGACTTAGGCATTATAGGTCCTATGATGTCTACTCCCC
The DNA here is from genome assembly GCA_015680685.1 of Gnetum montanum. Taxonomy (NCBI): domain Eukaryota; kingdom Viridiplantae; phylum Streptophyta; class Gnetopsida; order Gnetales; family Gnetaceae; genus Gnetum; species Gnetum montanum. The sequence goes on along the minus strand of MNCI01000651.1, from coordinate 86,845 downwards.
AACATTGAAATGGCCACGTGATTTATGTAGTGTGCAACTCCATAGGTGATACATGTATTAGATTCCCATGACGTTGGCATATGTCACATGTTCTATCCTTGGAAATGTAATCATGTTCCATATAAGGCCAATAGTAGCCTAGACATCTAATTTTTGCCACCATTGCCCTGGGAGCTATATGCCCTCCACATAGTCCCTCATGAACTTGCTCCACGATCTTTTGTGCTTCATTACTACTAATGCAAGTTAACAGTATCCCATCATAAGATCTATGACATAAAGCATCATCACCTATAAGGACATACTATTATGCTTGTTTTTGTACTGCATATTTTTGGGCAGATGTCAAAGTTTGTGGAGGCTCATCATGTTGAAGGTATGCTTTGATATCATCATAACATTCTTGAGTGTGGGCTGCACTTATAGATGTGATACTTGTTGTATGAATGATAGGGTCAGTACATTCTATTATTGAATCAGGTAAGGTAGAAAACATATTTGGTGATACACTCAAAGCTAAAGTGGCCAATGCATCAACTATAGCATTTTTGTTGCGGGGAATGTGTTGAACATCTAAGGTTGCAAATTGTTTTAGTAAGTATTTTGCCAAATTATAGTAATGTTGCAAGTGTTGTGCTTTATAGTCATAGACCTCTATGACTTGGTTAATGAGTAGCTATGAATCACCTCAGATTGTTATGTTTTGAATGCCTAACTCCTAAGCCACTATAATGCCTCTAAGGAGACCTTTGTATTCTACGACATTATTGGTATAGAGAAACGCAAAGTGGTACACAAAAGGTTAGATCTCTCTAGAGGGAAATGTGATAATGGCAGTGGCACTATTGCCTTGCATGGTTGAAGCACCGTTAAAGTGTAAAATTTCCTGAAAGTCTATAGGTACCAAGCTTATACTATTAACATTCTCGTCTAGGAATGTTGGATCTACAGTTGCCTGAGCATCTATAGGTGAAGTCGTAAGTTATGTGGTTATTGCTTGATCCTTTATGGATGTCTGTGCTACGTAGTGTAGGTCAAACTCTGCAGTTATTGTTTTCCATATAGCTAATTATTACTTTCATATATGTTGGTTGTAATGGCTATGAGTATGTTACTTTTGCAAATGATGTTAACCTAACTATGTAAGAGGTAGTGTCTCCATTTCTTAAGTGCAAAGACTAAGGTAAGACAATTTTGTTCCACATCATTGTATTTTTCCTCATGAGCTATTAGTGCATGAATTAGGTAGTAAATAGGAATTTTAGAACCATCGTCTCTCTTTTAACAAAGGAGAGAAGCAATGGACGTGTTCGAGGTTGTAAGGTAGATGTAGAAAGGCTTGTCTCTTTGTGTAGGGTAGACAGTTGGAAGATGAACCAACTCCTTTTTTAGGTTGTAAAATGCTTCTTAGCATTGATTTGTCTATTCAAAGTTGACACCTTTTTTGAGTATGTGTTGCATTGGGTGTAACTTATCAGTCAACCTAGAAATAAATCTATCTATAAATTGTATTCTACCCTATAGTCTGCATAGCTCTTTAAGGTTTTCTAGTGGCACTAAATTGATAATAGCCTTGACCTTATTAGGATGTACACATATTCCTAATTTTGATACTACAAAGCCTACCATGAAACTAGTTTTAACACCAATGACACACATTTTGGTGTTCAAGTGAAGGTCATGCCTACAATAATGTTGAAGGACCAAGTTCAATTCATTTGTGTGGTCCTGAGCTTTTTTGAACTTAACCACTATATCATCAACATAGTCATTTAGTCATTATAGAAGATAGTCACTAAATATGTAGGTCATCACACGTTGGTATGTTGCTCCAGCATTTTTTAGTCCAAAGGGCATCATTGTATAGAAAAATGTCCCCCAAGGGGTCATGAAAGTAGTAGCATGTTGATGCTCCAGGTTTATATGAATTTGATTATACCCCAAGAACCCATCCATAAAAAATAACAAGGCATGGCTAGCTGTAATATCGACAAGTTGGTCAATACTAGGCAATGGGAAATCATCTTTGATAGTTGCCTTATTCAAGTTTGGAAGTCTATGCAAATGCATATACCCCCAGTTTTCTTGAGGACAACCATGATGTTTGATACCCAATCTGCATAATCAACTACCTAGATGAACCTAGCTTGGTAGAGTTTAGTAATTTCATCATGGATGGCTAATGCAATTTCTAGCTTAATTTTTCAAGCTTTTTGTTTGATTGGCTTGACACGTGGATCTAAGATAATGTTGTGTTGTATTATGCATGGATCTAAACCTAGCATATCTTCATAAGACTACACAAACACCTTAACATTATCATTAAGGACTCTAGATATGTTCTACTAGATTTGTGGCTCCAATAAAGGGCTAAGATTCAAAGTTCTCACCTCACCTTTACATGTTGTTACAGGGATTTCTATGAGTGTATCTTCAGTTACATCACTAGCTTCTAAATCTAAAGCTTGGACCAGATGTTCTAGCCAGTCTAGTGATGCTTCTAAGGATGCTACATTGGTGTCACAAGGAGGTGTTTCAAAGTCCAAAAGCTTTATGTTCATGTGTTTCATGAGTTTGCCATGAGGTCTAGTCAAGGTTAAAGGCAAATGAAGATTCTTGTGTGCGCTCATTTTCCCCAAATGATCTTACAAAATAATCAACAAACAAAAAAACATCAAGTGATACCTATCTGATAAGGTAAAATGAAGCAAAGTGTTAAAATGAGAAAAATAGTGCTATAAAAAGTAACTATGAAGTATTTGAAAATTGCTAGTTTAAGGTATTAGTGGACTGTGCCTATGCGTAAAGTGTAAAGTAGTATTTTAAAATTTCTAGTTTAAGATCTTAGCAAACCGTGACTATGCATAAAGTGTAAGGCTTAAGCTAATCTCGAAAGGCTTGGAGTGTGGGGTTGAGCTAAATGTGCATTGGACAGGTACAAAAAATATAAAAAATATTAAAATGTAATAATTTTTTTGGAGAAAATTTTTGTGTTACTCTGCATGGTACATGGGATGTTCTATGTTACATGTAGGACATAGAGCATTCTGTGTTACATGCAGGACACAAAGCATCTTGCAGTATGTGTGGGACATAGAGAATCTTGTGTTATGCATGGGACCCAGAGCATCCTGCATTACATGCAAGATGTAAGAAATCCTAGAAAAGTAACATGTTATGTAACCCTAGAGGGTATAAATAGGGGTTCACCCATGGTAAACCTATCATTTTCACTATTAGAGCTAATAGTCTAGAGTGTAGTGTAGTTCAAAGCAAAGTGTAGCATTTATAGAGCATGACAACCAACAAGCTAGAGCTTGACAACGAAACAATGACATCAAGAAGTGAGCATAGATACCTGGGCCTTGCCAATGTGGATGAAGGCAAGTGCACCTTATGACGTCTCTCTAGAGCACGTGTTGAAGAGCGTTACGAGGCACCATTTACCAGGTAGGCCATTATGTTTCCTTAGTCATTTCATCATTTTTTTGGTCGTGCTATCCCTTGGGGTTTTGGAGGCAACCTTCCTTGAGCAGGGGTTGTTGTTTTCACCACTCCCATTGTGGCCGACATGCCATGGCTATTGTTGCTACTACAACCACTCTTGCCATGGTCATTATGCTATGGCCACCGTGGCTGGGACTAATGCATGCACCATTTCCACACCCCTCCCCTGTTTTTGATGGCATTCTAAGCCATGGCCATGGTAAGGGTTTCATCATAGGCCTCTGGGTGCTAGGTAGGGTGAGGTAAAACAAGGATTCTGTTGCATCCAACACAGTGGTACAAAATGGGTGTTTTACGCATCCTATATAGTGTAACATGTGGGGGGTGGGGGAGGATTTTGGTACTTCATGTTCCATGCTATGTGACGAGTTTCTTGTGTGTTCCATGTGGTGGAATAGGGTAAGGGTTTCCCAGGTGTTCTATGTCAACTCTCAGGCTTTGCGGCATCCCTGATAACATAGCTAGCAAGTTGAAAAATGTTTGCATGCTTCCATTACTATGCTCCCTAAGAACATGGCTTAGAATTCATTCATTTTTTGGTTAAGTACAATTGCTACACTACGTGGTACAGTTGCTATGCTACACTTGCTATGTTGCACAAGAAGCAATTGCTATGCTATGTAGGATGCCATAGTGGCGTGATGAACACTTAGAAAAATTTCATTTGACTACTCATCCTACAATTTTTATGCTCCATGGGAGCATGACGAATGCTTAGAAAAGATTCTCATAGAAAATCGTTATGCTCTACAAGAGTGTAACTAACACTTAGAGAAATTTTACATAAAAAATTGTTATTCTCTATAGGAGCATAACCAACAAATAGAAAAATTTTCAATTTTTTTTTGCATAATTTGTCCACTATTTTTGTTGTTTTATTTCCCTTATTATGCACTGACGTTTTTATTATGAAATGCAGGGTTATGCTAAAACTAATCCTAATTGTGGTTGAGCTTGTAGAGATCCTATGCTAAATAAGTGTCACTATGCCCAATGTCCCTGCAACACATGTGAAAGTAGGGAACTAGGAGGTCTGGTTTTGAGAGGGTGCATAAGAATTCTTGGAATTCTTGCTTTGTCATTTTAGCGTAATGATGTGTTCACACTTGTCTGCTAAAGTAGGGGGTTTCCAAATTGAGACATTATTTTTTGGGATAAATTGAGGTATTTTAAAATTCATGAAAAATGGATTTGCTAAGGGAAAATGGGAAAAGGGTTTGAGTCAACCCCCTAAAGATGTAAGACCCTTTTCTTGGATCTGGGAAATTCTAGAATTTAGATGCTACCACAAAAACAGCACTTTGTTCATTGCTCGCCATATGGGCATATCCTTCCAAAACCCACCTGGAACTATCTACTATGCTGAAGGGTGAGTCCTATTAGGATAATAGAAATTTTAATTTATTTTTTTTGCATGACTTGGGGTGCTTATTACATTTTTTCTATTGCCAGATTCTTAATTGATAAAGACAATCTGCATGATAGGGAAGGGCTGTTAGCCCTGGCTCAAACAACCCTACAAGAGTTCTCCTATGTTGAGAACATTCATGCAAGTATTATAGAGCAACTTGGGGTAGATTTAAGAACCTATCCAACCAAGTACTCCAAGTCCTACATGAAGTGTCAAGAGCTTGGATGGTTAGATGGTGAATAGGCATCCTGTCAGATACCCACTATGGAAGAAGTACTAGTATAAGTACCACCATTCCCCACACCATTCATGCTAGGTGAGTTCTATTGTTTGTTTATTTTCATGAATTTTTATTTTTACTTGCCCACTACATGGCTAATTCTATTTTTGTTTACTGCAACAGTAACCAAGTCCAAGGAAATCATAGTGATTATCTCAAGGCACATTAAGGCTAACCTCCTTTTTAAATATTACGAGGTAGATGAGTCATAGTGTTGGTTATGCAATGAGGCACCATCAGCAATTGTCCAAAATATTTAAGAGACTGGGCTTATCGACCTCTTTTCACACACGCATTTACAACATGTGGGTGATCTTTGAGATCACTGATGATCTCTTTTTAGATCTCTTCTATGTCAAATCTGATGGTTTACCTATGATAAAAATAATTAACAAGGATCTAAACCACCAAGGAGACATAAAAGAATGGGTAGGCATCGATAAGAATCACAAGGGCATTTATATGAAAAAATTTAAATTGGAGGTGGCCAAAGATATTTACCCTATCTTCTAGGCTCACGCTTTTCCCAAGCTACTTTTGCAAGGAAAAGTTCTTGGGGTAGAGTAGGCTTGGATCATGAGAGATGTAATGGAGGAGGGTACATGATACAACTAGGATAAATATCTTGTAGAAGGCTTATGAACTAAGATGATCAAGCTACGTAACAAACTGGAGGCAAGTTTTGATGCACACTTTGCATTTTTTATATCATGTTTGCATAGTTTTATAGAATTTTTGATGGTTTAGGAGAATAGGAAATGGGTGGTACAATATCAAACCCAAATATCCAAGCCATGGATCCACCACATATTCAACACAACTTAGTCTCAGGATCCTCTAGAAGCTATTGGAAAATGTTGTTCAATGATGACCAAGGATCGGGCAGGGCCATCCTTTAGTGCACATGACAACCTTGGAGAGGCTTCCCCCACCAACATAGGAAATACAATGAGGAGGGCACATTTCATTTCTAATATGGTAAAATAAAAATTGCAAATTAAAAAGCCTCTTCCTATAGAAGAACCCTCATGCATGATCGAAGAAAAGGATAAGAGGCTACGCATTAGAGTCCACAATGTATGGTCTGAGTTTGTCGGTGCATATGCTTCAGCTAACCTATTCATTGCTTCTTTTCATATTTTTCTTTTTATATATATGTTGGACCAATGCTCTAACCCCAGCTTATGAATGGTAGATGAGGAAGAGGTCTCTTCTACTGTAGAGGAGGCTCTTGCTGCAGAAGAAGAAGCCCCTACTATAGAAGAGGAAGCCTCAGTATAAAAGAAGCTTTTTGCAAACAGTGTTGTGCAACTTGAGGAACACATGATAATCGAGGATGCCACTACACTCCTAAAGAAACTCAAAGAAGAGGGGCTGCATTTCGAGGATGGTGAGGTAGATGGTTTGTTTGATAGTGTGAAGATGGGTGATCCCCTCGCTCTCACCCCTGAGGATTTTCTGGGTTGGAGCTTTGCACTACCATTTATGTTATGCTTTCACTTTCACTCTTTCCTTGAATCCTCTTCTATTTTTTTTCTATTATTTTTTTCCTTTTCTTTTTCTCCTTTTCTTCATAATGCTAACATGGTTTATCATGTAGCAGGTGCTACTTCCACTAGGGGCCATGAATCTTCATGCACTTTCCACCTACAACCATGGGAAAAAACCCCAGAAAAGTTTGCTTTTATGCAAGATGTAGTAGATGATATGATCCATCATCTAAAGCAAATAGATCATAAAATAGGTGTGTTTGGGCTATTTCATTTTCCTTTTATGTTGTTTCATTTTTGCTACAACCTTATGACTAACATTTTCTTGTTTTTGGTATAAGAACTTTGCGACTTAAATGGGACCTGAGATAGGTGGTTGAAGTTGAAACTATGCCTAAGCTCCCTCTAGAAGTAACAGAGGTGCCTCATCATATATATGATGAGGTGAGAAAATGTGCACTACACTTGGCACAATCAGTATGGGAGTGTAGGCACATCAATGAAGACCTCTAGAAGCGAGTTTAGAAACTCAAAAAATAAAAGGCATGTCAAGTTGCTACACTGGAAGACTTGCGATCATGAAAAAAATTCTTAATGGCCCATGATAACTTATATGGTATTTGGCATATGACTGTAATTGATTATTCTAGATATTGGTCAGCCATAAGGGGTAAAAATGAAGCCACGTGTGAAGTAATCGAACAACGTCTACAAATGGGTCTCTTGGTCGAAAAGAACCAAGATTGGAAAGATTATAGTGCTAAGGTATATGAATGGGGGAAAGCACAAAAGAATCATAAGCATATGTACAAAGTGGAACATGTTGCTTACCACCAAAAGTACAAAGATGATTCTATAGAACATTGAGGTCGTGAGCTATTCCTTAACACGATTGGTACTACCTAGGCCTATAATAGATTTGCAAAGCACTTAGTGATCAGTGAATCCTTGGAGAGGAAAGTGACCATGCCTTCTAGGGAGGCCACCTCTACTACCTTTTCTCTAGGGTCACCCACATGGATAGCTGTGGAGAAAGGGAAGATCTTAGCATGCATTGATTTAGGGGAGGAAGACTAGGCTAACTTGACTGAGGAAGAAATCCTCTGGCACATGGAATCTAGCCTTGATAGAATACCATAAAACATGGATGTGGGCCCATCTCAGGTTAGTTAAGTTTACTTTGTTACAATTTATGTCATGATAGCCTCATATGTTATCTTGCTTACTCATTAGTTTATTACTTTATCCTTGGTTTATGTAGGATCTAGATGAGGATGCAGGACCTGGCAGAGTGATGGAGAAACATTGTAGCCTATACACTAATACTTTAAAATATGATAAATGTAACCCCATTAGTGGGAAATATTGCAACTCTTAATGTGGACATAATTTTGAACAATGTATTTCATTTACAGTTTAATAAAAAGTATAATGCTTATTTTATTTCCTTTTCTTGGAATTTTTGTTGATGTACTTAGGCCCCATACTATAGTTTAAGGCCATTTTAGGCCATGGGTAATTCTAACAAAAAGTGGGTCACCAATTTTAGGCCTTGGCAAGTAGTGTGATAGTTTAAGGCTATTCTAGGCCATAGCTAGTTTTAAGGCCATTTTAGGCCATGGCTAGTTTAAGGCCATTTTGGGTCATGGCTAGTTTAGGGCCATTTTGGGTCATGGCTAGTTGTAATAGAGAGTGGGTTTCCAATTTTAGGCCTTGGTGGGCCATGTGATAGTTTAAGTCTATTTTGGGCCATGTGATAGTTTAAGGTCATTTTGGGCCATGTGATAGTTTAAGGTCATTCTGCACCATGTCATAGTTTAAGGCCATTCTAGGCCATGTGATAGTTTAAGGCCATTCCAGACCATGGTTGTATAACTAACTTGAAAGGTCAACATAACACAAAATTAAAACTATACAAACAAAATTATTAAGGACAAGAGAAGTAAAGGAGTAAATTAGAGACATGCCCTAATCACATAAATGTTTCCTAACTGGTTGTGGGTTAGTCAAGGCATAGGGCTTGGATAACTTGAGGTGATACTCTTCTAGTTGTTACCTGCCATTGAAAAAGGAAACTCTACCCATGTAGTTTCTTTGTGCAAACTGTTAGTTTTTCTTGGTTCACTTGCTGAACAACATTGGGTTTTATTGCAAATAGGTGATGCATCTTCAAAGACTTCTATCTTCAACCCTTTCTCTATATCTATATTGTTGATAGCCTGAGGGAATATGTTGTTACCAAACATCATCACCTCTCCACTTGCATAGGGTAGGTGGGTCTCTTGGTGTATTGATGAAGAGACAATCCTTAATTGGGCTAACAACGATCTTCCCAAGATTAAATTCAACCCAAGAATCTCCTCTATCACACTGAATTCTACACTAGTGGGGAATTGATCCCCTACCATGGAATCAATAGTGATGATTCCCTTGACCATGATGTGTGCCCCATTGAATGACTTCAAACAAGAAGTTATTGTGGGGCTAATTTGGTCCACTAGGCCCAACTTGTCAACACTAGGGAATGGAATCATGTTAGTTGTGGCCCCATCATCAACATGCATCCTATGAATCCTATATTGACCTACACGAATTGTTATAAACATAGGTGTAGTGGTTACTTAACCCCCTTGGGGATCAGCTTTAATGGCTTCATCATGGAAAGTTAAAGGCGTTGATCATGGGTCTTCAGCCATAGGTGGAAGCATGATGACATGAATGAATATTTCCTCTATTGGCATATCTTCCTTAATAGGAATAGATTCCAACATGTGGATAAAAGCCTCACGATGTGTCGCAGAAGTCATTATTAAATTGTACAACCTTAAAGTTGTATTTTTTTATTTTAAATCTTTCTTGACATGTGTGAGTAAATCTAGGAAATATTGTCCACTATTTGAGTGTTTAGTGGTTTTTTTTTGTTTATATGTCCTAAAAGATGGATTTCCTAAGGAGGAGGAGACAAGGGTTTTGGTTGAACTATAGGCTTTTGAGCCTAAGGGATTGATTGTTGCACACACATGTGTATGTAGGTGACTTTTGGCCATAAGGCCATAGGTGCTGCTGACAAGCGAGTGGGCTTAGGAAGGCCTAGTGCAATGCATTCCATAGTCATCTTATTTTCTAGGCATTCATCACGTCTCCTTGGGTGAGAAGGTTGTGATGTAGTTCCCACCACTAAACTCTGGATAGATGGGGAGTCTATATGTTTTAGCATCCTTATAACAAAAGGTATCCAAGTTTTTACATTAGCATGTTGGGGGGTCCTAACTATGAAGGGTGTGATGGGCCTCTATGGTGATACCTATAAGGGAAGCTTACCTTGATCAATCATACATTGAATGTTATCTTTCAATGCTAAGAAATAATCTATGTCATGGCCACAAAATTGGTGGTAGTTGCAAAATTGATCCAACCCAAAATTTTTGGGTACTTAAGACTCATTGGGCATAGCTACAGAGGGGTCTCAAAGGATATCACATTACCTTTCGTGTTGCTTATAGGCATCTTTTGACATTTGCTTATATTGAATATGCTTAGCACTAAGTAATTGATCTAGAAGATCTAACTGCTTAATCAGTAAAGGGGTGTATTTTGAGTAATGTTTGGCCTCAATGAAGCTTGCATTATGGTTGTTGACATTGCATATTGGTTGGTATTTGCATTACTGGAGCTCGATCTTTTACTAGTGGTGGCTGGGATCTTAAGAGCCTTAGATGCCTATTTGTTGTTGTTTTTAGCTTCACCTGCCACAACCACCATAGTGGTTGTGGTGGCTTTTCCTTATTTTTATCTTTCTTTGCATGTGCGTTCTTGTAAGTTATGTAAGCTAGGTCTCTGCTAGCCTTAGCCACATCTTGTATGTTCTTTGTTTGAGCAAAGGCCTGGCTAAGGGAGCATGGTGCTAAATAATATAGCTTGGATTTGATGCAATCATTTACAACACCCTTAAAAATGACCAGTAGATGGACTTCAACAATCAACTCACGAATCTCATTTAAGGTATCACTCCAACGTTGTATGAATTTCTAGATGGTTTCTAACGCTTCTTGTTTGACATTCATGAGCTAGTCTAAGATGGCTTCTAACTTCAAGTTGTACTTGAAGCAAGTTACAAATTGACTCAAGAACTCTTCTAGAATTGAAATAGAAGTGCGAGGAAGCATGCGATACCAGTCTAAAGATTTTCCAGTTAAGGACATGGTGAAGACATGAATGATCATATGTAGCCATGGTTGTAGTAACAAATATTTAGAATGGAACATGACTAGGTGATAATTTGGGTCACCTTCTCCATTGTATATTGTAAACTAAGGAAGTTGGATCCTAGGAGGAAATGTGAGCGGAGGCATGATGGAGCTAATAGGATCATCTTGATAAAAGTCCATTACATGGACTATTTCAGAGTCAACAACTTTAAGCCACTTGACTTCATTAGTGAGGGTTTGAATGAGTTGAAAAGCTTGGGCTAGGCCTAGGGGGTTATGGAAGGTTGCATTGGTTAGACTGCTAGTGGTACTGATGGAGCAGCCATAATTGTGGTGTTGTTGGTGGAACTACGAATCCCATTGGGGGTGCTATTAGAGTAGCTCCCATTGGTGGCACCATATGAGTGACCCACAACCCTGTGGATGCTACTACCAAAGTGGCTACCATTGGTGGTGCTACAGGAATTATTACTTGCCCTATTGCCAGAGCAGTTGATAGCCCTGTAGTTGGTTACAACATATGTGAAGCTTGATACATTTGGGGCTGCATATACTATGACATCTGTGACAACTGGACAATAGGAAAAGATGTTGCTACCCACCACATAGTTGAGGTTGGAGCTATTGTTGGTAGTGGCATAGAAGAGGTAATGAAAATAGGGCTTATTTTCAGTTGCAATGTGGGCATCATAGATGTTGGTTGTGAAAATTGAATGGATTGTGAAGGAATAATAAAGGGAAAGGAGGCCGAAGTGTATGCCTGAAATCGTCGGTCTCCGGCTGGAGGGGAAAACAGAGGCCGCAGGATCGCAGGACCGGTACAGAAGACCCTACCTTCGCCTGAGGACGAGCTGGAATGCAACGGAGGCAGAGTACCTTGGGTGGTCCGCACACGGATCAAACAAGGATTTCCCCGTGCGTACGCAAAATGCTATATGCTGGGTTATGCGTAAACGGCGTGCAGGCGTAAACAGCAAAAACAGCGTGAAACGTAAACGGATGCAAACGAAGCACGAGCGTAAACAGATGTAAACGAGGCGTGGGCCAAATTAACGTAAAAATGTAAAAGAACTTGCAGCAAATGAAATGATGGAATTACAGAGTCAGAGTACAGTGCACTGGTCTAACACAGTTGTGGGAACACAAGGTAGACGAAAAGCCCCGACGTACACAGAGGTGACCCGATTGGTTTGCAGGGCGAGCGGAGCGTAAGAGACTAGATGCACAGCATGCAGGGCTTCCCAGCGTAAGAAGGTTTTCTGCTCTTTTGCGCAGCGTAAATGTTCTCTGATGTGCCAACCGTCTCGATGAAGTGGGAAAATGGGGGTTTTATACAGGTTGTTACGCTAGAATCGAGATGGGAGACACGTGGCGTGTTGACTGGGTGCATACACTTTACAAATATACAAAATGTTACAACTGCTAGGTGTATACCCTGGGCGTATACGCCGCATCAGGTCGGCGTATATGCTGAAGATGCTAGGCATGAACTGGGTGGCGGTGCTAACTGCTAGGCGTATACGCTGGGCATATACGCTGGTGAATGTTGGGCGTACACTTCGGGCATATAAGCTGATGGATGCTGGGCATACACGTCGGGCGCATACACTGAAGGATGTCCACTTGCTTCAATCCTTGCTCTTTGGTGTTATCTTCATGCTGTCATTGGAGATCCTGTCGTCGAGCGTGTGCATCTGCAGTACCTGGGCGTGTACGTCAGAGAGCCAAGCGTATACACTGGAGTGCTGGGCGTATATGTTGTATGTGTGATCTTGGCATATACGCTGGAGTGTATACACTGGCACCATGTACTTAGCAAAAATTAAGTGTTGCGATCATGCAGCCGACGTCATTCGTGAGTTCCGGGGTCCTGTTTGGTGTCGGACGAGTACTAAGCTCCGAATTTTGTGGTGTTTCATTGGCCCCTCTTTATTGATGCTTGGAGGAATTGACTCGAGAAGCGTCGACAAAGAAGTGCAAAACACCACAAGCAACTCAATAGAGACGTTGTTTGCTACCACTTGGATGAGACATCATCGCACCGTGTTCAGTAGTACAGAGGATTGGGAAAGAGGAATTTTGTATCTGGGAGGTCAGGGAGATTGCGGGGATTGATGATCGGTCTAGGAGATTAATCAGGGGAAAGGGGATGCTCTGATGTGAGGCATGCCGATCCTGGTCAATAGCCATTGTTTAGCAGACTCGGAGTTTAGACATGCGAGGTGTTTCTTTTGGCGGAACAAGGCTCTTGGTTAGTGTGCAAGAGAACTTGTTGATGGGACCAAAGCTACAAGAGGATGTGTTGCATTCTTTGGGAGAACAGGGCCCATGTTAAGTGTTCAGGGGAACCTGTTGGCGGGGAGCCAAAGCCATGCGACTAGATGCTTTTTGACCAGTTTGGGCATGAGTACTTGGTTTTGAGACGACTGCATTCTCACCTGGGGCTTATATGGGAAGTGCCTGGGGTCTTTTTTTTTCTTTTTTTGCAAACTTTGCTCTGTTTGTGTACTCGTGCACAAGTGTTGTATTGTGTGGCATATCACAGCGTGCAACAGCGTGCTCAATGTTTTGAATGTACTGCGTATGCCAAGGGTGTAGTTGAATGGAAACTGGGGAATGAATGGGGATGTACTAGTGAATGGTTTAATTTAGTCCTGCTAGGTATGTTGCGAACATTGTTTTATCTTGCTGCTTACGATGAAGTGCATCTTTGTACGAAACTTTCGGGTGTCATCCTGCAAACGTAACACCAAGGAGACAAGAAAATTGTGAGCAAATAGACGAGCTTAGACTTACATGGTGGCTGAAGGCACAGAGGTGCTGGAGAGCGGCAGGTACTGTATGCAGATGAAAGCAGTACTGAAGATGGCAGCTGATAGCAAGTGGTGCAATGAAGCGAGCGATGAACGAGCATGGCAGCAGAGTGAGGTGCCGGATGTGAACTTGCTAGTTTATAGTCTTGGCAGACTATTATGGGTTAGTTTTATGTCATAACCCGTTGGACATTGCCTGTTTAGTGTTGTGGCGGACGGTACGTTGCCAGGTTTTAGTCTTAGAAGACTATGAAGAGGCAAGCTAGTTTATAGTCTTGGCAGACTCTGATGGTTGTGACGGCAGTAGTTTACTATCATGCCGGACGGGTGCTAGTTTATCGTCGTTGCGGACACTGTGGTATTAGTTTTAAGTCATAACCCAGGACTGTTTTGTAGTATCATTTTATCGTCATGATTCCAGGACGAGCTGTGGTATCAGTTTATAGTCGTGATCCCAGGACTTGTTGTGGTATCACTTTATAGTCGTGATTCCAGGACTTGCTGTGGTATCATTTTATAGTCGTGATTCCAGGACTTGTTGTGGTATCAGTTTATAGTCGTGATTCCAGGACTTGAGTGTACCTGAGTTTATGTTTAGACATAGAATGGTTTTAGGTACAAATGATTTGTCGGATTAGCAAGCTCATTCCCTTTCATGTCGGCCAGCTTGAATGCGCAGTTATCGAATGCTTTGATGACCACGTAAGACCCTGCCCAGTTGGTTGAGAATTTGTCCGGGTGTTCACAAACAGCTTTGAGTACAAGATCGCCTTCGTGGATTGGGCGTTTGTTAATGTCATGCCGATGTCGCTATCGTTGTTGCTTTTGGTACCATTCGATCTGATCAAGCGCGCGTATGCGTTCTTCTTCCGCTGAGTCGAGGTCAATGAGACGTAGCTCATTGTTTTGACCATCGTCGAGGAGTCCGGAGAGTGTGATCCTTAAAGATGGTACCTGCAATTCTAAAGGTAAAATGACTTCTGAACAGTAAACAAGACTGTACGGAGTTTTACCTATTGACGTCTGGTGAGTAGTGCGGTAAGCCCATAATGCGTATAGTAATTGCTCGTGCCACTTCCTTTTGCTTTGGGTTAGCATTTTCTTAAGTATCGTTATGATCTTCTTATTGGTTGCTTCTGCCTGCCCATTCCTCTGAGGATAGTAAGAAGAGGAAAACTAGTGTTTGATCCCTAGACTATGGCAAAAGGTTTTTGTTTCAGCACTACTAAATTCCGGCCCGTTGTCAGTGATAATTGTCAAAGGGGTGCCAAAGCAGGTTACAATGTTTTCTAGGATAAAGTTGCACACGTGTTTAGAAGTTGTTTTTCGAAGGGGAGCTGCTTCTATCCACTTCGTGAAATATTCAGTAGTGGTTATGATGAAACTGTGCCTTGCAGAAGATGAGGGTGTTATCGGGCCGATAAGGTCAAATCCCCACTTCTGAAAAGGCCATGTTATTTGTGCTGTGTGCAACTTGTTTGGTGGTACATGTATTAAGTTACTATGTTTTTGACAAATGTTACATGTTTTGACTTTGGAGGAGTAGTCATATTCCATGTGTGGCCAGTAATAGCCTAAGCGTCTTATTTTTGTGGCCATGGCTTTTGGTGCTATGTGTCCTTCACATAGTCCCTCATGTACCTGATCAATGATTGTTTGGGCGTTAGTACTACTGACGCATGTTAGCAATATTCCTTCGTAGGATTGTCGACATAGTGTGTCCCCTACCAAGGTGTACTGCCTAGATTGTTTTTGCACTGCATCTTTCTGAGCATTTGTTAGGTGGCATGGTGCTTCGCCGCGTAGAAGGTACTCTTTTATGTCATCATACCATTCCACTGCGTGTGTTGAGCTAACAGATGCAATCGGCAATATGTCGGGAGTATCGATTATTGGTTTAGCATAGTTGGTTATAGAGCTTGGTAAGGCATGGAACATGTCGGGCGATATATTTAACGCTAGTGTGGCTAACGCGTCTGCGATGGTGTTATCGTTTCGAGAGACGTGTTGCACATCAATGTGTTCAAATTGTTTGATTAAATGTTTCGCCAAGTCACAGTATGGTTGTAAATGTTGGGCTTTGCATGTGTAAATGTCTGTAACTTGGTTTACAACCAATTGTGAATCCCCCCTGACGATGAGCCGTGTGATATCTGAAGCCAGTGCTGTCGTGAGACCTCTAAGGAGACCTTCATACTATGCTATGTTATTAGTACAGTGAAAATTGAAGCGATAGGCAAAGGGTTGGATCTCCCCAGAGGGATAAGTGATGATAGCGGAAACGCTTCCTCCTCGAGAGGTGGATGCTCCATCGAAGTTTAAAATAGCATCGTAGTCACCAGGCACTGTGTCTATTATGCTTATACTTTCATACGGGAATTCAGGCTCTATGGTCACTTGGTCATGCGTTGGTGATGCGGCCATTTGATTTGCTTTGGCTTGACCTTTAACTGATGATTGTGTTACGTAGTACAGGTCAAACTCAGCTATCATGGCTTTCCACCAGGCTATACGACTCGTTTCGTAGATGTTTCCTGTTATGGCTCTCAGTACATTGTCCTTGCAAATTACGTAGACTTGATTGCGGAAGAGGTAGTGTCGCCATTTCCTTAGAGAAAAGACCAAAGCTAAACATGACCTCTCCACGTCATTATATTTCTTTTCATGGGAAACTAAGGCATGGCTCAAGAAGTATATAGGGACTTCGGTTCCATCATCTCGTTTCTGGCAGAGCATAAACGCGATGGACGATTCTGAAGTGGCAAGGTAGATGTAAAACGGTTTCTTGTTTTGGGGCGGGTAAACCGTAGGCAGTCGGGTAAGTGCTGTTTTGATATTTTCGAAGGCTTCCTGGCACTGCGGAGTCCATTAGAAATGGAAATTTTTACGCAACAAGTGGTTCATAGGTTTCAATTTGTCTGTTAATTTTTCTACGAAATGCCTAATGAACTGCAATCTACCTTGTAGACCTCGAAGTTCGGTAAGGTTACTGGGTGTTTTCAGGTTTATTATGGCCTTGACCTTATCAGGGTCCACTCGTATCCCTACTTTAGAGGCTATGAATCTGAGCATCTTGCTTGTTTTGACACCGAAGACACATTTTTTGGGGTTAATCCTTAGCTCATATTTTAGACAACGTTTTAAGACTAGGTTGAGGTCTTGTACATGTTGTTCGATATTTTTTGACTTAACCACGATGTCATCTACATAGTCATTGAGTGATCGTAGCATGTAATCACTAAAGATAAACATCATAGCTTTTTGATAAGTGGCCCCAGCATTCTTGAGACCAAAGGGCATCATTGTGTAACAAAAAGTTCCCCATGGGGTCATGAAGGTTGTTTGAAGTTGATGTTCAGGGTTGATGCGTATCTAGTTGTATCCCGAAAAACCATCCATAAAAGATAGTAAGGCATGTCCGGCAGTCGAGTCAACGAGTTGATCGATGCTCGGCAAGAAAAAGTCATCTTTTATGGTTGCTACGTTTAAATCTTGGAAGTCGATACATAAGCGAACGCTTCCGTTTTTCTTTGGGACGATGACCATGTTGGATACCCATTCGATGTAATCAACGGCCCGAATGAAACTAGATTGATAAATCTTGGTGATCTCATTGCGGACGGCCAATGCCACCTCAGGTCTCACTTTTCATGCTTTCTATTTTATCGGTCTCAGTTTCGGGTCCAAAATAATGTTGTGTTGGACAATTCTAGGATCTAGCCTAGGCATGTATGTATAAGACCAAGCGAATGCTTTCATGTTTTCCCTAAGTACATTCTGGATGTCTTGTGCCAAGTGTGGTTGTAGTAGTGTACTTAATTTTAATATTTTGATTTCCACGTCAGGCATGGTAATGGGTGTTTCAGCTAACAGATCTTCAGTGATGTTTTCGGCCTCTATGTCAAGAAATTTTGTCATGCCTCCGTAGTCTTCTGTTGTTTGCTGTGTTGAGGCTATGACTGCGTTGTCCATTAGTGAACTTGAGTTGATGAAGTTTATGTCAAAGTCCCGTGTAATGGTGCTGTATGGTCCGTTGATGGTTAACGGTGCGGTTAAGTGTTGGCAGTCCATTGAGCTTATCCCTGCCAATAAACCGAGAGTTGCATGAGCAAAGGGATTATTCTGTGTCTTTTGACGATTTTAGACTATGTGTACGTGTATAACAGTGGATTATCGTCACACCTGGATGTATGGCAGTTTTATGCCTTACCGGGCAGTGAGCGGCAGTTTAAGGCTGTACCAGGCCAATGGGCGGATGGGGAAATGGTAGTTTAAGGCCGTACCAGGCCAATGGCTGTTTAAACTAGCGTAAACTTGTAAAATGGGGTCCGCGGAGGAACCAGGACGTAATAATCACTGTTTTTTAATGAATTTTCATTAAATTTTATCGTTTTGGACAGATTTTGGTGAAAAATAGGCAAAAAAAGCAAAAAAGACGAAAACGAGGCAACGGCGGCGTAAGCTGAGCGAGCGTAAGCGTAAGCGTAAACCACCATACCTTAGCGTAAGCGTAACCCGGAACCTGAGCATAGACGCCGAAGGTTGAACCCAATGTAGACGCCGAGGCTTGAACTTCTTAACGCCAGCGTACAGTTACTCAGCGTGAACGCGGATTGCTAGTATAGATGCTCTGAAATGGGCAAGGGCAAGGAAGGGTCCTGCCTTCACCTTTGCTGAAGAAACGGAGGCCATGCTGCAGGGCCTGCCTAGGCTGAAGGTGCCGGCGTGGTCCGTAACATCCCAGAGGTAAGCCTTGATCCCTGTTTCTATTTTTTTTGTTTGTGCTTTCTAGCGTAGATGATCCCGGCGTATACGCCGAGCGTAGCGGGTTTGCGAGGGTTTTCAGCGTAGCGTAATCTGCGCACCGTAGACGGTGTTCAGTCCTGGTGTAAACATTTTTTTGCGTTGTTTTAGCATAAAAGTTCGTCAGCGTGTTCGTCATTAGTGTAAGTTCTATTTCTTGTGATAGCATATACGCTGAGGGTTTGTTCAGCGTATACGCCATACGCGTACAGTTTTCGTCATACCACTTTCCTTTTGTCGTAAACTATTCACGCCGAACTTGAAATTGAGCGTATACCCAACGTAAGACCGATCGCTGTCAGCGTAGACGCTGAGTTGGCTAGCGTGTACGCTGAGCTAAATTTTTCTCTTTACGCTAACTATTAGTCAACGTATGCGTTCTGCAGACAGCGTATACGCCGGATTGACCGTGTTTTTTTGCACTAAGTGTAGATCGTCGTGTACGCTCTGTGTATATCGTATGTGCTAATTCTGAATCGCTCTTAGCGCTAAGTTTGTTCAGCGTACGCTGTGTGCGGCGTATACGCTGAGCATGAATCATGGATGTATATCGTGGGCATATATGCTGTGTACAACATATACACTGGGCATAAGTTGTGTTTTTTGCACCGTAGAGTTGGCATATACGCTCTGTGTACAGCGTATACGCTAGGCATAAACAGTTAGTTAAATTTTTGACTTTTTCGCCGATTTATGATGTGAACTTTCGTTTTGTGACATTGCGATTGGTTGCAGGGACAGTAAACGCTTTCTTATTATGGTTGAACCCGTCGGGGTTTTGACATGGGCTGGCTGTGTTGAGGATGGCGATGTGCCCCCAAATCTATTCGTGGATAGCAAGGGGGTCTGGTTCAGGGAAGGTGCTGGCAAATTTCTGGCCTTCTTGTTAACCAATTTTGAAGTGGCTATGTGGTCATTTTTTGACAAAGTGACCGCACGGAGTGTGGTTGATGCAATACTCCTGGGGGCCGCCGAAGGTGTCGTGGTCTTCATGGAAGACATTGATGAGGGGTCGTTTGTTGATGAGGATGGCACTACCCACAGGCCCAAGTCAACCTGCTCGTTAACGTGTTTGTGGGCATTGCTGCCACCAGGGTTGGATTACCTTAACAATACATTGTTTATAGCTGCCCGTGCACACACCCTGTTCCAGAATCCTCCTGGCACAGTGTATAGGATAACCTGGTAAGACCATTTCACTTTATTGCTTCATCGATCGTCGTTTGATGTTAGTTTTTATTTTAACATGCGTTCATTTGCAGGCCGAAGACCAACCCAGATGGGACTTTGATTGAGGATGAAGGGATAGCCCTCGCTCGCGTCGCTCTGGAGGCCTTTATGATGGGCCCCACTCTTCGCGGGGCCATACTGGCTCAGACGAAGGGTTCAATGGTTTGATCCATAATTAGTTTTCCAGGGCCTTTGCGATGTGTAAGGCTCATGGGTGGCTCCATGAAAACTGGATAGATCAGGGGCCAGTCTTTCCAGATAGCTTTAGCAGCACTTCAAGATCTGCCACCGACGGTGAGTAATAGCATGTCTTAAATGCGTTGGTGGATTTGTTCAACTGTTTTGGGGTCAGGAGGTTGATGTGGTCGTTTTAACTTGCTTTAATAGTTGATGTACCTTCCAGTGGGGATCCCGTGACAACAGGCTGAACTGAGATAACTTTGTCAATGAAGTTCGGGGAGGTAGCAAAAGCGTAGAAATGGCTACACAAGCGTGCTCCGCCCGCTCTCACCCGTTGCTTGGATGATGCAGGTCTCCTAGAACTTTTTATGACGCCCAGCCCTAATGTCTCAATTGGGGAAATGATAGGGATCGTGGACTCTTTCAATGAGTCTGTCTCTCAGTATAGCACCCGGATTAAGGGTGTCAAGGTGGTGTTTCATCTGTCGCCTGTATTCTTTTCTAACTTATTTGGCATGCCGGCAGATGGCCTACCCGTAGTGTTGGACAGGTCTCACAAAGAGCTCCAAATGATCTGTGAACTGGAGTCTTGGCTTGGTGTGAAGAAAAGCACCAAGGGGTTCCCAATGCAGGGGAAGGCGAAGGTTGTTGAGGTGAACGAACTGTATCCCCTGTTTCGAGCACGGGTGTTTCCCAAAACCCTTTCTCAGGTGCGGAGTTTTGGGGTGGAGGGGGTACGCATCATGTGTACTATTTTGGAAACTGGCTTGTGGTACAACTGGGCTCAATTTTTGTTGGCGGGCCTACATAAAGAGATAGTGCGGTTGTGCTCAAACATCGAAGCACAATCACACTTCACTTTTACCTTCTTCACTGGCTATCTTCACCGTTTTGCCAAGTTTCTTGTGGTGCATGCGGACAACAAGTTTGTCCTACGGGATCGGGGTCAACTATCCCGCCAGTGGATCAAACACTTGTACGCGACCGCCAGGTCACAGGATGCCCCAGAAGGTATTGATGAGTCTGTGTTTATTACCACAGGAGGATCATCTGGCGGTTCCATCCACACACGGGACAGTCTGGGGGTGGAGCCAGCGGATGTACCTTTAACCGCCAGACGGGCTGAGCGGGTTATTAAAGAAACCATTGGCAAAGCCAAGTCAAAGTTGAAAAGACGTGAACGCACCACGGAGGAAGTTGCCGAGATAAACCAACCACGCGTGATGCGGATACGCTTCAAGATACCTAGTAAGCAAAGCTCATCCCCTTGTTATTGCATCATTTTCGTTCATTTATAACCCTTACTTCAATTGCTTACGTGTCGTTATTGTTTTCGATTTGATGAAGTGAGGAAGCAGGCCTTGGAAACCATCAGAGAGGAGGAGGATACGTGTAATAAGAAAAAAAATGAGGAGGAAAACCTAGAGAAGAGCCAAGGCGGGGGATGTACCGCCCGAAATTGTCGGTCTCCGGCTGGAAGGAAAACAGAGGCCGAGGGATCGCGGGACGGGTACAGAAGACCCTGCCTTTGCCTGAGGGCACGCTGGAATGCAAAGGAGGCAGAGTACCTTGGGTGGTCTACATGTGGATCAGACAAGGATTTCCGCACGCGTACGCAAAATGCTATACGCTGGGTTGTGCGTAAACGGCGTGCAGGCGTAAACGAAGCAAAAACAGCGTAAAACGTAAACGGATGCAAACGAAGCGTGAGCGAGGCGTGGGCCAAATTAACGTAAAACTGTAAAAGAACTTGCAGCAAATAAAATGGTGGAATTACAGAGTCAGAGTACAGTGCACCGGTCTAATGCAGTTGTGGGAACACAAGGCGGACGAAAAGCCCCGGCGTACACAGAGGTGACTCGGACGGTTTGCAGGGCGAGCGGAGCGTAAGAGACTGGATCCGCAGTGTGCAGGGCTTCCCAGCATAAGAAGGTTTTCCTACTTTTTTACGCAGCGTAAATGTTCTCTGGTGTGCTCTGGGATTTTGCCAACTGTCCAGAGGAAGTGGAAAAAAGGGGATTTTATACAGGTTGTTACGCTAGACTAGGGATGGGAGACACGTGGCGCGTTGACCAGGTGTATACACTTTACAAATATACAAAATATTACAACTGTTGGGCGTATACGCTGGGCGTATACGCCGCATCAGGTCGACATATACGCTGGGCGTATACGCTGAAAATGCTGGGCGTGAACTGGGTGGAGATGCTGAGTGCTGGGCGTATACGCTGGGTGTATACGCTGGAATGGTGGGCGTACACGCCAGGCGTATACGCTGATGGATGCTGGGCGTATACGCTGGGCATATACGCTGGAATGCTGGGCATACACAATGGGCGCATACGCCAAAGGGTGCCACTTGCTTCAATCCTTGCTCTTCAGTGTTATCTTGATGCTGTCATTGGAGATCCTATCGTCGAGCGTGCGCATCTGCAGTGCCTGGCCGTATACGTCGGAGAGCTGGGCGTATACGCTGGAATGCTGGGCGTATACGCTGGTGAATGTCGGGCGTATACGCTGGTGAATATTGGGCGTACACGCTGGTGAATATCGGGCATACACGCTGTGTGTGTATACGCTGGCCCCATATACTTAGCAAAAACTAAGTGTTGCGATCATGTAGCTGGCATCATTTGTGAGTTCCAAGGTCTTGTTTGGGGTCGGACAAGTACTAAGCTCCGAACTTTGTGGTGTTTCATTGGCCCCTCTTTGTTGATGCTTTGAGGAATCGACCCGAGAGGCATCGACAAAGAAGTGCAAAACACCACAAGCAACTCGATAGAAACGTTGTCCGCTGCTACTTGGACGAGACGTCATCGCACCGTGTTCAGTAGTACATGGGATCGAGAATGCGGAATTTGTAGCTGATGGAAGGATAGGGATTGGCGACTGCCCAAGGAAGTGTGTGGACAGGGGATGTTTCGGTATGTGGCATGCCGATCCGTGCCTTAGCCATTGTTGTAGCAGACTCGGAGTACAGGCATGCGATGTGCGTTCTTTGGCAGAACAAGGCTCTTGGTTAGTTTTCAAGAGGACCGGTTGGCAAGGCCAAAGTCACGGGAGGATGTGTTACATTCTTTAGGAGAGCAAGGCACATGTTTAGTGTTCAAGGGGAACCTGC
The DNA here is from genome assembly GCA_015680685.1 of Gnetum montanum. Lineage (NCBI taxonomy): Eukaryota > Viridiplantae > Streptophyta > Gnetopsida > Gnetales > Gnetaceae > Gnetum > Gnetum montanum. Next base: position 63,802 of record MNCI01000651.1, on the reverse strand, counting down.
TGGCGGGGAGCCAAAGCCATGCAATTAGATGTTCTTTGAGCGCTTTGGACATGAGTACTTAGTTTTGAGACAACTGCCTTCCCACCTGGGGCTTGTATGGGAAGTGCCAATACTTAGTACTTAGTTTTTTTTTTTACGTTGTAAACTCTCCTTTTCCTGTGTACTCATGCGCAGGTGCTATGCGACGTGTTGCAGCTGCTTTAAAGCAGTACGATGTTTCAAATGTACCGAGTGTGTCAAGGGGATGTCGGGATAAAGTGTTTTGGTGAATGGATAGGGGAGTTTTATCAGTGAATGGGGACGTACTGGTGAATGGTTTGATTCAGTCTTGCCATGTATGCTGCAAACAGTGTCTTATCTTGCTGCTCGTGACGAAGTGCACTCTTGTACGACACTTCTGGGTGTCATCCTGCAAACACAATGCCAAGGAGACAAGAAAACCGTGAGTGAATAGATGAGCTTAGACTTACATGGTGGCCGATGACACAGAGATGTTGAAGTATGGCAGGCCCTGTATGTAGACGATGGCAGTATTGATGACGAGCGATGCAGTGAAGCTGATGGATGATTGTGGTGGTGGATTTCCAAGTTGGATGTGAACTTGCCAGTTTATAGTCTTGGCAAACTGTTGTGGGTTAGTTTTATGTCATAACCCGTTGGACATTGCCTGTTTAGCGTCGTGACGGACGGTACATTGCCATTTTTTAGTCTTAGCGGACTATGAAGAGGCAAGCTAGTTTACAGTCTTAGCAGACCCTGACGGTTGTGACGGTGGTAGTTTGTGGATGGGTGCTAGTTTATTCTCATTGCGGACACTAGGGTATTAGTTTTAAGTCATAACCCAGGACTATTCTGTGGTATCAGTTTATCGTCATGATTCCAGGACGAGCTGTGGTATCAGTTTATCATCATGATTCTAGGACGAGCTGTGGTATCAGTTTATAGTCATGATCCCAGGACTTACACGTACCTGAGCTTGTGTTCAGACATAGAACGGTTTTAGGTACAAATGGTTTGTTGGATAAGGGAGTTCGTTCCCTTCGATGTCAGCTAACTTGAATGCGCCATTATTGAATGCCTTGATGACCATGTAAGGCCCTTCCCAATTGGCTGAGAATTTGTCCGGGTGTTCCCGAGCAGCTTTGAGTACGAAGTCACCTTCGTGGATTGGGCACTTGTTAATGTCATGCTGATTCCACTATCGTTGTTGCTTTTGGTACCATTCGATCTGATCGAGTGCGCGTGCACGTTCTTCTTCTACCGAGCCGAGGTCAATGAGCCTTAGCTCGTTGTTTTGCTCGTCATCGAGGAGTCCGGAGAGTGTGATCCTTAGCGATGGTACCTGTAATTCCAAAGGTAAAACAGCTTTTGAGCCATAAACGAGACTATACGGAGTTTTACCTATGGACACCCGGTGTGTAGTGCGATATGCCCATAGTGCATATTTTAGTTGCTCGTGCCATTTCGTTTTGCTTTGGGTTAGTATTTTCTTAAGTATTTTTATGATTGTCTTGTTCATTACTTCTGCTTGCCCATTGCTTTGAGGATAGTAAGGGGAAGAAAACGAATGCTTAATCCCCAGACTGTAGCAAAAGGTTTTTGTTTCGGCGCTACTAAATTGTGGCCCGTTGTCGGTGATGATTGTCATGGGAATGCCAAAACGGGTTACAATGTTTTCTAGGATAAAGTTGCACATGTGTTTAGAAGTCATCTTTCGAAGGGGAGCTGCTTCTACCCACTTCGTAAAGTATTCTGTCGCGGTTATGATGAAACTATGCCCTGCAGAAGACGAGGGTGTTATCGGGCTGATGAGGTCCAATCCCCACTTCTGAAAAGGCCATGTTATCTATGCTGTGTGCAACTCGGTTGGTGGTACATGTATTAAGTTACTATTTTTTTGACAAATGTTACATGTTTTAACTTTGGAGGAGCAGTCGTATTCCATGTGGGGCCAATAATAGCCTAAGCGTCTTATTTTCGTGGCCATGGCTTTTGGTGCTATGTGTCCTCCACATAGTCCCTCATGTACCTGATCGACAATTGTTTGGGCGTCAGTGCTAGTGACAGACATTAGCAATACGCCTTCGTAAGATCTACGACATAGTGTGTCCCCTACTAGGGTATATTGCTTAGAACGTTTTCGCACAACGTCCTTTTGCAAATTTGTTAGATGTTGTGAGGCTTCGCCGCGTAGAAGGTACTCTTTTATGTCATCGTACCATTCCATCGCATGTGTTGTACTAACAGATGTGATTGGCAATGTTTCGGAGATTGTTGGTTCATCGCACCTGATTACGGAGCTTGGCAAGGCATGGAACATGTCCGACGATATATTTAACACTAGTGTGGCTAACGCGTCTGCTACGGTATTATCATTGCGGGAGACATGTTGCACATCAAAGTTTTCGAATCGTTTCATTAAATATTTCGGCAAGTTACAGTATGGTCGCAAATGTTGAGCTTTACACATGTAGACATCCGTGACTTGGTTTACAACCAATTTTGAATCCCCCCTGACTACCAGGCGCGTGATGTCTGAAGCCAGTGTTGCTGTGAGACCTCTAAGGAGACCTTCGTACTCTACTATGTTGTTAGTACAGTGAAAATTGAAGCGATAGGCAAAGGGTTGGATCTCCTCGGAGGGATAAGTGATGACGGCGGCCGCACTTCCTCCTCTAGAGGTGGATGCTCCATGGAAGTTTAAAATGGCATCGTAGTCATCAGGCACTGTGTCTACTGTGCTTATACTTTCATCCGGGAATTCATGCTCTATGGTTACTTGGTCATGCGTTGGCGATGCGGCCATTTGATTCACTATGGCTTGACCTTTGACTGATGATTGCGCTACATAGTATAGGTCAAACTCGGCTATCATGGTTATCCATCAGGCTATTTGACTCGTTTCATAGATGTTTCCTATTATGGCTCTTAATACATTGTCCTTACAGATTATATAAACTTGATTACGGAAGAGGTAATGTCGCCATTTTCTTAGAGAAAAGACTAGAGCTAAGCATGACCTCTCCACGTCGTTGTACTTCTTTTCATGGGCAACTAAGGCATGGCTCAAATAGTATACAGGGACTTCGGTTCTGTTGTCCTATTTTTGGCAAAGCATAGACGCGATGGATGACTCTGAAGTGGCGAGGTAGATGTAAAACGGTTTGTTGTTTTGGGGCGGGTAAACCGTAGGCAGTCGGGTGAGTCCTGTCTTGATATTTTCGAAGGCTTCCTAGCATTGTGGAGTCCATTCAAAATGGACATTTTTACGCAACAGGTGGTTCATAGGTTTTAATTTATCTGTCAATTTTTCTACGAAGCGCCTGATGAATTGTAATCGACCCTGTAGACCTCGAAGTTCAGTAAGGTTACCAGGTGGTTTCAGGTTGGTAATGGCTTTCACCTTATCGGGGTCTACTCGTATCCCTACTTCAGAGGCTATGAATCCGAGCATCTTGCCTGTTTTGACGCCGAAAACACATTTCTTTGGATTAAGTCTTTGCTCATATTTTAAACAACATTTTAAGACTAGGTCGAGGTCTTGTACATGCTATTCAGTTGTCTTTGACTTAACTACTATGTCATCCACGTAATCATTGAGCGACTGTAACATATAATCACTAAAGATAAATGTCATGGCTCTTTGATATGTGGCCCCAGCGTTTTTAAGACCGAATGGCATCATAGTGTAGCAAAAATTTCCCCATGGTGTCATGAAGGTAGTCCAAAGTTGGTGTTCAGGGTTGATGCATATTTGGTTATATCTTGAAAAGCCATCCATAAACGACAATAAGGCATGTCTGGCAGTCGAATCAACGAGTTGATCGATGCTGGGTAGGGGAAAGTCATCTTTTATGGTTGTTACGTTTAAGTCACGGAAGTCGATGCATAAGCGAATGCTTCCGTTTTTCTTTGGGACGATGACCATGTTTGACACCCACTCGGCATAATCAACAACCCGAATGAAACTAGCTTGATAAAGCTTAGTGATCTCATTGCGAACTGCCAACGCCACCTCGGGTCTAACTTTTCGCGCTTTTTGTTTTATCGGTCTTAGTTTTGGGTCAAGAATGATGTTGTGTTGGATAATCCTAGGATCTAGCCCGGGCATGTCCGTATAAGACAGAGCGAATGCTTTCATGTTTTCCCTAAGCACATTCTGAATGTCTTGAGCCATGCGTGGTTGTAATAGCGTGCTTAATTTTAATATTTTAACTTCCCCATCAGGCATAGTAATGGGGGTTTCAGCTAATGGGTCTTCAGTGATGTTTTCAGCTTCTATGTCAAGAAACTTTGTCATGCCTTGGTAATTTTCTGTTGTTTGCTGTGTTGAGGCTATGACCGCATCGTCCATTAGTGGACTTGAGTTGATGAAGTTTATGTCAAAGTCTTGTGTAATGGCGCCATATGGTCCGTCGATGGTTAATGGTGCGGTTAAGTGCTGGCAGTCCATTGAGCTCATCCCTGCCAATAAATCGAGAGTTGCGTGAGCAAGAAGGGATTGTTCCGTGTCTTTTGGAAATTTAAAGTGTGTATATGTGTATCATGGTGGATTATTGTCACACCTGGATGCATGGCAGTTTAAGGCCTTACCGGGCAGTGAGTGGCAGTTTAAGGCCATACCGGGCCACTGGTTGTAATTTAAGCGAACGTGTAAAACGGGGTCCATGGAGGAACTAGGACGTAATACTGTCTCAAATTGAATTTTAAATTTTTTTTAAAAAAATAATTTTTTTTGGTTAGATTTCAGCAAAAAAGAAGGAGAAAAGGCAAAACGGCAAAAACGGAGCGATGGTGGCGTAAGCGGCAGCGGCGTCAGCATCAGCGTGCGTTATATAAAGGATGAGCGGTCCATTTGTTTTCTGTTTTCAACAGCAACAGCGTAAGGTGCGTCCTGTGTGAGCGTAAGCGTAAACTTCCTAAGTGTAGACGCCAAGAGACCCGAGCGTAGACGCCAGACTAAACCCAGTGTAGACGCCAAACCCGAAGACAGTCGCTCAGCGTGCACTTTGACAGTCAGCGTGAACACTTTGCGATGGGCAAGGGAAAGGAAGTGGAAGGCCAGGGGAGAAAGGGTTCTGACCTAACCTTCACCGAAGAGACAGAGGCGATGCTGCAGGGCTTGCCTAGGCTAAAGATGTCGGAGTGGCCCGTGACGCCCCACGGGTAAGCCTTGATCTCTGTCTCTGCTATTGTTTGCGTTTCTTAGCGTAGATGATCGAGCGTAGAGGGTTTGAGGGTTTCTTTGGCGTGCATGCCAGTGTCACTGCACGGCATAGACTGTCATCCATTTCATTGGCGTCTGTTATTCGGTGTATTTTCTTGGCGTAAATCGTGTTTTGCGACAACGTATGTGCCAAGGGTTTGTTCAGCGTATATGTTGTACGCGTCTGGCCCTAGCATACTTTTTGGTGTAGTCTGTTGATGCTGACGGTGGGTTCAGGCATATACGCTGAGGGTTTTGCCAGCATACACGCTGTGTGTGGGGGGTTCGGGAGTCAGCGTAGATGCTAAGTTTTGTAGCGTATATGCTAGGTTTAAGTGCATTTTAGTGCAGTTCGCCCAGCGTATACGCTGAGTTCAACGTATACGCTACGTTCGAATTGTGTTGTTTTGTTCAGCGTACACGCTTCGTACAACGTATACGCTGGAGCGTGCATCACGGGCGTATACGCTCTGGGTATAGCGTATACGCCGGGTGTAAGTTGTGTTTTTCGAAGTGGTTTGACAGGCGTATACGCTGTGAACAGCGTATACGCTGGGCGTGAACAGTTAGTTTATTTTTTGATTTTTTTGTTGTGATGTAAACTTTCATTTCATTGCAATTGGTTGCAGGGACAGCAAACGTTTCCTCATAGTGGTTGAGCTCGTTGGGGTTTTAACGTGGGCTGGACCCGTTCAAGATGGCGATCTTCCCCCAGCTCTAACTATGGATAATAAGGGAGTTTGGTTCAGGGAAGGCGCTGGCGAATTTTTGGCCTTCCTGTTAACCAACTTCGAGGTGGTTATGTGCTCATTTTTTGATGAGGTGACTGTGCGCAGTGTAGTTCATGCATTACTGCCGAGAGCCACAGAGGGCATTTTGGTCTTCATGGAAGACATTGACGAGGGCCCGTTTGTTGATGAAGATGGTAATACTCACGGGCCCAAGTCAACACATCCGTTAGCGCGTGTGTGGGAGCTGTTGCCACCAGGGTTGGATTATATCAACAACACTTTGTTTATAGCTGCCCGTGCGCACACCCTATTTCAGAATCCTCCTGGCACAATGTACAGAATAACCAAGTAGGGCCGTAAACATTCATTGCTTTGCCTATTTCCGTTTGATGTTGTTCTCTAGTTTCGACATGCGTTTATTTGCAGGTCGAGGACCAACCCCGACGGGACCCTGATTGAAGACGAAGGAATAGCCCTCACTCGCACAGCTCTAGAGGCCTTTATGACAGCTCCCACTCTTCGTGGGGCTGTACTGGCTCAGACAAAGGATTCGATGGTCCGCTTCCATAAGCAATTTTCTAGAGCCTTTACGATGTGCAAAGCTCGTGGATGGCTGCATGAGGACTGGACAGATGAGGGACCGGTCTTCCCTCATAGTTTTGGCAGTACCTCGAAATCTACCACTAATGGTGAGTAGTGGCATTTATTACATGCGTTAGTGGATTCGTTCAACTATTTGGGGTGAGATCGATGTGATTGTTTTAATTTGTTTTAATAGCTGATGAACCCTCGGGTGGGGACCCTGTGACAACCAGACGAACTGAGATGACTTTGTCGATGAAGTTCGGGGGAGTAGAGAAAGCGCAGAAGTGGTTACGTAAGAAAGCCCCGCCGTCCCTCACTCGTTGCCTGGATGATGCAGGCCTCCTAGAGCGTTTCATGACGCCAAGCCCTAATGTCTCAATTGGGGAAATGATAGGGATCGTGGACTCTTTCAATGAGTCTGTCTCTCAGTACAACACCCGGATTAAGGGTGTCAAGGTGGTGTTTCATCTGTCGCCTGTATTCTTTTCTAACTTATTCGGCATGCCGGCAGGTCGCCTACCCGTAGTGTTGGATAGGTCTCACAAAGAGCTCCAAACGATCCATGAACTGGAGTCTTGGCTTGGTGTGACCAAAGGCACCAAGGGGTTCTCAATGCAGGGGAAGGCAAAGGTTGTTGAGGTGAACGAACTGCATCCCCTGTTTCGAGCACGGGTGTTTCCCAAAACTCTTTCTCAGGTGCGGAGTTTTGGGGTGGAGGCAGTACGCATCATGTGGACGATTTTGGAAACTGGGATGTGGTACAATTGGGCTCAGTTTTTGTTGGCGGGCATGCATAAGGAGATTGTGCGGTTGCGCACAAATATCGAAGCACAATTGCACTTCACTTTTGCCTTCTTCCTCTGCTATCTTCACCGTTTTGCCGAGTTCCTTGTGGTGCGTGCAGACAACAAGTTTGTCCTATGGGATTGGGGTCAACTATCCCGTCCTTGGGTCAAGCACTTGTACGCTACTGCCAAGTCGCAGGATGCCCCAGAAGGTATCGATGAGTCCGTGTCTGTTACTATAGGGGGGTCATCCAGTGGTTCCATCCATACGCGGGATAGTCTGGGGGTGGAGCCAGCGGATGTACCTTTAACCGCCAGACGGGCAGAGCAGGTAATCAAGGAAACTGTTGGCAAAGCCAAATCGAAATTGAAGAGACCCAAATGCCCCACAGGACAAGTCGCCGAGATAAACCAGCCACGCGTAAAGAAAATACGCTTCAAGATACCAGGTGAATGAAGCCCACCTACTTATCATTTTATCGTTTTCGTTTATGTGTAACCCTTGCTTCAATTGCTTACATTGTTATTTTTGATTTGATGAAGTGAGGAAGCAGGCTTTAGAGACCATGAGAGAGGAGGAGGATACGCACACAGATAAGAACAATGAGGAGGAAAGCCTGGAGAAGAGCCAAGGCGGGGGAATGGAGCCATTAACGGAGAAGACTACTGAAATTGCACCTTTAGATGACTAGGACGCTATCAACCAAATGTTCAGTAGCTTCCTCGAGGGTGACTTGGATTTGGGCGATCCCCCAGAAGGTGACAAGGATCAAGGTATGACTGCACTTGTTTTTTTTTTTGAATTAATTGTGGCTCCTATGTTTTTTTATCTATTTTCATGTTTTTGGATTAGATGAAGGCAGCGATACCAGGACAGTACGGTTGGACATCCCCATGAAGATGGTTCCCCCTGAAGGGACCGCTGAGGTTAGTTCTTCCCATACGCATCAACCACTTATTTGGTCAGAGATGCCAAGTAAGTTGGATTTTGTGGATGGAATCACGGAGGAAGTTATTGAGCATCTCCAAGAAGTCCATCCTGATATAGGTATGGCTCGTTTAATGATTAGGAGCTTCCTGTCTTATTTGTGCAGTCCTAACGTTCATATATTCTGCGTGGGCAGGCGCTAAACTAAGATGGGATCCTTCTAAGGGCATCAGCATGGAAAGCTTGACTACACTCTCCCTAGAAGTGGAACAAGTGCCAAGGCCTATTTATGAAGGCGTTGCAGACAGCCTTGTGCACAATGCCAAGTCGTTGTGGACTTGTAGGCGTTCTGTTGAATAATTGTGGTTACAAGTACAAGCAAAGGAAAAGGCATTCTCCGAAGTATCAGAGGAGCGTGATGATTTAAAGGCTCGATATGAGTTCGCCGCTGCTAGACTGAGTGGAGATCATTCTTGATGAACATCAGAGATTACTTACACTAGGTATTGGAACCTTTTGAACCATCATGCATCAATGACTCGGAGAATAGCGGAATGCAAAGCTCAAGTTGATCTCCTGAACCTCAAGTGTCAAGATTGGAAGGCTTTCGCTTCTAAGGTTCGCAAGTGGGGTCAGGATGAGAAGAACCATAAACATCAGTACAAGAAGTCGCTAAAAGAAGTGTCCATTGAAAAGCGACAGCTGGAGATGTTTGTGGAAGGTTTGGGTTTGCGTTCCGCCTTCGATACCTTTGCCCAAAATACTATTGTAGAAATGGAATCGCCTAAGAGGGTCATCACAAATGCTTCTAGGGAAGTGTCGGTAGGTGAATTTCCTCTGAAACGTCCTACCTGGTCAGCGGTCGACAAAGGCAAGGCTTTGGCAAACATTAACCTAGGCCTGGATGGGACAGATTGGGCCAGCGTCCCAGAGGAGGAGATCCTTCGTCGGCTAGAGTTTGGCTTAGGGGGATCCACTATGGTAAGCGTTTTTCCTTTACGAAGTTAACTTATTGGATAAGGTTTAAAGTTTTAACATCTGCTTATTTTTATGTTGGTTGTTGATTTTTGGTGTTTTCAGCATGAAGGTGGTGATGATACATACAAGGATGGCCCCAGCGGAGCGGGGGCTCCTGACGCTGATGGTTCTAAGGGAGATGATCCTCCTGTCACGGATGCTTAGTGCTTTTGTAGTTTTGTTGTTTTTTTTTTGTAGTGGTTTTTGATGATTCAGTTGACGCAAGCATTGCAACTGAAAAATGCTAAGAAAAACAGGCATTATTTGTACAACATTGCATAAATAAATATTTTTTGTTGATTTTAAGTTGTTTGCACATACGATACGACATTAAAATGTTTTTGGGTTTGCTTTTCTGTTTTAAAGATGACACATTGAAGATAAATGGTGTGTAAAAGGAAAACAAGGTACGCACTAGTTTGAGGCCATTTCGGGCCTCCATGCGTAGTTTAAGGCCATTTCGGGCCTCGTTGTAAACAAGTGATTTTTAGGGAAAGTGGATGTTTCGTAGTGGACAGACCATTTCTAATCGTGGCTAGTTTTATGTCATTGCGGCCATAATAGTTTAATGTCTTTTTGGACAAGGAGTGTTGTAATTTTTTGTTTTTTCTGTTTATTATTGTTTCTTTGTGTTTTTGGGTTTTATCGTAGTTTAATGTCATTTTGGACTTGTTATAGTTTAACGTCGTTGCGGACGCAGGGGTTCATTTTAGTTGTTTTTTGATTTTCTTGATTTTTATGTTAGGGGGTGTATTGACCGGCACGATTTTGTATTCCCCGTCTCCCTCGCTGATCACGTTGAATGGCAATTCAGTCCAGGAGACATCTGTTCGAATGTTTCTGGTTTCGGTATTTTCGGGCGCTTCGATATCGGTCATTGTTTCCGTGTTAGTTTCGTCGTGGGGCGGCGGGTGTACAGTGTTAGACGCAGGTTTTTCAGTTTCGGGCTCTTGTCCTCTGTTTGAAGGTTTACTACCCACCAGTTACCTTTTGTTTGAGTCCTTTTGACCAGGTTTGTCGAGTTCAACTTCGGAGCCTTGTTCGCTGTCCATGTGAGATGAAATGATGGGAGTAACCACTTCCCCATGTATGATGATTTCACCACCCTCATAGGGTAGGTGAATCTCCTGATGTATAGGAGAGGAAACGGCTCTCAGTTGGGCCAACCAGGGTCTTCCTAATATTAGGTTGAAGCTTGGCATTTCATCGACAACGAGAAAATCAACGGATGTGGGGAATTGGTCTCCCGCTACGAAGTCTAAGGTTATCGTGCCTTTGACCAGTACACATGACCTACTAAATGACTTTAAACATGTCATTGTGGTGGGTTTGATCGAGTCGGTAAGTCCCAATTGTTCGATGATGGGATAGGGTACGACGTTGGTAGCTGCCCCGTCGTCAACATGTACCCTATGTATTTTGAATTGGTTTACATGTATAGTTATGAACATAGGGACTGTTGTTGTCTCACCTGTCTTTTTGTCCACTTTGATGTTCTCATCGTGGAAGCTCAAGGGCTTAGGACTGACCTCGTGAGAGGGGTACATCACCGCATGAATGGCTGGTTCTCTTGGGGGCAAGTGCTCACTAACCGGGATCGATGTCAGCATACGTACTAGAGCTTCGCGATGAGTCCGAGACATTAGTACCAAGTCATACAAGCTTAGGGACGTGTTCTTTTGTTTCAAGGCTTGTGTAACTTGCGTCAGGGCCATTGCAAAATCTCTATTGTCAGGGATGTTTTTATCAGCAGTGACTGGGTCCATGGGACCCAACAGTTTTATTTCGCATTTTGGTGGTTTGTCGTTATTGTTAGGACCCGCCGTGTTATGCGGTTCTTGTGTTTTGGATGGTTCACCATTGCTATCTGTGTTTGGTGGATCGCTGGATGATGACATAGGCATGGAGTTTAGTGGAGTTGGTTTGGGTGGCCCCAGAGCTAACCGTTGGCGCTCTTTCTCCAATCGTTCCCAGGTAAGCTTATCANAACGGCCGATGGTACTCGGACTACGAAGGGGGTAGGCCGAGCATGAGGGGTTGATGCATCCGCGGGATTGAGTGGAGGGATGCGCACCACATATGGTTTTTGGTGCATCATAGTGTCGGGAGTGGGTACGGTGGGGGGCACTCGGACTACGTACGGCCGCTGCGGGGCATGGGATGATTGAGAGGCGGGTGCCGACTCAATGGGAGGGATTTGAACTACGAACAGTTTGTCAAGCGTTTATTTTTTATTTTCGGGGTAGACGGTGTTAATGCAGGGTGTGTTGGATTCATCATCACAATGGATTAAAGTAATTACGTACGGTGCCCCTTCAGCGTTCAGGGGGTCTTTATACACCCCCATAGTCTGATTTTGCGGTTGGACGGGGTTAGCCCCGTCAAAAGTGATCTTGCCATCATCAATCATCCTTTGGATGTCCTGCTTCAGGGTAAAGCAGTAATTCGTTCCATGCCTGTTGCGTTGATGGTAGTCGTAGAAGCGATCTATCCTGAATCCTTTGGGCACGGGTGGCTCATCCGGTGTTCCCAGGCTTGGGTTCTGTACGAGTTGACAGAACCGGTCATGTCTTTGAATAGCCGCTGGGGACAGTTGCTTGTGTTGCATCAATCCAGCCTTTAAGAGTTGATCAAAGAGCTGGGATGGCTTCATCGGTAAAGACGTGTACTGAGAGGGTTCTTTCCTCTCGAAGTTACGCGTACAGTTCACCGGGTTCTGTGATGATGACTCTGGGGCTGCCGTAGGAGTGGGCTGATAGTAGTTAGTGGGGGGCATGGGTGGTTTATGTTGATGTGTGGTGTTTGTTTGTTGTGCTCCCGCTATTGCTGCTACAGTTGTCTTGGCCTTCTCTTTGTCCTTTTTAGTGTGTTAGTTTCTGAAAGCTAAGTATGTGGGGTTGTGGCTGTTTTGAGCCACCACCTCTATGTTCTTGATTTGTTCAAATGTCTCATTAAGGTTGCACACGTTAGGGTAATACAATTTGAACTTGAAAAAATCATTGACCGCCGATTTCAATATTGTAAGTAGACAAGTTGGAGAGATCGGTTCATGTAGCTCATTGAGAGCCGCACTCCATCTCTGAATAAACTTCTGCACCGGTTCAAGCGATACTTGCTTGATCTGCATGAGGCTATCCAGCGTGGCCTTGGGTTTCAAGTTGTACTTGAACCGGGTCACAAACTGGCGTAAAAGATCATCCAAAGAAAGGATAAAGTCCCTAGGCAAGGCTCGGTACCAGTCGAGTGCCCTTCCCTCGAGGGACATGGGGAATACTCGAAGGACGGCGTGGGGCCAAGCCTGGAGCAGTGTGCAATCTAATCTGAATGTTATGAGATGGGCGTTGGGATCTGTTTCCCCGTTGTATTTAGTTAGCGTTGGTAGGGGGACACCTTTGCGCAGGGTCAGAGGAGGGACAGAGGAGCTAATAGGGTCATTATTGTAGAAATCCACTATCTTCAGCTTTCCCTCAACAGCCATTTTGAGGCGTTTCACCTCTTCAGTAAGCTCTTGGATTATTTTCTTGGCATCCACCCAGTCTTGGACGCTCGGTGATACGGCGGCTTGGGGTTGCAGTATACTGTACAAGTTAGATTATTGCGTATGAGGCTGAAGGGTTGAAAGCTACGCAGGTGCTTTTGTTTGTGGGAAGGTCATAGCGGGTAGCACTACAGGTGGCACGTGGTAGGGAAAGTGTTGTGGCTATTGTTGCTACAGCTGGGGTTGTGCTTGGGGAACATTGATTGGTGGAACCGCGTGGGGTGGTGTATGGGGATGGGGAACTTGGTGTGACAGCGCTCCCCTTGCTGGCCATTGCCCCGCCACATTGTGGGAGGGGACTCCCTGTTGGGTCACGACTGCTTGGGGAACCGTATGTGCTTGGACTTGTGGTATGAAGTGGGCGGATGTGGATGCCAGAATCACGTGTGGCATCCCTATCACCCTTGGTGGGAGCGTTGCCCGCAGGTTATCGAAAGGTGGTGGCACTTGTGAGGATGGGCCCGCCGCGACTGTGGGGATGAGTGTGAGTGGGAAGGTGTTGGGTTGGGGATCACTCGGGAGAAGGACGTGGGCTAGTGCCGCTGTTTCCAGAGGTGGCTGTTGAGCCTGGACGAATCTAATGTGTTGCCAGGGCATGAGTTCCCCTGTGCCAGGATGGAAGATGGGGTTGACCTGTGCTTGAGGGCTTAAGATATGGTATGACTCTCCTTGCTCGGATTGAGCGGCAAATCCATCCTCATCCTCTGGTTGGGGTTCCAGTGCGGGCTAGTCCAACAAATTGTTCCTTTGAAGAAGGAGTTGTGTGATGAGTTCCGAATACTGTCCAGGAACTGGAATTACGTCGTATCGGGAAGGGATCAACTCTCGTCCCCCCCTGTAATACAACTCAAACTACCTCTTCACCTCTAGTTAAGCTTGATCAACAGCCAGGTCAGCTTGTATCTTAATACAGATAAAGTTGTACTGATCCTGGGTAATGATGTTGGAGGTTGGGTTCCTCCCTTGTAGCCTTAGGGATCGGCGGGGACCCACTGTGGGCTGCATTCCTGGGTGTTGTGCGACGGGCTGTTGGACAGCTATGGTGTCCATGGCAGTGGTCTGACCGGGGACAGCAGTGTTGTTAGTAGGGTTCATGATGCTATATCATGGATAGGAGTAAGTTTGGAAAGGCGGAGTTGTTCTGTAATGTAGTGTGCAATGTATACGCTTCGAGGGACAGCGTACGGTGTCAGCGTATATAGCGTGTTAGCGTATACAACGTATACGCTGGGGAGCGTACGCTTGAGGGGTTGCAAGGTGAAACAGGGAAGCGTAAACAGGGTGGCAGGGGAAGCGTAAAACAGTACAAAGCGTAAAAGAAAAGCTTGTAGAAGAAGTCATAGCGTAATCAGTAGAGCGTGAAATAGATGAGCGTAAACAAAGCGGTGATGTTTGAGAGCGTGAACACTGTGCAGCGTAGACGCTGGGCAGTTACGAGGTAGGTTTCAGAACTGGACAGCGTAAACACTGGGAAAGTTAGGATGGCGTACAATTAGGGGCGTAGACGCTTAACAGCGTATACACTAGGAGTTGCAGGTAAGGGTTTTAAGGAGGCCCTTCTTCTAGCACCAATTTCTGTACCGCCCGAAATTGTCGGTGTCCAGCTGGAAGGAAAACAGAGGCCGAGGGATCGCGGGACGGGTACAGAAGACCCTGCCTTCGCCTGAGGACATGCTGGAATGCAACGGAGGCAGAGTACCTTGGGTGGTCCGCACGTGGATCAGACAAGGATTTCCCTGCGCGTACGCAAAATGCTAGACGCTAGGTTGTGCGTAAACGGCGTGCAGGCATTAACGAAGCAAAAACAGCGTAAAACGTAAATAGATGCAAATGAAGTGTTAGCGAGGCGTGGGCCAAATTGACGTAAAACTGTAAAAGAACTTGCAGCAAATGAAACGGTGGAATTACAGAGTCAGAGTATAGTGCACTGGTCTAACGCAGTTGTGGGAACACAAGGCGGACGAAAAGCCCCGGCGTACACAGAGGTGACTCAGACAGTTTGCAGGGCGAGCGGAGCGTAAGAGACTGGATCCGCAGCGTGCAGGGCTTCCCAACGTAAGAAGGTTTTCCTGCTCTTTTGCGCAGCGTAAATGTTCTCTGGTGTGCTCTGGGATTTTGCCAACCGTCTGGAGGAAGTGGAAAAATGGGGGTTTTATACAGGTTGTTACGCTAGACTCGGTATGGGAGACACGTGGCGCATTGACCGGGTATATGCACTTTACAAATATACAAAATGTTACAACTGCTGGGTGTATACGCCGCATCAGGTCGGCATATACGCTGGGTGTATACGCCGCATCAGGTCAGCGTATACGCTGGGCGTATACGCTAAAAATGCTGGGCGTGAACTGGGTGGAGATGCTGAGCGCTGGGCGTATACACTGGAATGCTGAGCGTACACCCCGGGCGTATACGCTAATGGATGCTGGGCGTATACGCTGGACTGGTAGGTGTACACGCCGGTCACATACGCCGAAGGGTGCCACTTGCTTCAATCCTTGATCTTCGGTGTTATCTTCATGCTGTCATTGGAGATCCTGTCGTCAAGCATGCGCATCTGCAGTGCCTGGGCGTATACACCGGAGAGCTGGGCGTATACGCTGGAATGCTGGGCGTATACATTGGTGAATGTCAGGCGTATACGTTGGTGAATATCGGGCGTACACGCTGGTGAATATCGGGCGTACACGCTATGTATATATACGCTGGCCCCATATACTTAGCAAAAACTAAGTGTTGCGATCATGCAGCCGGTGTCGTTTGTGAGTTCCAGGGTCTTGTTTGGGGTCGGACAAGTACTAAGCTCTAAACTTTGTGGTGTTTCAGGGGAACGGAGAGATTAATGGAGAAGACTATTGACACTGCACCCTTAGACGACCGGGACGGTATAAACCAAATGTTCAGTAGCTTCCTGAAGGGTGACTTGGATTTGGGCGATCCCCTAGAAGGTGACAAGGATCAAGGTATGTCTTCGTTTTTAGTTGGTTTTCATTATATTAATTATGGCTCCTACTTTTTTTATTTGTTTATTTATTTATTTTGGTGTTTTTGGCTTAGATGAAGGAAACGATACCAGGACGGTACGATTGGACGTTCCCATGAAGACGGTTCTCCCTGAGGGGACCGTTGAGGTTAGTTCTTCCCGTACCCGTCAGCCGCTTATTTGGTCAGAGATGCCAAATAAGTCAGATTTTGTGGATGGGATCGCGGAAGAAGTTGTTGAACATCTCCAGGAAGTCCATCCTAATATAGGTATGAATCATTCAAAGATTAGAAGCTTCGTGTCTTACGTGTAGCATTTTAATGTTCTCGTTCTCTGTATGGGTAGGTGCTAATGGGATCCCTCTGAGGGCATTAGTATGGAAGGCCTAACTACACTTTCCCCAGAAGTAGAACAGGTGCCAAGGCCCATTTACGAAGGGGTTGCAGAAAGCCGTGCACACAATGCCAAGTCATTGTGGACTTGTAGGCGTTCTGTTGAACAGTTGTGGCTTCAAGTACAGGCAAAGGAGAAGGAAGTCTCCGTCATAACAGAGGAGCGTGACGATTTAAAAGCTCGATATGAGTTTGCCGCTACTAGGCTAAGTGGAGATCGTTCTTAGCGAACCTCGGATATTACGTACACTAGGTATTGGAACCTTATGAATCGTCATGCGTCACTGACTCGGAGAATAGCAGAATGCAAAGCTCAAATTGATCTCCTAAACCTTAAGTGTCAAGATTGGAAGGCTTTCGCTTCCAAGGTTCGCAAGTGGGGTCAGGACGAGAAGAACCATAAACATCAGTACAAGAAGTTCCTGAAAGAGGTATCTATTGAAAAGCGGCAACTGGAGATGTTTGTGGAGGGTTTGGGTTTGCGTTCCGCCTTCGATACCTTTGCTCAAAACACAACTATGGAGATTGAATCACCTAAGAGGGTCATCACAACTGCTTCTGGGGAGGTGTCGGTAGGTGAATTTCCTCTGAAACGCCCTACCTGGTCAGCGGTCGACAAAGGCAAGGCTTTGGCAAACATTGACTTAGGCCTGGACGGAATAGATTGGGCCAGCGTTCCAGAGGAAGAAATCCTTCGTCGGCTGGAGTTTGGCTTAGGGGGATCCCCTATGGTAAACGTTTTGTCTTTATGAAGTTAATTTACTAGATAATGTCTAAAATGTTTAGCATCTGCTTATTTTGTGTTGGTTATTTGTTTTTGGTGTTCTCAGCATGAGGGTGGCGATGATACTCACGAGGCTGGCCCCAGTGGAGCAGGGGCCCTTGACACAGGTGGTTTTGGAGGAGATGATCCTCCTGTCACGGAGGCTTAGTGTTTTTGTAGTTTTTTGTGGTTTTTGCTGTTTGACACAGGAATTGTAATTGAAAAATGTTGAACACAACAGGAACGATTGTAAAATGTGACATGAATAAAATATTTTTTATTTTGTTTTCAAGTTGTTTGCACACACAACATGATACTAAAATATTTTTGGGTTCTCTTTTCTATTTAAATTCAATGCACAGAAGTAATGGTAAACGATATGTAAACAGGGGAACAAGATTAAGGCCGTTTCGGGCCCCAGTGCGGACGCGTAATATGTCATGGCGGATATTTCGTAGTTGACTAACCATTTCTGATCGTAGCTAATTTAACGTCATTGCGGACATGATAGTTTAACGTCTTTCTAGTGTTGTAAATTTTTTTGTTTTTTGCTGTTTATTATTATTTCTTTGTGTTTTTTGGGTTTTATCGTAGTTTAGCGTCGTTCTGGACGTGTTATAGTTTAACATCGTTTCGGACTGTTCATAGTTTAACGTCGTTCCGGACATTGGCGCATTTCATTTTAGTTGTTTCTTGATTTTCTTCATTTTTTTGTCAGGGAGTGTATCGACCGGTATAATTTTGTATTCTCCGTCTGCTTTGCTGATCACGTTGAATGGCAATTCAATCCAGGAGACGTCCGTTAGAATGTTTTTGGTGTTTTCGGTATCGATACTTTTAGGTGCTTCGATGTCGGTCGTTGTCTCTGTGTTTATTTTTTCGTGAGGTGACGCATGTACTGTGTTAAAGGTAGGTATTTCGGTTTCAGGTTCTTGTCCCGTATTCGAAGGTTCACTACCCACCCATTACGTTTTGTTTGAGTCCTTTTGGCCAGGCTTGTCGAGTTCAACCTCGAAGCCTCGGTTCTCGTCTGTGTACGATGAAATGATGGGAGAGGCTGCTTCCCCATGTATGACGATTTCACCACCCTCGTAGGGTAGGCGAATCTCCTGATGTATAGGGGAGGACACAGCTCTCAGTTGGGCCAACCAGGGTCTTCCTAATATTAGGTTGAATCCTGGCATTTCATCGACAATGACGAAGTCAATGGATGTGGGGAACTGGTCTCCCGCTACGAAGTCTAGGGTTATCGTGCCTTTGACTAATACGCGCGACCCGCTGAAGGACTTTAAGCAAGTGGTTGTCGTAGGTTTGATTAGGTCGGTGAGCCCCGGTTGTTCAATGATAGGATATGGTACAACGTTGGTAGCTACCCCATCATCTACATGTACCCTATGTATTTTGAATTGGTTTACATGTATAGTTATGAACATAGGGATTGTTGTTGACTCACCTGTCTTCTTTTCTACTTTGATGTTGTCATTGTGGAAGCTCAAGGGCTTAGGAATGGCACCGTGAGATGGATACATTACGGCATGGATGGCCGGTTCGCTCAAAGGTAAGTTCTCGCTAACTGGGATTGACGTGAGCATGCATACTAGAGCTTCCCGATGAGTCTAGGACGTTAGTACCAAGTCATACAAGCTTAACGAGGTGTTTTTCTGTTTTAGGGCTTGAGTAACTTGTGTCAGGGCCGTTTCAAAATCTCTACCGTCAGGGATGTTTTTATTAGCAGTGACTGGGTCCATTGGACCCAATAGTTTTATTTCGCATTTTTTTGGTTTGTCATTATCGGTAGGACCTGTTGTTTTATACGGTTCTTGTGTTTCAGATGACTCACCGTTGCTATCCGTGTTCGGTCGACCGTTGGATGATGACATGGGCATAGAGTTAAGTGGAGTTGGTTTGGGTGGCCCCATGGCTAGCCGTTGGCGTTCCTTCTCCATGCGCTCACGTGTAAGCCTATCTTCCAAGCGTTCTCATGTGTTACGTGGAGGTGGAATTGGCCTGGGAGCCTGGGATTGCCCTGGGACTTTTACTACGTATGGTGTCGGACGAGGTTGCGGGTGGACGATGGGATATGATTGGGTAGGAATCTGTCCAGGTATCCTGATGATGTACGGGGTTGGTCTTGGTGGAGGTTGGACCTTTGTCATCGCAACGGCGGGTGATACTCGGACTACAAAAGGGGTAGGCCGAGCATGAGGGGTTGGTGTATCCGCGGGATTGACTGGAGGGATGCACACCACGTATTATTTTTGGTGCATCGTGATGTTGGGGGTGGGAACGGTCGGGGGAACTTGGACTACGTATGGCCGCTGCGGGACGTAGGATGGTTGAGATGTAGGTGCAGACACAGCGGGAGGAATCTGAACCATGAACGTCTTATTTTCGGGTTATATGGTGTTGATGCGGGGTGTGTCGGAGTCATCTTCACAATAGATTGCATCAATTACGTACGCTGCATCTTTAGTATTCAGGGGGTCTTTGTACACCCCCATGGTTTGATTTTGAGGTTGGACAGGGTTAGCCCCATCAAAAGTGATTTTGCCATCATCAATCATCCGCTGGATATCCTGTTTCAAAGTGAAGCAGTAATCCGTTCCGTGCCCATTACGTTGATGGTAGTCGTAGAAGCGATCCATCCTAAATCCTTTGGGCACGGGCGGCTCATCTGGCGTTGCTAGGCTTGGGTTCTGTATGAGCTGGCAGAATCGTTCGTGCCTTTGGATGGCCACAGGGGATAATTGCTTATGTTGCATCAACCCAGCTTTTAAGAGTTGGTCAAAGAGTTGAGACGGTCTCATCGGTAAAGGCATGTACTGAGAGGGTTCTTTCTTGTCGAAATTACGCACACGGTTCGTCGGGTTCTGTGATGATGACTCTGGGGTTGTTGTGGGAGCGGGCTGATAGTAGTTAGTAGGGGAAGTAGGTGGTCTTTGTTGATGTGTGGTGTTCGTTTGATGGGTTCCTGCTATTGCTACTATAGTTGTCTTGGCCTTCTCTTTGTCCTTTTTAGTATGTTGATTTTTGAAATCCAAGTATGTCAGGTCATGGCTGTTTTGAGCCGCTTCCTCTATGTTTCTGATCTGTAAAAATGTCTGATTCACATCACGTGTGTTAAGGTAATAAAGTTTGGACTTAAAGAAATCGTTGACAGCCCCCTTCAGAATTGTAAGCAAATAGGTTGGGGAGATTGGTTCGTGCAGCTCGTTGACAGCTGCACTGCATCTCTGAATAAACTTCTGCGTAGGTTCAAGCGGTGCTTGCTTGATCTGCATGAGGTTGTCCAGCATGGCCTCGGGTTTCAAGTTATACTTGAACCGGTTCATAAACTAGCGTAAAAGATCATCCAAAGAGAAAATAGAGTTCCTAGGCAGGGCCTGATACCAGTCGAGTGCTCTCCCTGTGAGAGACATGGGAAATACTCGGAGGATAGAGTGGGGCCAAGCCTGAAGCAGCGTGCATTCTAGCCGGAATGCTATAAGGTGCCCATTGGGATCGGTCTCCCCATTGTATTTGGTTAATGTGGGCAAGGGGACACCTTTGGGTAGGGTTAGAGGTGGGACAGAGGAGTTGATAGGGTCATCATTGTAGAAATCCACTACCTTTAACTCTCCCTCAGTAGCTGTTTTGAGGCATTTTACCTCTTCAGTAAGCTCTTGCATTATCTCTTTGGTGTCCACCCAGTCTTGGGCACTTGGTGATGCGACGGCTTGGGGTTGCGGTATACTGTAAAAGCTAGATTGTTGTGTGTTAGGCTGAAGGGCTAGCAGTTGCGTGGGTGCTTGTGGGAAGGTTGCGGCGGGTGGCGCTACAGATGGCACGTGGTAGGGGAAGGGTTGTTGTTGGTGTTGTTGTAGCTGGGGTTCTGCTTGGGGAACATTGATTGGTGGAACCGCATGGGGTGGTGTATGGGGATGGGGAACTTGGTGCGACGGCGTTCCCCTTGCTGGCCATTGTCCTGCTACGTTATGGGCGGGGACTCCTTGTTGGGTCATGGCTGTTTGGGGAACTGTATGTTCTTGGACGTGTGGTATGAAGTGGGCGGATGTGGATGCCAGAATCACGTGTGGCATCCCTATCACCCTTGGTGGGAGTGTTGCCCCCAGGTTGTCAAAAGGTGGCTGCACTTGTGAGGATGGGCCCACCGCAGCTGTGGGGACGAGCGTGAGTGGGAAGGTGTTGGGTTGGGGATCACTCAGAGGAGGGACGTGGACTAGTGCTGCTGTTTCCGGCGGTAGCTGTTGAGCCTAGACGAATCTAAGGTGTTGCAAGGGCATGAGTTCCCCTGTGCCAGGATGGAAGATGGGGTTGACCTGTGCTTAAGGGCTTAACATATGGTACGACTCTCCTTGCTTGGATTGAGCGGAAAAGCCATCCTCATCCTCTGGTTGGGGTTCCAGTGGGGGCTGGTCCAACAAATTGTTCCTTTGAAGGAGGAGTTGTGTGATGAGTTCCGAATATTGTTCGGGAACGAGAATTACGTTGTATGGGGAAGGGATGAACTCTCTTCCCCCCCTGTAATACAACTCAAACTGCCTCTTCACCTCTAGTTTAGCTTGATCAACAGCCAGGTTAGCTTGTATCTTAATATAGATAAAGTTGTACTGGTCCTGGGTAATGATGTTAGAGGCAGGGTCCCTCCCTTGTAGCCTTAGGGATCGACGGGGACCCGTCGTGGGTTGCATTCCTTGGTGTTGTGCGACGGGCTGTTGGACAGCTATGGTGTCCATGGCAGTGGTCTGGGCGATGAGAGCGGCGTTGTTCACTGGGTTCATGATGCTATGTCACGGGGATGGATAAGTTTGGAAATGCGGATTTGATATCGTGCAACTGGCAGCGTATACGCCTAGCGGACAGCGTATACAACGTATACAGCGTGTACAGCGTATACAGCGTAGATGCTGAAGAGCGTATACTGCGTGAGATGGGCTACAGCGTAAGGTAGGAATGTGAAATGAGTGGTAGCGTAGGGCTCAGCGTAATATAAGTTATAGCATAAAACAAGTGATCAGCATAACACAAGAATGTGAAACGAGTTGCAGCATAAAACAAGACAGTAGAGAGTGTAAAGTAAGTTCAGCGTAAAGATAGTTGCAGCGTAAAACTGGGAACTAAGGTTCAGCGTGAAATGAGATAGCGTAAACGAGGTAGGGTGTAAACAAGGCTCAGTTAAACGATAAAGAGCGTAAACAAGGACGGCGTAGATAGTGCGCCGCGTAAACAAGATTTAGCGTAAACAATGCAGAGCGTATAAATGAAGGGCAGCGTATGGTTCAGAGGGAAACTTTCAGAGGGGGCATAAATACTGGGCAGCGTAGATGCTGGACAGTCGCAGGGTGGGTTTTTGGATAGGACAACGTAAACACTAGGGAAGTTGGGGCAGCGTACCGTTAGCGGCGTAGATGCTTAGTAGTGTATACGCTGGGAGTTGCGGGTAAGAGTTTTAAGGAGGCCCTCCTTCTAGCGCCAATTTCTGTACCGCCTAAAATCGTCGGTCTCCGGCTGGATGGGAAAACAGAGGCCGCGGGATCGTGGGATGGGTACAGAAGAGCCTGCCTTCGCTTGAGGACGAGTTGGAATGCAACGGAGGTAGAGTACCTTGGGTGGTCCGCATGCAAATCAGACAAGGATTTCCCCGCGCGTACGCAAAATGCTATACGCTGGGTTATGCGTAAACGGCGTGCAAGCGTAAACAACAAAATAGTGTGAAACGTAAACGGATGCAAACGAAGCGCGAGCATAAACAGATGTAAACGAGGCGTGGGCCAAATTAACATAAAACTGTAAAAGAACTGCAGCAAATGAAACGAAGGAATTACAGAGTCAGAGTACAGTGCACCGGTCTAACGCAGTTGTGGGAACACAAGGCGGACGAAAAGCCCCAGCGTACATAGACGTGACCCGATCGGTTTGCAGGATGAGCGGAGTGTAAGAGACTAGATGCGTGACGTCCAGGGCTTCCCAGCGTAAGAAGGTTTTCTGCTCTTTTGCACAGCGTAAATGTTCTCTGGTGTGCTCCGGGATTTTGCCAATCGTCTGGATGAAGTGGAAAAATGGGGGTTTTATACAGGTTGTTACGCTAGACTCGGGATGGGAGACACGTGGCGCGTTGACTCGGTGCATACACTTTACAAATATACAAAATGTTACAACTGCTGGGTGTATACGCCGTATCAGGTCGACGTATACGTTGGGCATATACGCTGAAGATGCTGGGCATGAACTGGGTGGCGGTGCTGAGTGCTGGGCATATATGCTGGGCGTGGACGCTGGTGAATGTTGGGCGTACACGCTGGGCATATACGCTGATGGATGCTGGGCGTACACGCCGGGTGCATAAGCCGAAGGATGTCCACTTGCTTCAATCCTTGCTCTTCGGTGTTATATTCATGCTGTCATTGGAGATCCTGTCGTCAAGTGTGTGCATCTGCAGTACCTGGGTGTGTACGCCGGAGACCCAGGCGTATATGCTGGAGTGCTGGGCGTATACGTTGGGCGTATATGCTGGGCGTATACGCTGTATGTGTGATCTTGGCATATACGCTGGAGTGTATATGCTGGCACCATGTACTTAGCAAAAATTAAGTGTTGCGATCATGCAGCCGACGTCGTTCATGAGTTCCGGGGTCCTGTTTGGTGTCGGAGGAGTACTAAGCTCCGAATTTTGTGGTGTTTCACGAAGTTCATACATGCTATTGCATTGATAACATTTAATGGCTACCTATGACCAAGAAAGGTTTGGGTTATGCAAGCATCGTAGTTATTGCAAAAGAGGTAGAGGACTATGATTGGTGTGAAAAGAACATACAAGTGGACTGTGAGGTTGAGGTATAGAGTGGACCATCGCCTTCAGAATGTGATTCAAACTCTTCTTGCCCATCATGGAGGGGCTCATCATAGTGAGACATTGTGTCTTACTCTTTTGATCCACTTATTCGAATATGTTGGTTCAAAATCCATTAAAACATTTTAGTGAGTGGTATAATTCATTAGTAGTGGGAAGGAAATCCCTTTCATTCCAGTGGATGATTTCAAAATTACGCTTTTCTTTGAATTCCTGGTGGTCCAATGATAGGCCTACTTGGATCTTTGCACATAAGAAGTTGTATCGTTCCTCATCACATGCCATGCATTTGGGAGATTGATGTTGTAGTTGAAGAAACTACCGTTGTGGTCATGTTGGGCTAAGCAGTCACTCAAGATCCACCATATGTTACAAGGGATGAGCTATCTCCAACCTCAAGGTGGTAGTTGAGGTGCTAGGTTGGTTCATTTTTACTATGTCAAAAAGGATGTGAAAAGAAAATAAACTTGTGAGAAATGGTGAAATACAGTAAATTTTGAGCTAAAATGCTTAAGTACGTAAGTTGTGCTGGAAAACAAGCTAAGTCTAAAAATGTTGAAAAAATAGTAGTTTGTGCTATTATGCTCATTACACTAGGAGGGACTATCATGTTGATGGGGTTGTCTCACTATACAAAACATAGAGCTTAATGTAGTACATAATTTTGGGCTTTCTATCTTGTGAAATTCTAGGGGAACCATCAATTGGGATTCTAGGAGAACCATCAATTAGGACCAATCTATACCAACCAAAACATAGACCACTCCTACGCTGGCCTATAATCTAGCTACTATCATGGAAAGTCCATAGGAGTGTTACATCTATGCTAGCCTGTTGCTAGTGATAGAGGTATAGAAAACACACAAGAATACCTGTGGCACATAGAAAGAGCACAAAGGTTCAGGCCTTCCTTCTAGCACCAAAAACTATAGTGTCTAAAAATGTTGGTGGCTGGAACACCGAGTGGTCGTCAGGCATATAGCCTAACATTGAGTCCATGGGAGGGCTGTGTTGGAGAAAATGAAACTGGGGTGCCTTGAACAGTCTTTTTGATCAGATAGGGACTTATGTAGTGTCTAATAACCATTTTTGAATAGTGTTTTTAGAGCATCATAAGGGGGAGTCAGAACAACCAAGAGCATAACATGTATAATAGCGGGAGTGTGTCAATGTGAGTATCTTAATGCATATTAACTATAGAAATAAATAAATATGCTAACAATTTGAAATATATTTCATAGAAAAATGAAATGAGATTTTAGGTGAGAAAAATGCATTGCCCCAAGATTGGGGGAGCGTGACTTTTGATTAAATGATGTGTACAATTGGCATGCAGTGTTAGATAAGCACAACAGCGTGGCAACACAGTATGGCCATAGTCCCTGGGACATTGTAGATGTGGTGCTAATAGATGCAAAAGAGATGCAGCTTGCTAGACTAATTGTTATCATGTTGTGCAAGTGCTAGATGTGATGCTCAACCAGATGTTATGCTCAAGTGCAAGAGAGAAGCAGGTCCTAGGAATGCTTTAATGTTAAGATTTTCTACTCATCAAAATTTTGCTCACCAATCTTCTACCAAAGAAAGACATTTAAATGATGATTACTAGGGTATTTATAGAGCTAGGGTTGTTAGGAGACGTGGGTTGGATGCCACATGTCCTAGGTCCCACATAGCACGAATGTGAATCAATAAGTCATGCTAGCATGCTACGCTCAAAGTGTCAAGCTCAATTATTCTATGTTCTATAGGATAGGAATGAGGACTAAAAATATACCAAAATATGATCATACTACCCAACCCACATGTGCCAGAGTCTAAATAACTACCATGTACCTATAAAATATCCAAAACAAATACAACTTGGAGCCTACGCTTAAGGACTATGTCTTTCCCTCCCATTTTGAGTAGGCTCAAGCATAGGGACAATTTTGGGAATCAATAGGTGGTGAAAAATCAAAGAAAACTACTAATCTTGGATGCTAGAGATATGCTGGAGTTGAGATGAAGGTTGATGTTGAGTTATGGGAGCTTTTTGGAGGCATTCAGAGGCGGTTTCCAAGTGTTATGCTGCTCAGCATTGCAAAGCGTAGCATAAACACTTAGAACATTTTTGTGAATTTAGCCTTCTATGTTGTCTATGCTACACAATGTAGTAGAGAATAACACATATTTTCCATTGAATTTTGTCAAAATTAAAGCTAACACTATGGCATGTCACAAGATAGGTAACTTGAGCAACCAGAAAGTGCATCTTCCATGTTAGAATGGCCTGATACCTCCTCATTCTGTACTTGAAAAAGTTTTCATCCTGGAACCTTTACTACACTATCTACACTATGTAGCGTAGTAGATTCTAACACTAATTTTTGGATGAACTTTGACAAAATTTGTAATGTTTCTCCATGTGATGTTGATCACACTCCAAAGATGAAGTAGGATAGGCAACCTTGGAAGTCGGAAGATTTCCACATGCACCTTCCATGTTTGGTCCAACACTTAGAAAAATTTGAGGTATAAATAGCCTGCTATGCTTTCTATGCTATGTAGCATAGTGGAGCATGACAGGTCTGAAGATAGAAAATTTTCTGAACTATTTTTGCCAGCATGAACACCTTTGAAAACTTCTAGTCTAGCACTTCGATGGACTAGCAACTGGAACATGTGTCAAGCTAGCCAAGTCGAGAGCATAGTAGGCTTGATAGCCTAGGAGATAGAAATTTTTTTGAAATATTTAGTCCATAATCAATGCCCTTTTGTCTACTTCTAGTTTGATAGTTGTGCAAACTGGCCTTGGACAAATGTGCTACGTTGGCTATGCTAGGAAGCGTAGCAGGCAGACTTAGAAACATTTTGCAAAAAACAAGGCTCCCAGTATGCTACGCTATTTATGTTGCACAATGTGACACTAGAATTAAAACAATTTTGCCCAAGTTTTGACACTTAGACATATCTTCCATTGAACTACAGAAGCCTGAAATTAGTGATGTTTCACTGGGTTGCCTCTGGTGGTTCTTGGGTTTCTTCTTATTGACCCCTTCTAGCTTTGGGTCATTTCTCCCTTAGTTGAAAAGGTTATCTTTCTTGTGGGCACTTAGGTCTTTGTGCCATCTATAATCACAATGAGATCATGGATTAGCAATCATTGTATAACATGAAGTAATTTGGATACCTTTATCTCTTTAGGATAGTTATGCTTGGCTAAGTTTTGATTATGGCTAATTTAATTACTCCAATCATTATTTTATTCATGTGTTATTATTAATAAATAATCTTGGAGATTTTTGGAAAGGTTAACCCTTGAAAAAATTGATGATTGTATATTATTAAAGTTATTAACCCTTTGGGGGAGTTAGAAAAATTTTCAAAAATTTCATTGAAAACATTAAGGTTTGTAGCCCCCATGATAAAGAGTTTATCTCCAGTACTTGTAAGATCAAAGAATGGAGTAATTTGGATAAATGGTTCAGAAGTTAAGGGCTCTTGAAGGTTTTGGGCTTTGAAAAATAGCAAACACTCCTTATGTGTTATGATGAAAATGACAAATATTTCTAAGATTGTGGTGTGATATATAGGATTTTTGCACTATGTCAATGAGGCCTTGTTGACAGGGCCTCAATGACACAGTCGGTTTCATCAACAAGGCCTCATCAATATAGTTGTTGGCCACTATAGATAACCATGGACTTTGTTCAAACTTGCAAATACAAGGAGTTTTTGAATGAAATTTGGATCAAATGAAAGCTCAAAAGGCCAAGAATAGTATGAAAATATGAGAAGATGGTGTTGGAGCCCATAAATTTGGAAAAATAGAGAAAAAATAATTTGGGGAATGAATGAAATAAAAGGTTGAGGAGAGTTGAGAAAAATACACAATGGAATATGCAAAAGATAGAATTGTAGCAATGTCTAAGGTAAGGAACCTTAACTAACCAAACCAAGAGCTATGCAAGTGGATCCTCCCCATAGCAGGCTCATGCCCTTATTGCCCATGCATAACCTCAACTAAGGAGTCCATGGGCCTCATAGTTTATTAATGGTCATGAAAATTTAAGGACCAACCAAAAAGAATCTACATAAGAATTCAAACCCATCAGACCAAGACATAGAGCATAACATAGAACTTGATAGTGAGGTGAGTTATGGTAGCATGGATGGATGATAGAGAAGGTGGAATGAAATTTTGAATTGAGGTGATAAGAAGTCCCTTGTGGAATTTATGTTTAGAATGACCTAAGAAGATCTATCCTTAGTCCAGACCAAAACCAGCCACTTTCAATGACTTCGCATCACCACTCTAAGATTAGGCCATTCCCACAAGACACAAGAGTGATTCCACAAAACAAAAACTATTCCATAAAAAGAAGAAGAAAGAGAAGTAGAAAGTGAGAGAGGGCCTTAGTTAGATGGGACCTTCAAGCATGGGTGCATGTCTTTCTAGTCTCATAACCACTGCTTGTAGCTCATTTAATTATTTAAGGGGTATGCTTTGAATTTCCATCATATTTTTTATTATTTTTATAAATTTTTTGTGTGGGAACCACAACGTGCAAAGACTTATTTTATTGTGTCTAAGTGGTGTGATTTAAATCCCATCTCTTTTTTTTGAATTTTTGGATGGAAATCACACCATGCAAATACTTTATTTGACTCCCTATTAGTGGTTGGAATGAAACAGTAAGAAGTTTGTGAAAAACACTTAAGAAATTAAGCAAGTAGAAGACTACAAAGATTATTGAGTCTCCTTGAATTCAAACCCTTTACAAACATTTGAATCCTTCCTAATTCTAGAACTACTAAGGTTACCAATCGATTAAAAGTTTTCTTTAATGGAAGGGATCTCAAATTCCCAAAACAAGGAAAATCATAGAGTTATTGGATGGGTAGATGATGTAGACTCACTACCTATTCTATTAAAAATAAACCATGTCAAAGTCATTAGACATCAAAATTCAAAAATAGAAACCACACATCGACAATCATAACATTAAGCACAAATCATCATTAGTAAACAACGACAACAATGTTGTGTCCTATGGAAATAAAGTACTTTTATTAGCAAAAATGATGAAAAGTCACATTCAAATAAAAAAACATAATAAATAAAAGATATAAGAAAGTGTAAAATAATTAAGAAAGGCTCACAAGTACTAACAATAGTGTAAAATTAAAAAAATCTAAAAATAAAAAATTTGTAAAATAAATAATTTGTAAAATAAAAAATGTGGAAACAAAATAGAAAATTTGAGAAGCCATATGGATTGTTAGCATGGATGGCTATCTCCCCCATGATTGAGTTGGAAGGAGGAGATCCAAAAAATGGAATTTTTTTGTCCATTCATTGAGGTGGTAGTTGCACTTGCTTGTATTGGCTTGAGGAAAGGTTTTACTTATTGGATGTTGACCAACTACTTTTTATTTGGGCTTTTAGGTTTATAGATTAACATGTCCCTAGAGGAAAAGGTTTGATAAATTATATAAGGTCCCTCCCACAATGTTTGAAATCTTTCCTTTTGAGGTACATGTGTGGGGTTCTAATAAAGGACCTTATCTCCTAGTTGAAGTTTTACCTTTCATATTTTTAGGTCATGACGTTACTTGTTGAATGCCTTGTGCACCTCATTTAGAGATAGGACTAGTAATTGATTTTTATCTAGCACATTTAGGATTATAAATCTTTCTTTCTATGCTAAACTTAGGTCAAGATCTATATCATAGGCTATTAAGAGTGTAAAAGTTTAGACTGGATCAGGAGCATTGGAAGTTTTCTATACACTAACTCATAGGGAGAGAAACCAATAGGGAGTTTCCATGTTGACTAATAAGCCCAAAGGACATTATTAAGTTTTGTACTCCAATCCTTCATATGTTTTCTAATGGTTTGTGTTACCATTTTTGTGATCTCCTGGTTGGTTACCTCTACTTGAGTATTGGCTTGAAAATGGTAGGACATTATTAATTTATGTTCAACTCCCAAGCATTGCATTAACTTTCTAAAAGTAGCACCTATGAAATGAGTTCCATTGTCAAAAATTAGTGAACATGGCACCGAAAACCTATTTACAATATTTTATTGTATAAACCTAGTAGTAGTGGATGATGTACAATCAATAATGGCTACTACTTCTACTAGTTTTATACAATAGTCAACTACTACAATGATATATGTCTTTCCATTGGACATGGGTGTGATGGAACCTATGAAGCCAATGCCCAATATGTCAAAAGGTTCCAGTGGTTGAACCCATTGTTGAGGACCTTTCATTTGAGCAATGATCCCCCCATCTCATTGACAATGTTCACAAGATTTGAAAAACCAGTGGGCATCCTTCAAGATTGTAGGCCAATAGTATTCTACCCTTAGGATTTTTATGTTCATGCATCTCCTTGCATAGTGGCCTCCACAAGGTCCCTCATAAGCATCTTGGAGAACACATAGTTGATCTTTGTTAGGGACACACCAATGAATTAGGCCACTGGTGCATACGTTGTAAAGGTGTCCATTGATTTCCATGAAATATTTGGCCTAATGAAGAAATTGTTTCCTCTTTCTAAAGTCAAGATCTTGTGGAATCTCTTCAGTGAGAAGATACATAAGGATGCCATTGTACCATGTTGTTTCTATAGGTGTTTGGTTATTTATTACTCTTGTAAAGAGAAGTTCATCTGGAAATTGATTAGAGAGTGGACTCTCCTTCTCTTTATTATCACATATTAAGCAAGAGAGGTTGTTAGTGATCACATTCCTAGATTCTTTTCAATCTACCATTATGAGATTGAATTCTTGTAAGATCACGAGCCATCGTATGATCCAATGGCTCACATTTGGCTTATTCATGAGGAAGCATATTGCACTATGGTTTGTGTGCACAAATAGTTTGTAACTAAGCACATAGTGCCTAAAATTTTCCAAAGCATATACCACAACAAATAGTTCTTTTTTCCTGGTGGTGTAATTTAATTGTGCTCCCACAATGTTTTAGCTTGCATAGTGGATGTAGTATGGTCATTTTTTATCATCCATCTATGTGAGTACTACTCCCAAGGCATAGTTAGATGCATCCATCATGATGTGAAACGATCTCAACCAGTCTAGTACTTGTAGGATTGTTGTTTCTACAAGTTTCTCCTTTCATTGTTGGAATACATGTTCACGTTTCTTGGTCTAGATGAAAGGTGCATCTTTCTTTGTAAGCTCTACCAAAAAGTTTACGATCTTAGAAAAATTCTCTATGAATCACTGGTAGTAGCTAGTATATCCAAAGAATGACCAAACATCTTCAACTATCTCTGGTTGGCATATTATTCCTTGGATGACCCTTATCTTTTCTGGGTCTACCTCAATCCATTTTTGTAAAATTTAGTGCCCTAATATAATGCCTTCTTGAACCATGAGATGGCTCTTTTGCCAATTGAGCCATAGGTTTATTTCAACACATCTCTTTAATACTTGCTCAAGGTAGTCCAAGGATTCCTCAAATGTAGCTCCATAGGAGGAAAATTTATCCATGAAGACTTCCATACCACTACCAATCTGTTGTTGGAAGATAATAAAGACTAGATGATGTTGAAATGTTATAGGGGAATTGCACAGACTAAATGACATCTTATAATATGAAAAATCTACCTAGGTACTCATGAATGTTATCTTGGCCTAATCTTTTAGCACAATTTGGATTTGGTTATAGCCACTATAACCATCCAAGAAGCTATAATAGCAATGCCCAGATATGGTGTTCAACACTTGATCAACAAATGATAATGGAAAATGATCTTTAAATGTTGCCATATTCAATAGCTTGAAATCAATACAAACCTACCATTTTCGATCTTTCTTTACCATAATTATAAGTGGGCTAACCCACTCACTCTCTACAATGGGATAGATGAGCCCTACCTTGAGGAGTTGTTCTATTTCTTCCTTGACAATTTGCTTCAGTTTGGGATTAAGCTATCTTTGTGATTACCTTCTTGGCTTCATGGCTAGGTCAATTTAAATTTGATGTTGGCATATCCTTGGATCGATTCTTATTAGATCAGGATATGACTAGGCAAAGGCTATTGACCATTTGTTCACCACCTTTAACAGCTTTTCTTTTTATGGAGGAGCAAGTTTGGCATTAATTATGACTAGTTTACCATTATTTAAAAAAGCATATTCCATGCCAACTAGTAATGTTTTTAGCTCAAGGGGCTTCTACTTGAAGTTATCAAGGATTTTCAACTCTCCCCAATAGGTATCATTATTTTCATTAGAGAGTTGCAAATGAACTTGTTCAAGTTTATGCACACCTTCAACATAAGCACATGTTAGGCTCTTAGTTGGTTTCATGCATAATGTGTTTCTATCTAAGCTAGTTATTAGCCACTGGGTGCCATCCTATTTTGTGGCTATTGCATACAAACAACTTTGAATATTGATTTCTTATGCCCATTGATTACATGCTTTAATGTATGTACTTTTGATGGACCAAATCCTTTGCACACAATTACACCTATTATCATTATACATGATGCATTGAATACACTTCTTCTCTATCTTATCCAATTTATTTTCTTGGATATTTCTAGAGAAAGATCCCTTATTCCCATACATGAGTTGACTGTGCTTAACCAAGCTCTTCTGATAATGATGGGAAAGTCACTTTTGCAATTTTCAACCTTGATCACTAAAAAATTAGTAGGATAGGACCACTCACAAATTATGTTTACAATGTCCCCTACCAATCCTAGAGGGACAATAATTGATTGACCTACCAATTCTAGATAGATGTTGCTCTTCTTAAGAGGTGGTAGGTTCCAAGCCTTGTACATGTCATGAGTGATTAGATTAACTCTAGAACTAGAGTTAAGAAGAGCTTTACATGGCTAATGTCTAGTCATCTACAAGTAAATGAATGGATTTCCTAGTTCATATCTTTTCATGGAAATATTACCAACATTAATCCAATCCGAAATACTATGAGTTAGCATCACAATGTGAATCTGAGGTGGTAGCTGGTTTGAGGAATACTCAAAGATATTTGATGCAGAGGATGAGGGTATTGAAGATGCAAGATGATCAGCCATACTAGGTTGTGGGGTTGGAGATGACTACTAGGTTAGAAGAAGGATCTTTCTCTAGATCTATTGTGCAAACCAATCAGTTGGAAAGCTGATTGTAAATGTACACCCCTCATAGCATTTTGTTGTTGCCACTATGGAGGAATCTCACTCTACATGGATGGAGCAAGTTATAACTGGGTTGAAGGTGGAGGTGTGTGTGCAGATGGATGTGGAGGGTGTTATGGATATGGGTTTTCCTCTCAAGTAGATGGTAAATGTATTTGGTGGTACTCTGGAGGGTAATAGTGATGCTAAAATGAGGTATGACTTCAAAACATTTTAGAGAGATGGGTTGCTGAACATAGTACCCAAATGGATCTAGTTGCCTATAAAGGTACTGCTACCTTGGCGGTGGCATTCCCCATGATTATCATTGGTACCATTGTTGGTATTATTCATAAGGTTTTGGAGGAGCTTCAGTTGGCTAGTAAGCTTGTTGTCGTTGGTGGAACTACCTTGGATTGCCTTGAGGATAAGTCAATCATCTAAGTTCCTCCCTACATGCTAGTCAAGGATTCAATGTATACATCCTAGACTCTTATAAGTGTGACACCATAAGGTAATAACCCTTTGGATGTTTATATTAAAAAATTTCATAATTAGTTTCATCATCAAAGTTAATTTTCAAAACTTCCTCAACAGCCACAACTTTGCCCTTATCTCTTTGGTAGGCATGTTAAGCATCTTTTCACCTCTGGTAGTTATGATCACTATTTTGCTCTTTGGACTCTTTAGCAATCTTCATAGAAATTTAAAAATTTTCATCCAAAGAGTCCCATAATTTATCAACCTCTGTTGAAATATTAGAAATAGATTCTTGAATGGACAAGATTTTCCTATTCACCACTTCATCGAGTGGTGACTCCTCTTTGTCACAAATCGGATCTTCCATTTCCTAATGGAAGGATTCCTATTATACTCTTCTGTACTTCCTCTTTTCATAGCTCACCTTCTTCATTTGCTACTTTCTCAATCAACCTTTGGATCTAATGAGCTCTCTATTCAGACAATCTTCCTTGGGCATATATCCCAAAATTTCTCCTAGTTTCTACTTTAAGCCCATATATGATGTGGTGAAGTTGTTCTCTCCGAGAATAAGCATGGCTAGGGAATCAATGTAAGAGTAAATAGTATTGACCCATGGTATCATCCAAGGGTTCATGTATTCCTTGATTTTAGCCTTGGATTTACCTTCTCAGATTAGACACTCTAGAGTACATCTAGTATTTGACGTTAAATGGATCTAACATGGTACTCCATCGGTGAATGGATTCTAGTTCCAAGGATTGGTACTAGCTTTTAGCTTCCTTGATGAGTTTCCTAGGGGAAAGCTTTAGTTTCTACTAGTCATTTTCTATGTTCTATAAGGAACATGCATCATGGAAAGCTTATAGCTGTATCTGTGGATTAGAGTTGTATCTCCCCTCAAATTTTGGGATATTATTCATGTCTAAGTGCTTAATCCTACTATCTTTCATATGCCTAGTTGGAATTCTAACTGCCTCTACAATGTTGAGCATGCTTCAAGTGGCCAACAGAGGTTCATCATTGTCACTATGTTGATGAGGCCGATGATGGTTTCAGCCACCCCTTTAGACTTAGTGGCCTTCATGGTCATTGTTATCTCATTGATCACCTTCATCATGATTATTTCGATGTTAGATTCTACCAGAACCAATA
This sequence comes from Gnetum montanum, assembly GCA_015680685.1. Classification (NCBI taxonomy): domain Eukaryota; kingdom Viridiplantae; phylum Streptophyta; class Gnetopsida; order Gnetales; family Gnetaceae; genus Gnetum; species Gnetum montanum. The sequence goes on along the minus strand of MNCI01000651.1, from coordinate 29,239 downwards.
GATGAAGAGGAATGTTCAAAATTAAATGAAAAGGATGGAGAGGAAGGTGGACTACCACTACTACCATAGTTTCTGCCATCAATTTTTCACTTATTACAACCACCATCCTTAGATCCCTTATTATTTTGATGTTTATCAAAGTCCTTACCTTGACTATCACTCTTTCCTAAACATAATTAATGAATTATGGATTGCAAGTTTAGGATCACACCCTCATCACCAAAACAAGGGGTGGAGAATCTTCATGTTGAGAACCTTCAAAGGGAGGATCCTCATTGTCATCTTGATTGAGTAGGAACAAGGGATTAGTGAAATGTTTTCCCTTTGTAGCCTCATGGAGCTTCTCCTAATTTTGATCCTTCCTACATTGTGTTTTAATGAGATGGTAGTCCTAAGTGTCATAACCATCCATAATGTATTCTTCATGAAGGCCTGAGATTCCCAACTTCTTAAGAGTTTGAAACAACATCTTAGGTACAGATCGATCAAGGGGCAAGTTGATGTTACCCTCTATATCACACCATCATAGTTATTCATCTTGATGTAAGATGAAGGTGAAGTTTGGCACATACTCATCTAGATGAGTCTATGCCACTTTACACTCTTGTGGGATCGACAGTCTAAAATCTTCATGTCTATGGGAAGAAGAAGACATTTTGCAATATAAAATAAAACATTAATGTGCTTTTATAGTTCTATGTATAGTGGGAATAATATTGACCTTGAGGTTCATACAATGATATAAATAATATTCACTAATCCTATATAGTGCACATTTCAACAAATAAAGTTTCCAACAACAATGCCAATGATGAGCAATGAGTTACCCCCTACATCCAATCATACAAATCACAAGCATTCACATGTGATCTGGTCAAATTTTGCAAACTTTGTAGTTTTCGATGCACTAGTCTTCTAGGAAGTGAACCTTGCCTTAATGTCATTTGTTATCCTCCCAATTACACTTGTGACATACACTAGTATGGTTAAGTGTAATTGATGCATCTAATTTTTATCATTTTGTATTTTATGGTTTTTTTGTTTATAGGGAGATAAAAGTAATTGTATTAACTAATTTAATTTAACTAGTTAACTAGTATCTAATTAGTCCTAACATAAGCATCTGATCCTACTTTTCACACATATCCTAAACCCACCTATCCACTACTAGGCCACCAAGCACTACACTACTAGGCATATCAAGCGAGAATGCCACTGGGATTACTAAGCAAATATGTGTTACACTCAAAGTGGTCATACTTATGTGTTTAATCTATCTGGCTTATCTTATTTAATCACTTCATTAGCTTAATTACTAGAAAACATTTAATAAATAACTCAAAACATTAAATGCATAAATAAAATATTTAATCTATCTAGAATGTTGCAAGGTTTATTAGAAAGCTCATCTTTATTACTACACACATTTTTGTGCTTAGGTACAAAAATGCTTAAATAAATATCCATACACTAAATAACTCCTGCTACAAGCACTCAGGAGAAAAATTATAACTCTCAAAAGAACAAACTATAAGAGCTTTGCTACTATTAAAATATTGTTTCCATAAATGTGACTGGTAGACATGTAATTATCGAAAAAATGTAGACACTACATCGATAGGGCCTCATTGATGCATGATATGATGCATCAATAAGGCCTCATTGATGAGGCCCAATCAATGTAGTTGATAGAACTATGACTCATTAATGGGAAAAATCCTCATTATTGTATGAGGCCAAGCTTGAAATAACAGTCACTCAGACCAAAAGGTAACTAGATGTGCATTGGGATCCCCTTCACCGTTATATTTGGTGATGTTTGATATGGACAAGCCTATAGGTACAGTTATTTGAGGTATCGTAGGGTTTATAGGATCATCTTGGTAAAAGTTTAGAACCTTGACTGTCTACATTATACTAACCTTAAGTTCTCATAGCTCTTTGATAAGGCCTTGGATCATTTGAAGGGCTTGATCCAAGCCTTGAGGCATCCTTGTGGGCTATGGTGTTCGTGTTGATGGTTGATGAGGAAGTTGAGAGTTCTAAGGTTGGGTGATTGATATTGACATAGATGGAAGAGGTTGAGTGATCACTATTGTAGGTGGGTTAAACAAGGAGAAAAAGGTTTGCATTGGGACATGTGGTATGAAAGGAGCAAAGGGAGTATGGGAGGCCTATGTTGCTTGAGGATCTAATGAGGGTCTTGTTAGCATGACAAAGATAGACAATAAGGAAGACATAATTGATGTTAGGTGAATGGAGTGAGGTTATGTGCAAAAGGACACCATGAGAATAAGAAGGTAGATTGAGACATGGGTTATGCCTAGTGTGTAGTGATGATGGATGTAGACCCAAGTATAGTAGGATGGATAGGGGAAAAAGACGATTGAGGAACTTGTCCCACATATGAGGTAAGAAAGGTTGAATTGAAAGTAGTAGTTCAGGGAGCTGATTATTAGAAAAGGCTACTAATAAAATTATTGAGCTCTAGTACCACCTCAAACTCAACTTGATCTTCTTTGCAACCCTCTAAGCTAATCTCATTACTAAACTCATCAACATCTATTAGTTGTATGAGCATGTGTGTGTAGAAATTGATGAGGGGAATTTTTTCACATGGTAATGGGATGTACTCTTTCCCATCCTAGTGTATTATTTCGAATTGATGCTTGGTGTTGGATTCAAAACTTGGTATGAGCAAGCCAGCTTACATCTCGGCATAGAGTAAGTTGTAGAACTTCTCATTGATGACTACGAAGTCTGGGTTCTTATCCTTTTCTTGCAATGATTGTTTGCATTCTATGACTATATGGCCTTTTGGGTCATAGATACAAACTACATCTTGGCTAGAGGCAATGTATGCAAGGTCTAGTGGTAGAATGATTGATCTTCAAAAAAAACATTAATTGGTACTAACCGAATTATGAAAGCTAGCAAAAGCTCAACTAGGATTTGAAAAGCTAAGCTATGCTTTGAAAATTCTGGTAGTTTTTGTGAAAAGGTAAATATGGAAAATGTGGCTATTTGTAATATGTGGGGTTTTGAAAAGATACACTAGTATTTACCCAAAAATATGTTAGTGATAAAAATAGTAAATTTTTTTGTTTGCTTCTTTAAGGGATGTTGATGTACATTCCTTTTATGAAAACTACGTTGGGTATTCTTGTGCAATCTAGAAAAAAATGTCATTTTTCAAAAGAAACATTGGGTATCTTGAAAAAGCAACATTGGGATTTGTGTGATGATGGAAAATGTAATTTTTGTACCACAACTATGCTAGGTAGTTTGAAAAAATGGGTAGGAAAGGTGGGATATTTGATTGAATTTTTAATTAATTAAACCAAAATTCTAGCAAGTGGAATTACCCAAAGATGTAACTGAATATGGCTAGAAAGATAGTTAAATCTACAATTGCAAGTGAAATGCAAGTTGTAATGGGAATGGTATATACTGCACTTAGGAAAATGGTATGATAGTTTTTAAGTTGGTAATACAAACTATGCTAGCTTTTCCAATAGTGTATATGTTGGAGGGTATCTAGTAGACCACTATATTATCTAGCCAACTACATTGAGGTAGATGATGGAAAATGGATTTTTACTTGGCAAAACCAAGCTTGGATTTTTTTCCTCCAAAGGGAATCCACTAGTTTTGGAATTCAAATGTGAATTTTAGTGTACCCAATGAGTATGCTAGAGTCTTGAAAATGACTATGTTGGGTTTTTCACAAAATTTAATAGCAAATGGTTTTGGATGTTTGAGTGGGCCTACGTTGGCTTTGGGATATCATAGATGTGGATTTTTTAAGTGGCTAGATAATCATAGATGTGGGATAATTTGGGCCTTAGAAATTCTAGCAATTTTTGTGAAAATGATGTAGAAGCCCAAATTATCCACAACAACTATGCTAGATGCTAGTTATGGGGGATTGGACACCAACATTACATTTTAAAGATGTCTGTTTATAGGTTTTGAAATTTCAGATGTGAAAATTACTAGTTGGAAAAAGGTTTTTTGAAAATGTCTTGGGCTATGAATTTGGATGGAAGCCCTCCTTCTAGTACCAAAAACTGTAACGCCTAGAGAATTTGGTCACTAGACGAACCAAATATTCTTAGTGTAGTAGCCTAACCTTGGATCCCAAGGGACTCCAAGAAACAAGATCCAAGGTACCTTGGACATTTTGGTCAATCACTAAGGAACTTAGAATATGTAAATGGGAATGAAAACAAGAATGGAATTGCAAATTCGAATAAAATAAATAAACACAGAATTAAACTTAAAATTAAATTTGCACTACAATTGAACTAACAGATTTATTTTACATCAAAATTCTTAAAGTATAGAGTTCAAATAATATAGATTGCATGCTTCAATGCACAAGAAGTTTGTTTGGATGGATCTTGAAGCCTATTGGAGTTGGCAGGTTGTATTTTGTAGTTGAACTCCATGATCCAAATACTCCCCAACACTAATTGTCAGAAGCCTCTTATTGGTTTTTTCTTGAATCTACAAATTTTGGTTATAAATGGTGTAAACAATGGTGTTTGACTTTGGTAGTAGTGGGACTACACTAGGATTCAATGGTGCTAAGGTACATGCCAATTACTTCAAATGTCTTGCAAAATGCTAAAATGGGTTTTAGGTGCTCAAGGTTGCTATAATTGTATAATTACAAAAAATGTTCCATACTTCCAAAATATGTTTGTTAGAACATTGATGAGTGACTAGGTAAACCTACACTCAACTATACGAATATGAGTGTTCATGCACGTTCTAGTCAAACTTCATAGATGGGCTAGTTGTGGTATTTAGATAGTCACATGTTGATCGTAGTTTGTTGTCTTTTCACCTAGACTAGTATTTTCTTTGTCATGTATGGTTTAGTCTAGAATGAGGTGTATGATGCGTTTCCTATTACTATGATACACCTAAGGGTAATGGAAAATAACTTGATTATACTAATAAACAATAGTAAGTAAAATCTAAGCTAGCCTAAGTGAGATGAGTATCTATCCTTAATCATCTGTATGCATCTTGGACCTCATGTACTACTTCTAGGATTACCAAGCGTACATTACTTGAGCACTCCTAGATACACTATTGGGTTACCAAGTAGTAACACTTATATGTTCATGATTAAGTCATACTCATTTTTTGTTTAACAATAAGAATAGTAAATGCAAATAAAGAAATATTAACTAAGAAAAATAATAAATAATAATTAACAATTAAAGTAATTAAAAGTNACATTACTTGAGCACTCCTAGATACACTATTGGGTTACCAAGTAGTGACACTTATATGTTCATGATTAAGTCATACTCAGTTTTTGTTTAACAACAAGAATAGTAAATGCAAATAAAGAAATATTAACTAAGAAAAATAATAAATAATAATTAACAATTAAAGTAATTAAAAGTTAGTGAATGCTACAATGATGGAGTAATCTTGATTTTTATTGCCAATCATGTGTGTGTCCAAGTACAACACACTCGAATAAAGGTTCCATACAATTATAATCATCACACTATGAGCATGCGCTAGGGAAAGAATTGAAATGAACTAAAAATTAACAAAAAGACTCTACTACTACTTACTTACTCCCCTCTCTATGTATGATTGAACATTGTATTTATAGGTCCACATAGGAATCACAATATTGTATATATGATATCATTACTCAAACTACAATATTGCATATCCAATATCGACGACTTGATATCGAGGGTCCGATATTGGGGCTTGGCAAACCACGATTCATCATACCCCCATGACTGAATAATAACTTCTCCTCAAGTCAAACAAAATGAAAATGAGTCCACTTGATTACACAGTGGATAGGTATGGGATTATTAACTAACTATGAATTATTCATACTATAGTTTGGGTTTGAAAAAAATAGAATTGGGATAGAGACACATAATTATAAGATACAAAAGTTTTTTAGAACTCATGTGGTTCTTAGCGGTGGTGGCTCCTTCATGGGTTTCTTCCCTTTATCTTGTGCTTTAGGCTTTGGAAATATGTGTCTCTAAAGGAGTGCCTAGATCTTTTCTTCTTCTATTTGGGGATCCTCTACCATCCATGCTGGTGCTCCAATGTTTGATGGAGCTGACACCTCCCATGGACATGGTACTTGTGGAAACATCTGATTAGCCTTGACATACTAGGCTCAAAATAGTCATCGTTCCTCTTCATAGGCTCTAGCTTTATCTTTGTAATCCTGGTAATCCATGAGCCATCAAGCCAAGTATTCCATAACATCCTTTTATTCTTGGTAGTTGGTTTTGACCACCTCTAATTTTAAACTTCCCACTTCTAATTTTGCAGCATCTTCTTGTGTTCAGTAAATTCTATTTCATACTTTGCGTAGGTTGTTGCTACCTACTATTCTAATTCCATTCTCGGGAATCCTACTATCAACATGGATAAGTTGGCATACCACAAGTTTGCCAACTTCATGTACTCTATGAGGTCTTCTATCTATAGGTCCTAGCTTTTTACTTTAGCTTGGTGGATGAAGGCATAAGTATACAATATGGCCTGCCAATTAGTGTTCTGAGCATTGAATGTGTTGATGTGGGCTTTGGTCATATGGATCTCTTTCTCAATCACTTGATTGTACATCCCCACTTGATCCTTGAAGTGTTCTTTGAGCTTTTCATGTCACTTGGCCTTATTTTTCCACATGCTTATTTCAATTGCCATCTTTTGACGGATTGCATGTACCTCCTCCATTGACAGGGTTATGTTTTCTATAGCCAAGAAATTCATATCCTAGTTAACCCTTATTAATTATTCTTTCAATTGCTGAAAATTTTCTTCAAGAACATTCTTTTATTTTTCTATTGTGGTCAACCAGAGATTTTTGGTGATGAGACATTTATTTTCTTGTTGTGAGGCCTTGAGTGCTTTGGCATGTGTGTATGTTTGAGGTTGTGCCTTGGAAGCATCCCAATCGACCTTCTCCTTTTCCTTAGCCACTCTTTTATTTTTTGCCAACAATTTATTTAGTAGCTCTATCCAGAAGGATTCTAGTTGGTTTGCAGAGATGAATTGGGACAGATCCCACTATGCAGCTTGTAGGGTGATGAGCTTTTTGTGGACTCTCTCTAAATCCTCCTCCTCATGCTCAACCCTTACCTTTGCCATAACCAACTTCCCTTTGGTAGAAATGAGGTCTAAATGAGTTGTTGTGACATTTTGATGAATGTCAAACAAGGATGTCATCACATGTCCTATTTGTAGCAACTGATCTAAAACATCCTCATGGTTTGCAAGAGTCATCGAGGGTCCAACCAAAGTTTGAGCATTGTGTGCTCCTATAAAATCCATCGGTGTTACAATAGGAACATTGAATGATTCTTTTATGTGGTCTATAACCACTTCTACTACTCCTACTACATCCTAGTGTTACATGACCACTACTGTAGTGCCTTCACAAGTCTCTAATTGTACTTGAAATGATGTAGCATTGCCAGAGATCTGTTGCAACTAGTGTGACTCCCCTCCTTTTATTTGAATGGACACCTCACCCCATGTGTGATCAATTGAGATCATGGGTCATATGACATCACTGATGATCCTAAAGAGATTGGCCTCATCATGGCTTCCCCAACTAACCATTTCAGCGATGGACCTAAGATGGCTCATTGATGGTCGATAGTCCTGTGGCAGTGATGGTAATTGGTTTTGCTAGCTTGTAAGTTGCATGCTAGGTCTTGCTTCCTATTGTTGACTAGGCCCTACCATCTGTTCTTGCTTAGGCTCCAATGTCTCACCAGCACTTTTCCTTAGGGCTGGTGGCTTTAGTAGTTCAGTGAATGAAGCATTTTGGACCTTTCTAGAGATGTCATTGGTGTACCCTAGAATTCCAACATGTCGACACAGCTTCTTGATGAGATAGGAAAAGGGTAATGTGAACTTCCCTATCTCATGTTCTTCAAACCACCTCAAAATTTCTATAAGATATAGATGGGGTAGCATTAACCTTACCCATAAAAATGGCACTTCCTCTAGCCACATATATGGAAATTCTATTTAAACCATTGGTTGAAAAAATGTGATTTGTGCAGATTTTGAAGTAAATTCTCTCTTCAAGTGTAAGCTCTCCATATACTTTATCTTATTTTCCGTACACCCTCTTCAACCATATCTTTCGTGCATCAGCATTAGAACGAGTGGATAAGTGAGCAAATTTTGATCCTATATTCAGAAGATTTAGAACTTCTAAAATGGCTTGGGTAGAGAAATCAATAGAAATACCACCAATATCAATGGTGATTCCTTCTTCTTTGTTGTTCCAAAATTAGTATGTTTCTCCCAGGTACCAATCACCACTTTTAGAGAGAATAGGCCATAATGGAGACCCTTTAAGTTGGTCCTTGACTACTTTAGGAGAAAACTCAGTGAAAGGTCCAAAATTAAGTTCCATGATCACAACTACTAACATGGACCTTTCATGAGTTTCCTAAACACATTTTGAAGACAACATGAGATGTTATCCCTGTTTAGGTGCTCCGTCATCTCCACCTTTGGCATGTTCTGATTGTATAGTAGTAGGAGGTTCCTGATGGATGCTAAATTATTGTGCCTTCTACTCTGTGTTCTTTAAGAGGAACTTGGCCTCTACCTCTCCTTGGCTGTTTGGATGCACCTTGAGAGGATCCTCCTTGTTGTCCTCTTTTAGGGGCCATCTACAATCACACGGGACCATCTATTAGTATGGCTATTTACAAAATTTTATTTATACCTTACTCTCTACCCTTAACAAATTCATTCTTGCTTAGTGTGTTTTAGAGTTATATATTTTCATGAAAATTCCCCTAAGAGTTTTGATTTTGGGTCCAATTTCAATTAGGTGACTCCAAAAAATAATTTTTATGGTCTAGGTGAAGAAATAAAATTAATTTGGTAAATGTTTTTATCATTTTAAGGTCACTTACCATTGATAATTTCCTTCAAGAAATTATGAATTTTGAAAAAACTACATGCAACTTGAAGTGTACCCTAACCCACTACTAGGTTAAACACTCCGAGTTTAAGCAAGTTCAATCGAAACGAGAATTGGAGTGCTAACAAGAAAGTTATGGATGTTTGAATAGTAGGTGCACAAGCTAGAAAACCTATGAAAGAAAATTTGAACTCCCCTCGCATGAATAGTGAAATATGATGTTGACATGCATGGGGGAAACGATCCATATATATAGTATTTATAGATGTGATATTGCATACCTGCTAGCGCAGACTTGATATCGCGTGGGATCCAATATTGGGTACCTGATACCGTGGCACTTCTGAAATAGGGTATTTGACAAAATGAATAGTTTTTCAAATTTTTGAAGCCAAAATTTAAGGATTTAAGGTTAATTTAAAAGATCTAGGGTGTACTCACCTAAATTGTTGGTGTAAGGCTGGAAGGAAAACAAATACTAAAATATTTTTAGGCAGACACAGCTAACCCTTCCTTTGCCCAAGGGAAAGCTGGAAAAGTAAATGAAGGCAAAGTGCCTTCGATGATTTGTAGGCAAATCAACCAAGGACTTCCCCAAGTGTAAACTAAGGCTTGTGCTACGGTTATCATAACTGATGTTTTAAACTGTAAACAATAAGTACAAAATGTAAACAAAGATGCATGCAGAACTGGTATTCTAAACGAAATGTGAACTGAATGTATAATAGAGTAAATAGAAAATAATGGCTGGAAAAATGAAATATATTGTATTTCTTAGAAAATATGTGCACCAGTCAAAGAATAGCTACACGTGTGGATGGTAAGTCAAGTGCCAAGCCCCGAGGCGATGTGATGTGATGTGTTTCAGAAGTGCTTGGATGCTATCAGTCAAAGTGTGTTAAGCACCCAAGGATCATTGGTCTAAGTTTCCTAAGCCATTTAACTCAAAACTTTTCAACCTCATTTATGTGAATTAATAGGGTATTTATAGGGTTGGGCCAGGCTCAAGCACGGAATTCATGAATGGAATCAACAGCTGGGAGAGGAGAGGAAAACGAATCAAGTGACATGTGTCCAATGGACAGTTGTGCATGAGTTGGACATGTGTGGGTAAGCTACGTTCATGACCAAGTTCATCATATCTTACAACGTGTGGCTTACTCAAGCCCATGGAAGCACATACAATTTGGACCATGAGGGCTTGACAAGCCCAAAAATGAAGATTTGCAATGAAATGATAATGTACAATAAGAGAAATTGGTTTTGGCTCCATTGAAACTTCTGGATCTGCAACTTGACTGCTACAGGGTGTCGATTCAAGTGGTTTCATGGCTGTTTGGAGTTTTTTTGCTTGACAAGAACTTCCAGTGTGAGTTGATTTTGTCTTAGCGTGAGTTGATTTTGTCTCAGCGTGACTTGAGTGTGCGCATGTGACACTCACGCTACACTCATGCTACACTCACGCTACAGCATGAACTCAGTGTGAGTGAACAAAAACTTACAATTTTTCATCAAATTTTGAAATTTTGAAGGCTGATTCTTGAAGTGTAAGGATTGCCTAACTGTGATTAATAAATTGAGCCTACAACTGCCTTGTTTCAAGCTATTTATGGTAGGTCACACTAGAGCAATGCCACAGCATGACCATAGCATGACATGTAGCCTGACATGACTCGAAAATGATGTATTTTGTTCAAAATTGTGATTTTGAAGTTTGATTCTTGAGTGCAACTGTTGTCTAGCTATAGTTGATCCTAAGACTGATCTAAAATTCTGAATTTGAGCCTAGATGTGACTTGTTTGGAACCACTTTGAGTAGGTCATGCTGTAGTCATGCTGCAGTGTGACATGTAGCATGACCTATGAAATCTTTGCAAAAACTTGCAATTTTGAGCTGAAATCTAGCATTCTGGAAGTTGGGACAGGAAGCTATCATGAATTTTCTCTGAGGATAACTTGCACATTGTAGATCAGATCATTTTGGCTCAGTTTTGAGACTCTGAGAGTTGGTCACGCTATGGGAAAGCTTCCAACTTGACAGGATGAGCAAGATGTCTTGATTTAGCTGAAGTGTGGTTTCCATGCCTTAGCCAAATTTTGCCTCTCGAAAGCTCAAAAGGGCTTAAGTCATTCTTGTTTCAAAGTGTTAGGCTAAAATTAGTGGTGTTTCATTGGCCCCTCTTTTTTGATGTCTGGAGGAATCTACCCAAGAGGCGTTGACAAAGAAGTGGAAAACACCATGAATAACTAGATACCAAGCATTATCCATCGGCCCTTGGGTCGACATCATTGCACTATTTTCAAAAGTACATGGGATTGAGGGAATGTGGTTCAAGATGCAAGGGAATCAGTTCTAACCAAAGAAGCCAAGAGGTTAAGGGTTATGATTGTTGTCGGGATTGTGGGAGAGGAAGTGCTCTCATGCAAATGATCTATGTCCTTGGTCCTTGTGAATAGCCAGTGTTCAGTAGACTTAGAGCCAAGACATAGGAGGTGCATTGTTTGGAGAAACAGGACTCTTATGGGGTGTTTACAGGGCCCGTTGTAAACAGCCAAAGCCATGCGAGGATGCCCAACATGGTCTCTTTGAGACATGAGTGTATCTGTTTTCCAAGATAATTGCCTTCTCACCTAGGGCTTGTATGAGAATAGCCAACAGTCTTTTGTTTATGATGTTAATGGGGTCATGAAGACCTTTTCCATGCATTTTGCTCTTTGACCTTGTGTTCTTTTTCTTTTTGGTTTTTTCTTTTCCTTTGTTTTTTTTCTTTTATCTTTTTCTTTTCTTTTATTTTTCTTTTCTTGATCTTTTTGAAAGAGCTTGCTTTTTGTGCCATGATCATGTTTGAGCACTTGCATTTTGCATCATGTACTATGTATTGTATTTTGCATTGCAACTGCTTAGAGAGTCACAGTGTGTAACAGTGTGTCAAGAGTTTTGAACTAAGTGGAATGTATCTAGGGTGTAATTGAATAGGAAAATTGAGACATGATGGGGAAATAGGGGATGTATCAAGAGTTGGGAATGTACTTATGAATGGATTGATTAACCCAGTTACGTGCGTTAGGAAGAATGTGATACCTTGCCATCACGATGAAGTGCATCTATGTACAAACGCCTCAGGAGTGTCATCCTACAAGCACAACTCCAAGAAGACAAGAAAAACACAAATGAATCGGTTAAGTAAGCACTTTAAACATGGAGATGAAGCCATTGTGTGCAATTTCAAAGCAAACATAATCATGAACAACATCAACTTCGTTAGGTCCATGAGACAAATCATGTAGCAAGTCTTTTTGAAACATGTACAAGTAATTGCAACAACACATCTTTTCAAGTTTTGCCTGGTCGTTGATGATGTCACCAGTTTATAATCTTAGTGGAATGTTGTGGATTAGTTTCACATCATAACCCTTTGGACGGTGCTAGTTTAGCATCATAGCGGATGGTGTGTTGCTAATTTATAGTCATAGCAGACTGTGAAGAGGAAAACTAGTTTATAGTCTTAGTGGACTCTAGATGCTAGTTTCACGTCATGGCAAACAGATATGGCAGTTTAATGTCATACCAGACAAAGCTCTGTGGTGTCAATTTATTGTCATGACTCTAGGATGTTCTGTGGTATCAGTTTTAAGTCATGGCGCCAAGAATATTCTGTGGTATTAGTTTTAATTCATGATGCCAGGACTATTTTGTGGTATCAATTTTAAGTCATGATGCCAAGACTGTTCTATGCTTACCTTGCTTGTGTAAGGTGTGATGCTACATGCATGGTCATGCTATGTGTCTGCAAGATCCTGCAAAGATCAACTAAGAAGAAAAATAACATCAAGCGACACCTGTTGTACATAGAGTTGAAATGCATGAATGAAAGAAAATCAATGCAAAAGGTGATAGTTTTAGGCCATTCCAGGCCGTATGCTAGTTTAAGGCCTTTTCGGACCATGTGTTTTTGTAGTTTTATGTTTTTCAAATGCACTATGTGAACTAAGATGATGAAAGTGTGAACAAAGCAAAATGCATGATCTAAGTGAGTGGGAAAAATGTAAACGTAAAGGCTAGTGCGATGTAAACAAAAGTAAAAAATGCATGGCAAAGGGTAGGTAGGAACCTACATTTTTGGCCAAGGGAAGGTCTTGGTCATGTAGTTTCTTCCTAACCAGGCATGGATTAGAGAGTGTGTAAGGTTTAGGATCCTCTAGGGAGCTATTGGCTTCAACCACTCGTTTGGGTGTGTTAGCCTTAGGCATTGCATTGGTTGTTATAGGTGTACCACCAAGAAACTATTCTTCTAAAACTTATGCCATGTCTATGTTGTGAATAGTTGAAGAGGAAGCATTATGACCTTGGATGATAACCTAACCACCTTTGTATGGAAGGTGGATTTCTTGGTGGATGGGAGAGGATATGGCCCTTAGTTGAGCTAGCCAAGGCCTGCCTAGGATCATGTTGAAACTTGGCATCTCCTCTATGACAGTGAAGTCTGCACTAGTGGGGAATTCCTCTCATTCCACAAAGGCTAAGTTGATTGTACCCCTGACTATGACACATGATCCACTAAAATATTTTAGACATGTGATTTTGGTTGGCTTGATTTCATCTACCAAGCCTAGCTTGTCGATAACAAAGTACAAGACTATGTTTTTTGTTGCACCATCATCAACATGTACCCTGTAGATGGTACATTTTCCAACACAAATGCTAATGGATAGTGGAGCCATCGTGACCTACCCTTGTTTGGGATTGACCTTGATTGCATCATCACAAAAGGTTAAGGTTGTTGAACCCAATTCTTGTGATGTAGGGGGTAACATCATTACACGAATGGATGCCTCATCTATAGGGATGTCCTCTGTAATAGGAATGGAGGCCAAGACTTGGGCCAATGCTTGGCATGAGCAAGTGAGATTGTGACGAGGTCATACAAGCTGAATGTTGTGTTCTTTTTTTTGAGCATTTCTTTCGCCTGGGTTAGTGCAGCTACAAAGTCCTTTTCATTAGTTGTTGTGTTGGCCTTGACTTCCTCTGTGAAGCTTAAGATATAGACCTCTTGGGGAGAGGACTTAGACTTGGTTTGTTTGGGGGTAGGGACCCCAGTGTTCAATTGTTGTTTACTAGTTGTGGCCCTTGCTTCAGCCATGGGGGTTGCAAGGTTCTTGTTTGTCCTCTTGTGTTGCCATTTGGTGGGCCTACCCAGGTTGCTAGTGGGTTCAACCCTTGAAGGTTGAGGGATTGATATGTTGCTCACCATTGGGCTTTAGGTAGGTGAGGGGCCATCACGTTTTCACACCTTGATGACAAAAGGTTGCTTAGTGGTTTTTGTTGCTACATCATGCTAGTTTAACATCTTAGTGGACAAACGTTGTGGAGCCTTGACCACAAAGGGTGTTGTGGGTGCTTGGGATGCACCTTGATAACAAAGGGATGCCTCTTGTTTGTGGAGGCTGGGGGAATCCTTGCCTTTTTGGGAGGCACACAGATCACAAAAGGTTGTTGCACAAGTTTGGGCTTTCCACTTATGCTAATTGATTTTATGACATAGAAGGCATTGTCTGTGTTGGATTGACTTTCTGTGTCAATCACTAGTTGGCCTTGTTCTATCATTCCCTATAAGTCATCTTGCAAGGCATGACAGTTGTCCGTACCATGACCAACCATTTGATGGTAATGATAGTATTGGTCCAATTTAAAATGTTGTGGGACTGGGGGCTCATTTGGCATTGCTAATGTGGGGTTCCTTAGTAGTTCATAGTACCTATCATGTTTTTGGTAGGTAATCTCTGACACATGTTTGTGTTGGATTTTCCCAGCTTGCAAGAGTTACTCTAATAGTTGAGAGGGTTGCATCGGTAGTGGTGTATACTTTGAGTGGTCCTTGCACTGAAAGTTGGACCTTGGGGTGGCCCCTATCGATGTGGGTGAGTTAGCACCACAGTTGACGGCTTTGTCAGTTGGAGCTTTAGGTTGCTTAGCTATTGGGCCCCAATTGGTTCATTTTGTGCTTGTGGCCACCATTGCTACTATTTTGTTTTACTTACGAGCATGTTGGTTTTTGTAGGCCACATAAACTAGGTCATTGCTTGATTGCATTTCCTCCTCTATGCTTTTGACTTGTGTGAATGCTTGACTCAAAGTATGAGCACTCAAATAATAGAGTTTCGATTTAATGAAGTCATTCATAGTGGCTTTAAAAATGGTGAGCAAGTATGTCTTGGGGATGGGCTCATGGAGTTCATTCAGGGCTACATTCCATCTTTGGATGAATTTTTGCACTAGCTCTAAAGGCGCTTGTTTAATTTGAATCAAGCTATCCATAGTGGCTTCAGGTTTTAGATTATACTTAAAACAGGTAAAAAAATGATGTAACAAATCCTTCAGAGAGGATATAGAGTTACAAGGTAAGGATCGGTACTATTCTAAGGCTTTTCCTATCAGGGACATAGAAAAAACTTGCAGAATTGCATGAGGCTAGGCCTGAAGCAAGAGACATTCTAGTCAAAATATCACTAGGTGGGCGTTGGATCTCCCTCTCCATTGTACTTGGTTAGCTGAGGTAATGGGATCTCCTTTGGCAAGGTTAATGGTGGAATTGAAGGGTGGATTAGGTCATCTTGGTAGAAGTCCAATGCCTTGATTTCCTCAGTTTTTGTGGTTTTAAGGAACTTTACCTCCTTAGTTAACATGTGCATCATTTCTTTGTGTCTGCCCACTCTTGGGCTATAGGCAAATGGGCAGGATGAGTGGATTGTGATTGATGGTAGTTTGGTTGTTGTATCATTTGTGGAAAGGGAGTTTGTTGGATTGTCAAATGTTGTTGTGATGGAGTAACATTCATAGATGGGATTGTAGGGTGTGGTACACTGTACTAAGTTGGTTGGTACTATTGAATAGCTAGTGAAGGCCACTGCCCAACCACAGGTTGTGAGGTAATCCCCTGAATGTGTTGTGCTAAAGTAGTCAGAGGTGCCCCATCGATTTGTATTTGTGGTATGTAATGGGTGGACGTGGAAGCTGGTATGACTAATGGCATCCCAATCACTTGAGGTTGAAAGGTTGATCCTACATTAGTTTGGGGAGGATGTTGTTGGGATTGTATTTATAGAGGTATGATGGAAGTGGATGCGTTGGATTGAACATTGGACTTGGAGAAGATGGGAATGGGAATGGCTACTTCCTGTAGAGAAGCTAGTGGTGGAAATATAGTCTCTTCTAGGAAAGGTTGAAATAATGGATTTGTATGGGCATGGGGATTGATGGTATGGTATGAATGCCCATTTCAGATTGGGCTGCAAAGTCATCCTCCTCATCTCCACCCTGAGGCTTTATTGTAGGTGTCTGTAAGGCTTGGCTTCTTGCCATGAGAAGTTGGGATACGAGTTTATGATGATGTTTAGAGAGTGGGATTATGTCAAATGCTGAGGGGATTAATTCATGACCTCCTTTGTGGATAAGTTCATAGTCTCTCTTTGCTTCTCTCTCGACACGATCGATGGGTAAGTTGGCTTGGATCTTGACACAGATGCAGTTATATTGTTCAGGTGTAAGCGTCGCATAGGTAGGGTCTTTGCCCTGTAGCTTGAGTGACTAACGTGTAGGACCTTGGGTGTTTATCTGTTCGATGATAGTTATGGATTTGACAGCAGTCACAGGTTTCAAGCTTTCAGTCCCAAAGTTAGAGATCGGTAGTGTCACTGGGCTAATTTGGAAGGATTCCATAATCAATGTGAGTAAACTAAGCTAGACGGGATGAATGCAAGAAAATGCAGTGTGAAAACTATAGTGTGACAACTACAGGACATCGTGACAACTGCAAGATAGTGTGACAATTGCAAGACAACATAACAACTACACCGTGACAACACAGCGTGACCATTGCAGCGTGACAACTACAGCGTGACCACTACAGCGTGACAATTGCAGCATGACAACTACAATAAGGAGACTCACAGGGACAAGATGAATAATTTTTGAAGCCTGATTAATGTTTTAATAGAAAAAAAGCAAGTTAGGCCCTCCTTCTAGTGCCAATTTACTGTACTGACCTAAATCATCGGTGTAAGGCTAGAAGGAAAACAAACAATGAAAGATCGTCGAGCAAACACATCTAACCCTGCCTTCACCCAAGGGCAAGCTAGAAAAGTAAATGAAGGTAGATTGCCTTGGATGGTCTGCATGTAAATCAACTAAGGACTTCCCCAAGTGTAAACTAAGGCTTGCGTTGGGGTTATCGTAATTGATGTTTTAAAATGTAAACAATAAGTACAAAATGTAAACAGAGATGCATGCACAACTAGTATTGTAAAATAAACATGAAATGAATGTAAAATAGAGTAAATAGAAAATAATGGCTTAAAAAATAAACTATATTGTATTGCTTAGAAAATATGTGCACCGGTCAAAGCGTATCTATACGTGTGGATGGTAGGTCAAGTGCCAAGCCCCGGGGCGATGTCATGTGATGTGTTTCAGAAGTCCTTGGATGCTATCAGTCAGAGTGTGCCGAGCACCCAAGGATCACTGGTCTGAGTTTCCTAAGCTGTTTAACTCAAAAATTTCCAACCCCATTTATGTGACTTGACAAGGTATTTATAGGGTTGGGCCAGGCTCGGGCACAGAATTCATGAATGGAATCAACGGCTAGGAGACGAGAGGAAAATAGATCAAGTGACACATGTCCAATGGACAGCTATGCGTGAGTTAGACATGTGTGGGTAAGCTATGTTCTTGATCAAGTTCATCATATCTTACAATGTGTGGTTTACTCAAGCCCATGGAAGCACATACAATTTGGACCGTGAGAGCTTGACAAGCCCAAAAATAAAGATTTACAATCAAATTATAATATACAACAAGAGAAATTGGTTCTGGCTCCATTGAAACTTCTGGATCCATGACTTGACTGCTGCAGGGTGTCGATTTGAATGCTTTCATGGTTGTTTGGAGTATTTTTTCTTGACAAGAACTTCTAGCGTGAGTTGATTTTGTCTCAGTGAGACTTGAACGTGTGCACGTGACACGCTACACTCATGCTACACTCACGCTATAGCGTGACCTCAGCGTGAGTGAAAAAAAACTTGCAATTTTTAACCAAATTTTGGAATTTTGAAGCCTGATTCTTGAAGTGTAAGGATTGCTTGACTGTGATTGACAAATTAAGCTTGAAAGTGCCTTGTTTCGAGCTATTTATGATAGGTCATGTTAGAGTCATGCTACAACGTGACATGTAGCATGACATGCAGCATGACATGTAGCGTGACCTGTGAAATCTTTGCAAAAACTTGCAATTTTGAGCTGAAATCTAGCATTCCGGAAGTTGGGACTGGAAGCTGTCAAGGATGTGCTCTGAGGGTGACTTGCACGTTGTAGATCAGATTGTTTTGGCTCAATTTTGAGACTCCGATAGTTGGTCACACTATGGGCAAGCTTCCAACTTGATGGGATGAGCAAGCTAGCTTGATTTAGCTAAGCGTGGTTTCCATGCCTTAGCCAAATTTTGCCTCCTGAAAGCTCGAAAGGGCTTGAGTAATTCTTGTTTCAAAGTATTAGGCCAGAATTAGTGGTGTTTCATAGGGTAATGTTGAAAATACCTAAAGGCACTGAAGTTGTAATGTAGTGAAGTTTATCAATAAAGTTCAGTAATAGAGTGAGGAAAAAGGACATGTTGTGGTGCATTGAAACATTTGAATTTAAAATAATGATAAAGGGAAAGATAATGGTAGTAATGGAATACTTGGAGGGTGTAAGATGATGTGGGTGTGTATAAAGAGTGCAAATTACAAAAGTTATGCAAGTGGGTCCTCCCCAAAGAAGGTTCCAACCTATAATTCCCTTGTGTAACCACACTTTAGAATGTTCGTAGGTACTAAAAGGGTTAAATGTAATCCACACCAGTTCCACAAAATACACACATGTAGATACTAGTATGACAAGGTATGAGTTCTATGCTAAACAAGACATGAGTCAAAAATACAAGAATATTGAGATGAGACAAATTGTAGAAGCTATTGTAGAGATCGAGACATGAGGTAACTAACCTTAACATAATGAATCCTAAGTGTAAAGCATGATTAATGTGTCATTAGCTTGTCACTTCAAAATCAATACCAAGTTCATTTCTCTGACTAGTGACATCTCATTGTTTTATCCAATGATGGACAACCATAAGAGCATCATGATAGCAAGGCATACGATCACTTGACATTTTGTCCAAAGGAGGAGTGATTTTGAATTTGGCACATTTTTCTTGATCTTTTCATTTCTATTTGTTGTCCACTTTGGTACTTCTCTCTCTCTTTTTTCTTTTCTCTTCTCTCTCTTTTTTTTCTTGTTGTTTGTTTTCCTGGTTTTTTTTATGCATAATCTAGAGAAGCCACCTACCTTCAGGCATGGGTGTATGTCTTACCTATGGTCCCCCCAAGAATAGAATTGAGTTCCTGTATGAAGTTCCTTAATTACTCTTACTTCCATTTTTCATTAGATCTTCAAGGATCTTAGTACAACCTGGCTACATGATAGCACCTACAGATGTCACCATAAAGAATCCACCAGTCGCCTTGAGGGCACACCCTTTTCATTCCCACTTAGTCCATCATTCTTCACTCAAGGAATAATGAGCACAAAATTACTTTAAGTTTTAAAGATAATAATAAGAATATCATTGTACCTTGAGTAGAACCTTTTATTAATAGAATGGGTGGGTGGATTTTGTGGGTTCACTATCCAAATAAGTAGTCACTTGTGACCTGATAACATAGAATAATACCTTGACCAATGAGTCACATGAGTGTTTTGTTCATAGATGAGATTACCCTCAAAAAGGTAAAACAAAAAATTGAAAAATAAAAAATGAAAAATGAAAAATGAAAATTTAAAAATCAAAAAATATAAAAACAACAAATTGAAAATGAAGAACTGGAAAACAAAAAATTGTAAAAATAAAGAAGGGAAAAAACATTTACTAATTCTGCTTGTTAGAATGGAGAGTATCCCCCATGACTAACCCTTTGAGCAAGGCTAGAATTAATAAATGAAAAATTTGGATTTATGCATGTTGGAAAGATTGAGGTTTGGTCATATCCCAAGCACTGGGTGTCTTTTGGTATGGTGGTAGGAATGTAGCCAAATTGGGGCACACACACTTGATTATAGTAAACATAGTAGGATAGATTATAAGATGTGGTCATGTGATAAGGAGCTAACCCACTATGGCATCTATGACCATAAGATGGTATGCAAGGATCAATATGTCACCCTATATGATTATATTCATTGGGCTGCATGATTGTTGCAGCATTAATTGATGGCTCAGATAAAGTAACAGGAGGCACTATGTTTGAGGATAAAGATGCATCATAGCATTTGGCTTGTGCTGAGTTGGAGGATGCAGTGATTTTAGAATTGTACTATTTCTTTCTACAAACATGCCTACAGAAAGGACACTTTTGAGTACCTCCATTGCTATTGATAGTAGTAGCATAAGTAACATTTGTGGGTTGGTGTTATGGTGCAAAACCTTCTAGTACAATTGGTGGCGATGTAGAAGGAGGTGACTGATGGGAATATTGAGGTTGAGGAAAAGTGTAAGGCACATGAGGTGGTGATCTTGTTGGAGAGGACATGGGGGGATAGTACTCAGGAGAATGATAATGATGAGGTGAAGTAGAGGATGTTGATTTGGTTGGAGAAACAGGGTGTTGAACATAATAAGTATTTAGTGTTGGGACATACAAAGGGTATAATTTGGTTGGTGGTGGTTTCCCCCATAACTAAGGTTTTTGCCACTATAGTTGAACCTAATATTTCTGTATGAAATCTAAATGTAGCATTCCTCCCCAATCCTCATGTAAATGTGACAAGATTTGGCATTGGCCTTTGGGGTGATTGTACAAACAAACATTACATTGATATGTATGATTGGTATTTGAGCTCCTATTCTTATTATCTTCAACCCTTTGTTCTGATTGTTGTGTGGTGTCCTATCCTATTTCTTGATTTGGCATAGTTCTATCTCTACTAATGTTAGCATATTCTCCATATTTTTCAATGTACCCATTCCATCATCTTATTAAAATTTATCCCTCAATTTCATCTAGTTATTGTAGGATTGGTAAAGATGATTCTACCTCCTTGAAGTGAGTTGATTTCTCCTCTTCATGATCATGGATCCTTGCTAAGTTGAGATTTTGGTCCTATTCAGAACTTTCAACATTCTCCCATTTAGCTATTTCTCCTTCTTTTTTTTCTACTCATTTGATAAGCTCTTGGATTTGGTGGGTTCATAGCTCATATAGTTGACCTGGGGCATACATCCCTAGAGTCTCCCTTATTTCATTACGAAGTCCATCCATGATGTGATACATTAGCCTCTCCTCAAAGAACCCATGGCTTGGGCATTTTTTTAACAAAGAATAGTATCTTTCTAAGGCCATGTCCAAGGTTTCATGTTGCCATTTTTTTCATTCTTTGATTTTCCCCTTAAGGTTGAAAATTTGGCATAGGTTTGATATCGTTCAGTAAAGAGTTCTACCATTGTTGGCCATCTATGAATTGATTTTGGTTTTAAGGATCTGTACCATACTTTTGCTTGGCCAACGAGTGTCATAGGAAAGAGCTTAAATTTTTGCCACCCATTATCAATATTGTTCCATACATAGGTGTCATAGAAGGCTTGTAAATGCTATTGCGGATCTAAATCATACTCCTAGAACCTTGGGAAAGTTGTTTAAATCAAGCCTAGGTAGACAGCTTTCCTTAAGATGCCTGCAGGATATTCAAAAAACCTCTTGTATATGCATTAGACTCTTAGTGGCTAGTAGGGGTTCATCATCAATAGGTAGGTTATGAATTTATGAGTTGGGACAATGTTATCCTTGTTCATGTTGGCATTCTCAATTTTTTTTGTAAGCTTGATTTTTGGTTCTATGCTGATCTCTTGAAACATGGTCATCCATGTCACACCTTGATGTTGAAGAGCTAGAGGAAGAGAAAGAACTCAAAAACTTTTCATGAATTTTGTAAGTCTTCCAATCATCCTTGGATAAATTCTTGTGAACTATTGAGAAGGTCCTAGGCCTTATGGGCCCACTTGTTCTATGGGATGTCTCATCCTCTCTAGAGGTGTTAGAGTTCGATGACAAGAGTCCTTGAGTACCATTGGGGTGTTCATGAACATAGGGGATCCCTGCATAAGGTTGAGTACTCCAAACTTCATCTTCATCATCATATAATTCATTGGTTCTCCAATGAATTTCCTCACTAGTTGTGGCATTAGCATAGTCATGTGATGGAGACATTATTACAAATTGTGTGTGAATTACTTGAAATTAATCTCTTTTCTAAAAGATATAATGTTAATGCTTTGTTACAATGATCTTGGATGATGTAACTAATCTAGATAACTAACACCATCCCCAGAAATGGCACCAATTATGAGTGGCTGGGTACCCCTACACTCAACCATATGAATACGAGCATCATGTACGATCCAATTAAACTCTGCAGACAAGCTAGTTAGTCTAGAATGAGGTGTATGATGTGTTTCTTATTACTACGCTACTCCTAAGGGTAATGGAAAATAACTTGATTATACTAATAAATAGTAGGAAGTAAAATCTAAGCTATCCTAAGTATGATGAGTATCCATCCTTAATCATCTGTATGCATCTTGGACCTCATGTACTACTTCTAGGATTACCAAGCATACATTACTTAAGCACTCCTAGATACGCTACTAGGTTACCATGTAGTGACACTTAAAATTTTTGTGATTAAGTCATACTCATTCCGTGTTTAACAAAAAGAATAGTAAATGCTGATAAAATAATATTAACTAAGAAAAATAATAAATAACAATTAACAATTAAAGTAATTAAAAGCTAAGTGAATGTTGCAATGATGGAGTAATCTTGATCTTTATTGTTGATCATGTGTGTGTCCAAGTACAACACACTTGAATAAAGGTTCTGCATAATTATAATCATCACACTATGGGCATGCACTGAGGAAAGAATTGAAATTAAGTGAAATTGGCAAAAAGACTCTACTAACTACTTATCGACTCCCCTCTTTGTGTGTGCCCGAGCATTGTATTTATAGGTCCAAACAGGAATCACGGTATCATGTATATGATATCATTACTTAGGCTTCATTATCACATATCCAATATGGAGGACTCGATATCGAGGGTCCAATATTGGGGCTTGGCAAACCATCATTCATCAAACCTCACTATTGTGTTCAAGTTTTCCTTTTATAGGCTTCAAGGTTGTATTCTACTATGATTCTTGATAGATTGACTCTAATTGTAGTGTAGTAGGCTATTATTCCAGCAAAGTTGATTACTTATGACAAGTTTTGATACACTAAAGCTATCAAAACTCATCCGCATACTAAAAATAGTAAATAGACTTTTGTGAACATGCTAGCTTCACCTCAACTATGCTAGCCTTGGAGAGCTATGCTACATTATTGGCATTTGCTAGAAAACGTGGTGACTACACTGGCCATGTGAAGATTGTTGGGAATCTAAGATGACTATGCTAGCCATACTATCACCACTAAAATCAATCATGACTACACTCATCCTTGTTGGGAAAATGGAAAACCCAACAACTTCAATGTTAGCCTTATAGCTACCACATTGGATTTTGTGACAACTACACTGGAAACAATTGGAAAATGGAAAATCCAATAGTAGCAATGCTAGTTGTAGCGATTCCAGTGTAGCTGAAGCTATACCCCACAAAATTCATGAAAATGCCAAAGTTGGTAGTTTGCAAGGCATTTTTAGCCTTCCTAGGCCCAAATATAAACATGACATTGCTTTTTTCAAATGAGAAGTGAGGCACTAGTAACTTATGAGGCATTTTTCAATCCCAAAAAGCTAAAGTATGCAAGATTGCAGTTTAAGGGCCACAAACCTTACATTTACAATAAAATCTTTCCTCAAGTTGGATGGTGAAGGTTACAAGTTACAAAATGTATTTTCTAGGTGGTGTTTCAAACTCCTTAGAAACTTTATGTTAAGCATCTAACCAAGAGGGAACATAGTGCTTCTTAACAAACTTATGTAGAGCTATAGTAATCTTAGGAAAATCATTTATAAATATTTAGTAATAATATGCTAGACCCAAAAAAAATTCTAACTTCATTAACTATATTTAGAATGAGCCAAGCTTTGATCCCTATTATCTAAGAAAAACCCATAGTTATGCCTTCTTTACATATCACATTATTAGGAAACTACATCTTTTTCTTCTTAAAAGAATAATTAGAAGCATGGGCATACAACTAATAATCTTTTAATGTTTACAACACTAGTCTCAAATGATTCCTATGTTTCTCTTCATCCTTAGGATAAATTAAAATGTCATCTAAAATGTCATTAATAAAGAAAATAAAAATTTAATCTTTCTAAGAATATAACACATCATTCATAAGTACATGACAATTTCTAGTGCATTATTATGTTGAAAGAACATGACTAAGAACATCTAATGCCCATATACTAGCTTGAAAGTAGTCTTAGGCATATCCTCCTCTCACAAAGTAACTTGATAATAACTAAACTTTAATTCAATCATAGAGAATGTCTTATCTTTTTTCAATTGATCATAAAAATCATTAATCAAAAGAAGAAAATACTAATTTCAAAATATCATATGATTTATTTGTTTGTAATCTATACATAGCCTTAGATAATCTTCCTATTTCTTCATAAAAAGCACTGGTGCACTTCATGATGAAATACTTGGTCTAGTTATACCTTTTTCTACTGGCTTCTAAATGTGTACTTTAAGCTCTACTAACTTCATCAGTGATATCTTATGAGGGATCTTAAAAATTAACTAAGTTCTATGCTTGAGTATAATATCAAACTTAATCCCTCTATGTGGAGGTACCTCAAGAATTTCCTTCTTAAATACATCCAAGAACTTCTAAACCATCAAAATTTGATCTATCGTCTATTTAGCCTCTTTGTGCACTAAAATATTTTTAAAAACTATGATTATTTTTACAAAATTGCTAAAACTTCTTAGTTACAGTCAAGTCAGGCTTAATTAATCTCTTTCTTATTTGAATTATATATTTTTTCTACTTGTGAGTGTAACTATGAGAGTTTTGTTCTTATAATCCAAATGTCCTCCATACTTAGCCAACTAAGCTATCCCATGAATCACATCATACTCTCTAGTTCCATCATCATCAAATTAGTATACCATATATTACCTTTCATCAAAGGTTCGATTGAGGTAACATCTTAGGAACTAAAATACTAGAAGAAAATAGGTTGATCAACCATTAGATATCTTATTTAAGCACTACATCCAACATCCATGCTCTATCCAACACTATGTTAGTTTATTTTTATATT
The DNA here is from genome assembly GCA_015680685.1 of Gnetum montanum. Taxonomy (NCBI): domain Eukaryota; kingdom Viridiplantae; phylum Streptophyta; class Gnetopsida; order Gnetales; family Gnetaceae; genus Gnetum; species Gnetum montanum. Next base: position 3,910 of record MNCI01000651.1, on the reverse strand, counting down.
CTAACTAAATTATTTCATAGGAATAAGTTGTACAATAGACAAACTTAATATCTTTCTTTAGTTATATTGCAACCAAAGGATCCTAATCTTCAAGTCTCATGAAGGTTACTATCCAAATCACTATAGGGGAGGCCAATGTTAAAATAGTTATTTCTAGTTCCCACTCTAAAGTTCTCTTACCAATCATATGTATGTTGAAGAACTATTAAACCTCAAATCCTCAAAGGTTTTATAGTCACAAATAACTCTCCACCTTAGAATAACCATAATAATCCAAGTTTTCTTACCAAACAGTTGTTTCAATTGATTGCCACCTAAGTTAATGTCCAAAGAATTAATAGGATGCAAAACATATTTTTTATGAGATGGAACATAGCCAATTTTTACAAAAGTTTTTAAATTAACTTATTCAAACAAATTTTTTGAGAAAATATTTTAGTAATTCTAAGCAAACAAATGAAATACTTAAAATACCATTAACTAATACATCTTGTAAAATGGTTGAATTACATCTTAGCCAAACATAATCAATTGTTGTATTAACATGCTTAGGCTAAATAAATCTAATATATAAAAATGAAAATTATGCATATAAAACATCTTTTAATTTTGGAAAATACTCAATTTTTTGTCATTTATTGGATTATTTAAGGTTATTCCTATTTATCGTATCGAAAACTCTTCTTAGTAGTATCACAACACTACAAATATGAGNTCTTATATAAACTTGTAACACCAAGCTAACTGATCTTAGGCTACAAAGATACTACTTAAAGATTAACTAAATATACAAAAAACTTTAGAATAATACTTAAGAAAAATGTTCAATATAAAAAAAGGATAATAAATAAAGTAGTAGACATCCATAAAAAAAGGTGCATAGAGGAAAATGAATTTAATGTAAAAGATAAAAATGTTGAGAAATAGTACTAATAGCTCCCTTCTATTTAAAGCATAACCTATTCCCTAATAAAAATACTCCAAAGTCATATTTCCTAAGACAAAAATTACATGAGTAGAATATGAGAAAATACAATGGAAAAGTATAAAAAAATTATTGTAAACATTACATAATAATCTAGATAAGTCAAAATACATTAGACTTTAACAAAATTATTAAATGCTAATAATTGAAAAATAGTTAACATTACATAAATAAAATTTGTAACCAAGCTAGGCTTACAACATGATAGATAAAATACAAATATAAATTGCACAAAAAATTGCATAATATAGAAATATTATTTGAACATTATAACTTAAAAGTAAATAACTAATAATTTACAACTTAATAGCTAAACTAAAAATGTTCTAAAAATGAAATCAATGTAACATGCATTACATGTTAATGCATTTTTATGCATACATTAACACATCAAGGTGGCCTCCATATTTTTTAACACACTTTTAAATATACAGTAATGCATCAAGGTGGTCTCCATATCCATTAACACATTTTTATATGTACATTAACACATCAAGGTGGCCTCCATATCTGGTAACACATTTACGTGTTGGCATTGGGTCTCTTATTTTCTCTAATATTTCATGCTAACTGATTCCATGGCCTATAAATTTTTTCTTTATGGGAGAATAAAGGCATCATAAATCACAATAGATTGCAATTTTGGTCCCTTTCACAAATGCTTTGAGGTTTCATACACCATCATTGTAGAGTGTCAGTGTGAAAGAAGAATCCAAATGCTAAGTTTAATTCAAGCAATCAATGATTGAAGGTTAGTTCCATTTGCTTCCACATTGTGCATTTCCAGTTATCTATGCATGTAAATTTCTTATGTCATTTTCTTCCACATTGTGCATTTCTAGTTATCTATGCATGCAAATTTCTTGTGCCATTTGCTTCCACCTTGTGCATTTTCAATTATCTATGCATGTAAATTTCTTGTGCAATCCACAAGTTTTGTCTTACATTTGGTATCGGAGCATCATCTTTATCTCTGTCTTGATGCCATTACTGGTTAATAAGTAGAAGGGTTGTTTACGATTGTGATGGACGTCCCTATAAAATTACTAACTGTTGGCACATTTAGCCATTACATGAAACAGTTGGAATAATTTTTTTCAAAGATAGCACAATTCTTGGGCATAAAATTGAAGTTTAATATGGTGAGTTGACAGGAAGCAAGAAAATATGTTGAAGTGTTTGGTTGTTAAGTTATATGGAATTAAAATAAAAAGACTAAGGATGGGATTCTTTGCTGTTAAAGGATATGCTCCCTGTTAATGTTGAAAATGCATTATCGGATTATTCAAAATCAGATTAACAAAGGGTCAGATTCAAAGAATTGGATTGGCCGTCGTAATAAAAAAAAAAGCCCTACACATCGAGGTAAGAAAAACGCAATTAAGGAAAACAGGAAAAATAATGGCCACCGCTGGAGGAGGAACGAACCAATCTTCAAACTTGAATAATGTGAAAAATTCAACACAAGAGTCAGATCCGAAGGCAAGCGCACATGAAGGAAACGGAGACAACGGAGAACTGGCGTACTCAAGCAAAAAGGGGCAACTAAAACGACATCTGCACATACATTTGTAGAAAGGAAAAATGAGCAGTTTGCCCCAAAAACAAAAATTTTACTCATCTCAGCACCGGAAGAAAGAAGCAAAAACGCGTGCAATCATGGATATATTTTGAATCAAAAAAATATCAAAAGCTGAAAGCCCTATCCCTGCAATATTGCTGATTGTCCAACAGTTTCATGGCTTCAACTGATGGAAATTTAAAACAGGTGTTGTGCAAAGACCTGAAACCCTTAACACCGAGAACCATTCAAGACCACCATTGTTGCTGCTGATTTTGTTGCATCTGCCGCGGGCATCAAAACAATCTGGCCTTTGAAATCGTTGCCTTTTGCTAGCCGATTTGAGCACAGGCCACCGCGACCGGAGGATAACCGAAAGTGCAGAACCAAAATCTTCGAACATTGATATCAAAATTGCAGGCATTTTCTAGAGGTTATGATAGTTGCTGATCCATACGGAACACACGGTGATGTTTCCTAATCCGGCGGCAGGGTATTCTCCTGTGGAGGCAGTTGCTGGAACGTCTTCAATCAAGAAATTGGTTGCAGGATCGATGGCTTCGCCTTCAGGCTCGTATTTTTGGTTTTCTGAATTTTGAAGTGTATAAAGTTAAGCACAGCTACTTCCAAAGGGGGGAAGATTAAATTAGATTTTTATTAAATCATTATAGCTTAGGGACATTTAGGAATTTAAATTAAATTAGGCTAGCTTAATTTCTAATCTTTAACCAAATATTTAGATAAACAAGACTTACAAGTAATTTCCCGATAAAATTAAATTAGATCAAATTATGAATGCTACAAATTAACATATGAATTACATCTCCACTTATGCATTATACATATCAGCCCATATATCAAATTCATGGTTATTACCCCATCACTACATGAAATAAAATATTTTTTATGATTTAAAAAGAAAAAAAACAGAACAATTATGAGATATTCATGCAATATCTTATGAAAGGAACATATGGCTATTATCCCTTTAATTTATAACTATAATATTTGTAACTAAATTTTAGCCTTTTTATTTCTTTGGTGGTTGCAACCATCCAAAATTGTTGTAATTTACCTAACTTGTTGGATAAAAAATCTCCTAGCTTGTTGGGCAAGTAATTTTATAATTGGATAGCTCAATTACTTGGGAGTAAAATTAGCTAGGATATTTAGTAAGTAATCTCCTATTGGTTGGCTAAGTTACTTGGGAGAGAAAATAGGTAAGATATTTTTAAATATGTAACTTCTCTACCTACCTTGGAACCCTATAAAAAGGCTTCAAGGGTCAAGGAAGAGGAGGATATCATCACATTAGGAAGAAGGGGGAGAGCATCATCATCACACTTGGAAGATTTGTAAAGAAG
>MNCI01000649.1:7474-19004 GCA_015680685.1 Gnetum montanum | reverse complement strand
GGGCTACAAGCACTAGTTATGGGACTAGAAAGACATGTTACCCATGCCTGAAGGTCCCCTCTAACTAAGGCCCTTTCTCACTTTCTACTTCTCTTTTCTTCTCTAATAAGGAATGATGATTATCCGTGGGAGCATTCTTGTGTCTCGAGGGAGTGGACTAATCCTAGAGTGGCAATACAAAGTCACCAAAAGTGGTTGGTTTTGGTCTGGACTAAGGTCGGACTTTATTAGGTCATTTAATCATAAAACTCACAAGGGACTTCATGTGGCCAGGATTGGGACATCCATTTCATTCTTTATCTAATTCATCAATGCTCTCCATAACTCACCTCACTACTGATTTTCATGTTTTTGTTTCATGTCTTAGTTTGATGTATTGAAATTGTAAGGTAGATTCTTCAGGTTTGGTCCTTAACTTTTCGTAATCATTAATCAACTATGCAACCCACAAACTCCTTAGTTGAGATTATGCAAGGGCAAAAAGGGCATGTGGGGAGGACCCACTTGCATATCTTATGGATTGTTTAGTTAAGCTCCTTACTTTTAGACATTGCTGTAATCAAATCTTTTGTGGTTTCCATTGTGCATCCAACTGTGTGCTCCTTAAGGAATTTTTATTCATGAAATCTCATTCTCTAATCATTTCTTCATTTTTCTGAATTTTAAAACGCTCTTCTAATACTTTCATCATGTTCTTGGTTTTTTAGGCTTCCATTTGACCCAAATTTTGTTCAAAAATTCCTTGTTTTTCATTACTTTTGACAAAGTTAATAGTGATCAATAGCTACATTGACTAAACCTCGTCAACTAGGCCTTGTCAACGCAACCCAAAAAATTCTATAAATACTACCCAACACTTTGAAATTTTAAGTCATTTTCTTCAAAATAGGAGGGGAGTTTTTGTAATAGCCCAAAACCTTCTAGAGTTTATAACTTTCACATCGTTTGTCCAAATCACTTCATTCTTCAATCTTGTAGCTACCAGAGGTAAGCTCTTAGTTGTGAAGGTCACAAACCTTAAGGTTTCTAACAAAAATTTTTCTAACTCCCCCAAAGGTTTAATGAATAGAACAATATTAAACCATCAATTTTTGAGAGTTTAACCCTTCCAACAAACTTTGGTAAACCTAAAATTAATTATTAATATTAGAATAATAATAAAATAATAATTGAAATGATCAAATCCACCATGATCACAACTTAGCCAAATGTAACTTTACCAAAGAGATAAGGTATTCCAATTGTTTCAAGTTATACATTAAATGCTAATCCTTGGACATGTTGTAATCATAAATGGCACCAAGATCAAAATGATTGCAAGAAGGAGGACCATCACAACCCAAGGATAAATGACCTAGAGTTGAAAGGGAATAACAAGAACAAGCTTAGAAGTAGGTAGTAGAAACTCACACAACAGGACCTCTTTGGGAGGAGCCCAAAGTGGAATTCGTTTGATAGATTCCTAAGGAAGAGGTTGCGATTGAACAATCTCAAAGAGGAGAGGCACCAGGCCCTGTACCAAGACTTGAGGTCACATTAACATAAGCCTACCTTGACATGATTAGGTCTCATGATGTTCAACACACAATTCTCCAAGAACTAAACTTTGGATCATTCTTAGAAAATGCTCCACTAGAAGTCAAAAAACAATTACAAAACTTGCCGATGTGGCCAATCATCACTTCTAGTGGGGATTGGTACATGGAAGAGACATATCTCTTTAGGAACAGTAGAAAGACATGAGCCACTATGAGAATCAAGGACATTCAGATGTCCTACTCAGTAGAAGCTATTGCACAAGCTCTTAGTATGCCTAATTCTAGCACTCATCTAGTAGAAATCATCACGCATGTAGACCTAGAAGAAAAAAGGAAGTGGACCTAGCAGTGTTATGGGGTTGACCGCAAGGAGTTTGGCGCGCTCACACCGGTGGAGCACATATACTTCAAGATAGCGCCTTATCACCTTAATCCAATGATAAGGCCTAGTAAGGTGACTACTTTCTTTGCCTGAGCATGTGCTACTTTAAGCAGAAAATATCTTGTTAACCTTCCATAGTTAATATATCTGGAGATGGAAAAGCATTTTCAGAAAAATGAACATGGAAGAAAAACCTTACCATTTCCATGCCTTATTAGAAAACTCTGTAAGAGGGTAGGGATAGTCCACTATGCGAATGACATAATCAAGCATACTCCTATTGCCTCCTAGTTTGAGATGATGAAAGACAAGATTCATATCATGTTCAAAGAAGAGGAGCAACAACTACTACCTCCACCATCCTCTTAAGAAATAATGCTGAAGGCCCACGTAGCTATTGAGAGCCTTTGCAAAATCTAAGAACAACTCTTACATGAGCAGAAGCAGCAAGTAGAAATAAGTGGTGGGAATTCATCTATGTACCATCCCACAATGATTCACCTTAATGAAGTGGCTCAAACAATTATTTAGATCGAGGAAGGTAGGCCAATATTCTCAACCTAAAGAACACGGTTGCCATTGAGGTTGAATCCTAGTGCCTGAGAGGTAACGATGTCTCTTTCACAACAACAGCAATTCCCAAAAATCTCTAGGAATGCTGCTACCTTTCCAATGCACTTGGAGAAGGGTGAGGGAGCAAATGTCTTAGTGATGTAGCACCAAGGACAAGAGATCGCAATAGAAGTGGTTGTTGATCGAATTGCCAATGTATTGAATGCAACTACGACATCTATAACAAATGTTTCTACACTCAGAGATGTGCAAATGTCCAGAGGGACTATTAGCAGTCAATTGAGTGTAGCTTAGCATGAGGAATTACTGGACCAACTGATGGGAACCGAGCAACTAATTTCGGATATCTTTGATTTTCCAGATAACATCACTACAACCTAGTTAGAGCTGCTTGAAGCAAAGGGCAAATACATATTTTTGGGAGGGCAACTCGAAATGGCTTAAGCCCAAAGCCAATGCTTGACAGTGGAGGTTGGTAAATCAAGGGCCCACCTTGTTGATCCCACACTCCTTAACCTTGTACTAACAAGAGATGAAGCTTTTCAATAGCTTCAAGCTAGACTTAAATAGGTTGAGGCGAGGATGGTGACAATCATCTTTGACCAGTCCATGGTCAAGGCCAAGACATATTTAGTTTAGAAGGACTTGGTCTAGATGCACATAGAGAATGAGATGCTAACTATAGAGAATTATCACCTGCGGAATGTTGATATGCAACAATAGTAGATGCAAAAATTTATTCATCAATAGTAGAAGTAGCTAGCCAAGGTAAACACTGAGCTTAGGATATTGGCAGTAGAGAATAGAAATCTCTCTATGGAGAAAGTTTGTGCCTTATGCCAAAAATCTATGATTGAAATTGCCACCTAGAAGAATGAGGCTCTCAAATTTGAGAGTCAAGAATCACGACAGAGATCAGGTTGGCCTATAAAAGGAAGTTAATGAAAAACACATCTAAATGACTAAGGTGAAAGTAAATGGGATCCTCCAACAACTCCAACAAGAAAAAGAGGTGTGGTAACCTATTATTGATGGGATAGATGCCTATAACAAAGCAGAAATGCACATGAAGGAGTTGCAAATTGAAGAGATGTCCGAATATATGGAGCTTGCCAATCTTCAGTATGCAAACCTAGCAATGTTGACTATAACAAATGGTCATGGTCAAAGTTATACGAGGCAAAGTTTAAGCACCACAAGGAAACCAAGAAAAAGCTTGAGACTAAAAATGTTGAACTCAAAGTTCTCAAGGTAAGATTCACTAATCAAAGATCAACTGCTGAGAACCTAGTTAGAAAAATGAATGATTATTAGGAATTGTAGAATGCAATCAGGGCATTCAAAATAGAATGCAAATAATATTATGTCATGTTGGTGAATGTTAAGGAGCTGTTCCCAACAATGCCCTATCCTTGGGATGTGCCCACACTAGCCCACATCGACAAAGTTATATGGACCGTGCATGATCCCAGGTAAGGAGGAGAAGATGAAAGCATTGATGGATACTTTCCATCTTCCACTAGAAGTTACAGTTGCAGTAGGACAACCACAACAGCCTCAACCACCATGTGTGCCTAAAGTAGGAGAAGGTCCCTTAGAACCTTAGGAGCCTCCACCACCTAGGACTGTTTAATCTTCTTCCTTATTTTCACGCCATTAGAGGAATTTTGTTTGTCAAATTTTGTCCTGGTGTTCAATTTTGTAGTCCTAAACACTAAAAAATTTTGTAATGATTATACATCCATACACTTGGGCACTTAGTATTTGTTTGTGTTTGTTTATGTTTGTCGTATGTCTATCATCAGTCAATAATTCCATACCTTCCCAAATTTGTAAAAAACTCAAGAATGAGTTTCATTCAGTCGTGGGGGTATGATGAATGGTAGATTGGCTATGAAGACTAGGCCTCGTTGATGCATGATTTGATGCATTGATATGGCCCCATTGACGTAGTGTCTATTTTCACCTATAAATACGTGCTTACCTACTATGTTTATGGCATGTCTTGTCATAGTTGTAGTGGAGCTCTTGCAATTTTGTCATATGAAAGTTAGAATATTTTTCTAATTTCTCCAATAGGAGTCAAGAGTGTACGAATCTTTATTCGAGCACTATTGTACCTGAGCACAGCAGTGTGTGCGGCAATAAAGACAAGAATTTTGATAAACCTTGCAGCACTTTGAAATAGATTAATTATTTACTTGTGCATTTAATGTTTCATGCATTTTCCTTTAATGCTTTAAGTAATTAAATAATTAAGTAAATTAAACTAAGCTAGATTAAGTAGCAATTAATTAAGCACATAAGTACGACCACTTCAAGCATACACTTGATGCTTGGTAATCCCAGTAACGTTTAACATTTGGTAACCTACTAGTGCTAAACATGTTCAGGATGTGTACAACAAGTGGAAACAAATGCTTATGTTAGGATTAGTTAGGCGTAGTTAGTTAGATTAAATTAGCAGTTAAATTACTTTATTCCCTTCATCCTTTATTTTAAGCACCCAAACATAAAACATAAAAAATAATAAAAATCATATGCCTCGATTACACTTATCCATACCTTTGCATATTACAAGTGTAATTGGGAAGACAACAAATGACTATTAGGGCAAGTTCACTTCCTAGAAGCTAATGCACCGAAAGACAAGGGGTCCACGGAATTTGACCAGATCAAGCATGAATGTTTAATGATTCATTTAGTGGAGTGTAGGGGTACTCGTCACTCATCAATCATCATTTTTAAAAAATTTATTTCTAAAAGAGTTTCAAAGATTTTATGGATCTTGCTTTATCATTTGCACCATATTATTTTGGTGCTCTTTTAGAAACTTTTTTCTCTAAAAGCAATTACATGTATTCCTTATTGAAAGCTTTTTTTATTACAAAAAATTTTTATATGCCAACCTTCCTTGTATACATTTTTCATCAAACCATTTTTTCTTACTCATAAACTTTTGCTACATAGTAATATTTTTTTGTAGTTTCTAGCAATATGTCTTCTAAGTGATCTTTAAGCTTTTTTATTTTCAACAAATTTTATACCTCTTGCTAAAAAGATTTTGTATCTAAAACTATAATACTTTTTCTTATTTTTTGGCACTACTTATAATTAGAATACATTTCTTTAATGGAAAATTGTAGAGAATGTTATGAAGATTCTATTAATTTACCACCAACTTGAGAGTCAATGATTCCTAATGCATTTTGATGGGTGTGTGGTATATGGGGTTGAAACCAAAAATAATTGAAATATAGGTACACCCCAAAATGTATAGTCCATAAAGAACTTTATAACTTAGTGTTACCCACTAGAATCAAACCCATGACTTAAGAGTTTCCAAATCAAGAGTCTTATCACTAATACCTCATTGTTGTGTAATTTAAAGAGATTTTAAGTATCACTCATTTTTAGTCTATTCTAGTATTAAAGGTTTATGTTGACATTTTCTTTTGTAAAACTGTTTCACCTACAATAGCAGTGCAACTACACAAATCCATAAACCATAAGGTTAATTAATCTATTAAAATTATTTGAACATGATGAAGAATTTCAAACATGTTATGTCTCAATTTAGAAATAGAAATGTGTTATTACATCCTTAAAACCCTTCAAAGACTTTACATGATAAATAATTAAAAAAAAAACTTTATAGAGTTTTGATATGTTCTCTATGAATCTTGAAAACCTTATTAAGAAAATGCCCGAAGGTTGATAAGTCTACCTTAAAAAATTAGCAAATATTTTACATAAATATCATATTCAAGTCTTAATGAGTTAAAAAAAGAACAAGCGTAAAAGACATGTTCTTAATCTTTTCCTACTATACAAAATCTACATGTTGTCTTAATTAAAAGGTAGTGTGACCTATCACAAGCACAAGCAATCATAACTTTAATTTGCATTGTAGTTACAATAGACATATAAGTAGGCTTTCACATAAAGGATCATATTGGAACTTGATATCAATAGATTTGTTTATTTTTCCATAGTTTATTCCTAAACCCTTTTAAGAAATTTTTTTTGGGAATTCAAAATTAAATCTTCTCTTAAACATTTTTACCTATAAAGCCAATTTCCCAATTATGAAACTAGCCTTTCCTTTTTTAGTGGTATATAACTTGCATACAAAGGTATAGTCCAAGTGTAGCAAACATCTTTTAATAAAATCAAATAGATTTAAGAAACGATGCAATTTTTATAATTTGTATAAGAAATAGGTATATTTTTAAGTACTTTGAACTTTGGGAAAAAAAATTATAAAACATGGAACATCTTCTAAAAGTTTCCTTGGTTCTCGAGCTTCTATGAATTTGAATACAAATACCATTAAACTCTATTGTAGTTTGAAATGCCATGCTATTTTTTCAGATATAAAAGTTGTTACTGTGACTCAACAGCTATACCGTTAAACTTGTTCAACCACGAGAGATTAAAAGCAAATAAATTCTGGTTATCTTAAATCATTAGAAAGCTGCACACCAAAAGAATTAGGTAAGATTCCTTTCCATATTTACGAGAGCAAAGTGAAGTCAAAGGCAAGGGCGTTCACCGTGTGAAGAAGGTAGAGGTAAGACTCCCATTTTAAGAAGATTTAAAGTGAAGGAAAGTTGAGTGAAGCTCTACCCCGGCACCAATGTTGATATTTGCAAGATATTTGCGAAAAAAGTTAATGCATACATTGACAGTGGTCTTGTAGGCTAGAATTGTAATAACAGAAATGTTACAATATGAAAATTTACAACGATAAATTCATGACGATAAATATTCAGCTTTCATTGTTTTCCTTTTTATTTTAATCCCAGGCATTGACGGCCCCGTAACCATGAAAAATTCAGTTCATTAAAGTGAACATACATCTCGGTATAATTCATATATTAAAGCCCCTTAGCAAGAAGAAGCAGTTGTACAAATAAGTTCATTAATATTGTATGCGCTAGGCAGTGGGCTACGTGGTGAAATAATAGAAATTTTACAAATATTTGGAGAATAAAAAAACATGTTTGATGCACAAACGGTTGATTAATAACAAATTTAAGCTAAATTCAAATATAAGGTATAAAACAATTCAGAATTGCTTTGCTTTGAAGCTAGCAGTAGCAGCAACCAGAGAACAAAGAATCCCAAGAACAAACAAGGCATTCAAATTTTAATAGAATCTGAAGAAAGTACCCCATTCCCTGGTAATATGCAGAAATAATGCAGAATAAACAGAAACAAATTTCTCTGCCCATTGGTTGCTGAAATTAAAAGAATCTAAATAGAGTACAGCATTACATTGCATAACATTTTTTGCTAATATATAGAATAAACAGAAACAGATTTCCCTGCAACAGACTGGAACCAACTATTTGCCCAATGGTTGCTGAAATTAAGGAGTTGCTAATGTGCAGAATAAACAGAAACAGAGTTCTCTGTAGAAGATCGGTTGCCCAAGGGCAGCTGCTGATGCCTCCACTCATATATATCACTGCATATGCCTAGACTGAAAAGAAACGGAAAGATTTACGCGCATATTCATTTTCTTTTTATGCAAGGCTGCTAACGTAGAATCAGAGGCATTTGTTCGAAGCAGAGTGTTTAGGGCAACAGGAATTTCTTGCTCATTTATTGAAACGATTTCTTGCAGTTTTCTTGAATTCAGTTTGCCTTTGCCTGACACGGAAATTGACATTTCATACAGATTAGCCACTACTCCTGCTTCCAAGTCAAGATGAAGACCAGTATATGGGAGGTCAGCGAGGACGCCATGGTTGCTGCTGTTTTTTCTAAGACGAGTATATGCGAGGAAGCCATGTTTGCCGCTGTTTTTTCTTGGGTTCTCCAGCAGTAATGCATGGTCATCCATAAAAAGGCACCGTCTTCTCTTCCATGTTAAGCCTGATTCTTCTTCCTGTTGCAAACATCACTCAAGTGGTAAAATTTAGTTCAGGGATTTGATCCTTTATTATTGTTAAAAGAGGTTCAAATAATTCTTACCATAATATAAGTGTTGAAATGACGGGATGTTTTGGTTATTTGGCAATTTGCAATGTCAAGTGCAGAGAATTCAGAAATGCAGAGCTGAGAAGGCAGTTCAGTCCATGCACGGGACAGCCAGCGCTGTTTCATGACTTCTGAGCAAAAAATGTTGTATATCTCTGTTGACAATTCTCTTCCATGACAATCTCTATCCAGCCAAATCAGCCATCCTTCCTTTACAAGCGCTTCGTAGGTTTGACGGCAATCTCGGGCTTTTTCAATGCGCAGCTCGCAACTACGGGCGAGTGTACCGCCGTATGTCGCAATGTGGATTTCTTCTCCGAAGTCAAAACGCGAACATGGCGGGGGAATAACAGCGTAATGGGTTGAAAATGAGGTGTGAGGCGGGGGAATATGCAGAGGGAAGTCGACAGCGTAAGCGGCTGAAACAAAACACCACACAGCAGCAGCTACGTTGCCATCTTTCCGAGGAACATGTGCATCATGTGATAATTTATTAAAAAAAGAATAAGAGGAGTCAAAGTTGTCATATTTAGGAGGATGTGCATCATGTGATAATTTATTAAAACAATAAGAGGAGTCATCTTCGGTGCTGAGCAGATCTCTGACCCTTTCCTCCACCGCTGAAAACAATAATGGGCTCGTTTTCGCATTTAATACTCTGTTTGTCACATTCTGTCTTGTCATTGCATGCGAGGACCATTGTAGAATATTCGGTAACGTCTGCGATCAAGATAATTGGCGACAACGTGTAATCTAACCCATTGATAGATAAATCATGAAATAAATAAATGAAAATTGCACAAATGTATAAGTACCTGGTTCCCCTCGTCCAATGTTGGCTCGAGAGAGTCATGGTTGAGGGAGAGCTTCAAATAATCTAACCGATGAGGAGGAATGTGTTGCACAAGGCTTTCACTGGGAAGGCACAACTGGTAGCAGCCGCAGATACTGAGCCACCCCAAAGAGTTGAAGGCGGCACACCTTTCACTGGGAAGGCGCGTGATGGCCAAGTCTCTGAGATTTAAACACCCTTCAATTATAAGCCTTGAAAGCTTAGGAAGGACTGAAAGCCCAATAATGCTCCTGAGATTTACGCAACCGATTACTTCAAGTGTACTTAGATTGACTAATTCCTGCACGTGGATGACCTCCACCATCCAGCAGTCATNAATGGGCTCGTTTTCGCATTTAATACTCTCTCTGTTGTCATTGCATCCGAGGACCATTGTAGAATATTCGGTAACGTCTGCGATCAAGATAATTGGCGACAACGTGTAATCTACCCCATTGATAGATAAATCATGAAATAAATAAATGAAAATTGCACAAATGTATATGTACCTGGTTCCCCTCGTCCAATGTTGGCTCGAGAGAGTCATGGTTGAGGGAGAGGTACAAATAATATAACTGATGAGGAGGAATGTGTTCCACAAGGCTTTCACTGGGAAGGCACAACTGGTAGCAGCCGCAGATACTGAGCCACTCCAAAGAGTTGAAGGCGGCACAGCGGCGCGTGATGGCCAAGTCTCTGAGATTTAAACACCCTTCAATCATAAGCCTTGAAAGCTTAGGAAGGACTGAAAGCCCAATAATGCTCCTGAGATTTATGCAACCGATTACTTCAAGTGTACTTAGATTGACTAATTCCTGCACGTGGATGACCTCCACCATCCAGCAGTCAGCTACTGTTAAAGTTGTCAAGCTAGAAATATTCCCTAGACAAGACGGCAATCCTCTGAGAACAATGCAATCTATGATCTTTAGTTCTGTTAGATTTTGTAAGTTGCCCATGGTGTCAGGCAACCATTCTAGACTTGCACAACTGCGCAGTCTTAAAACCTTGAGATGCCCAAGATTACCCACGCATTGTGGCAGCTCTCGTAAATTCCATAAGCCCTGTAGAGACAATTCCTGCACTTGCTGTCGCATATGGCTGCCAGATTCGAACCATGCTAGAAGATGACTGGATATTAGCTCAACATCATGTAATTGAGGAGGTGCATGTACATTAATATCTGAAAACAAAACTGCAGCGGCTCTGTTTTGGCTTTTCCCTCCAGGGTATTGGCTATGCACCAACGATGTGAGATGTTGTTGTTGAGTAGCTTGACCATAGTAGTTTGAATTTTTCCAACAACCAATGTTTTGCTGCTCTGTGCCACTGGTCTTCCCACAGGAAGAATATGAAATCTCCATATTATCCTCGTAACCTGAGATAGAGAGATAATGGATCCGCTGTAGCCGTTGAACTTGCTCTAATGATAACCTTACTTTGTGACCTCCAAACACCAGAGTACGTAAGTTCATCATCAAGTCCCTAAATGATTCAGGTAGCTCTTCCAGTCCATGGCAATTTGTGAAAAGCAAATCTTCTAACCGCTGCAGATGTCCAAATGACTCTGGCAGGCATTTTAAGGCTATGCACCTAGTCATATTCAATTCTCTTAGCCACAACAATTTACCAAATGACTCAGGCAAGCATTGCAGGGCTTGGCGCCTCCACATATTCAATGTTTTTAATCGTGACAATGTACCAAATGACTCAGGCAAGCATTGCAGGGCTTGGCGCCTCCACATATTCAATGTTTTTAATCGTGACAATGTACCAAATGACTCAGGCAAGTATTGCAAGGCTTTGCACTCCTCCATCTCCAATGTTTCTAATCGTGACAATGTACCAAATGACTCAGGCAAGCATTGCAGGGTTGAGCATTTATTCATCTTCAAGGTTTCTAATCGTGACAATGTACCAAATGAGTCAGGCAAGCATTGCAGGGTTGAGCATTCATTCATCTTCAAGGTTTCTAATCGTGACAATGTACCAAATGACTCAGGCAAGCATTGAAGGGCTTGGCACCTCCACATATTCAATGTTTCTAATCGTGACAATGTACCAAATGACTCAGGCAAGCATTGCAGGGTTGAGCATTCAGTCATCTCCAAGGTTTCTAATCGTGAGAATGTACCAAATGACTCAGGCAAGTATTGCAGGGCTTTGCACTTCTCCATCTCCAATGTTTCTAATCGTGACAATGTACCAAATGACTTA
>MNCI01000647.1:1310-58600 GCA_015680685.1 Gnetum montanum | reverse complement strand
CGTGCTTGTGTAATTTAACGATTTACTTAATTGATCAAAATGAATT
Source organism: Gnetum montanum (assembly GCA_015680685.1). Lineage (NCBI taxonomy): Eukaryota > Viridiplantae > Streptophyta > Gnetopsida > Gnetales > Gnetaceae > Gnetum > Gnetum montanum. Next base: position 58,554 of record MNCI01000647.1, on the reverse strand, counting down.
TTTGTGCTAATAATAGAAATGTAAAGTGCATAAAATAAAATAAATGCATAAGAAAATAAAATAAAAGAAATGTGTAAGAAAACAAATCTCAAGTGTTGCAAGGATGAATCAAAGAGCTCGTCTTTATTGCTGTACACAAGGTGTGCTTAGGTGCACAATGCTCGAATAAAGATTCGTCCACACTTAGACCTCCTGCTGTTGGCACTTGGAAAATACTCTAACTTTCAAACAGACTACAAGAGTTTCGCTACTTGACTGCTAAAAGACTTCTTCCCAATTGTGTGCTTGGGCACTGTATTTATAGGCTTGGGAGAAACTACTCTAATAATTAGAATAACCGCTATAATAATTAGAATAACTACTAAAGTAACTACTAGAGTAACCACTCTAATAATTAGAATAACTGCTAGAGTAATCACTAGAGTAACAACTCTAATAATTAGAGTAACTGTTAAAGTAACTGCTAGAGTAACCACTAGAGTAACCGCTAGAGTAACCACTCTAATAATTAGAGTAACTACTCTCATCACCTTTTTTCAACCTAGAAACAAGGCATACTCTTTTGCATTGTATGTCTATTTTATGTGTCATCAAATATGCTTACATTGTATATTATTTTCACTTAAGTCATGTTCGGTCTTCTCACCAATCTCTGGAATTATTGTGCCATATATACACTATTACTGTTGATAAAACCTATTTTTAATGAGCTATGATATTGCATCTATGATACCATATCTACATCATTGCAACCTTGTATATCTCATTGTTGATGTGATGTAGAGGGTCCTAGCCACCCTTATAAATACCAACACTTGGTCACATCAAACCAATAACTTTCATGTGAAATTCTTGTAGTTTGTGTTTGTGACTTAGACCTAGCGATAGAGTGAATCTTTGTGTGGTGTCAAACAATTGTGCAAAATCTTTGTTCGAGTGGATTGTACTTGGGCGCAATTTATGAACGAAAATAAAGATCGAGATTGTTTCTCACCATTGCAGCATTACACTTAGTTTCGTTACTTTTACTTAGTCATTTTCCCTAGTTTTTTTTTTTCACTTTTTAAAGATGTTTACTTTTGTTTTGTTCTTTACATTTCTTAAGTACTTTACTTTTCTCACATTCATTAGTAAGGCAGAATAAGTATGATTAGTTTTGAGCATTAAGTGTAATCATTTATGATGAGTGACGAGGTACCCCTACACTCAACCATACAAATACGAGTGCTTCATGCACAATCTGGTCGAACTCTGCAAACAGACTAGTTGTGGTATCTAGATAGTTACTTGTAGATCGCAGTTCGCTATCTTCCCAAACTTACTTGTATTGTCCCCTTTGTATGGTTAAGTAAGCTTGAGGTATATGATTTTTATAGCTTTTGTATTTTCTATGTCTTTTGCTAATAAAGGAGAGGGAGAGAGAACTAAGTGGCTAACTTACATTAACTATTCATTNGCTAATCGTTACTGGGTTACCAAGCTCTACACGCATGCTCGAAGCAGTCATACTGAGTGTATTTAACTAAGGGGGTTGAAGGTTGAGAGAGATTAATTAACTAGAAAAACATTAAACATTCAATAATAATTAATTACTAATTAGCTTAATCTGTATGCTGCAAGGTTTATCATAAAGTTCGTCTTTATTGTCGTACACAAAATTGTGCTCAGGTACAAATTGCTCGAATAAAGATCCATTCACTCTATGACTCCTACTGCGGGCACACAAAAATAATTCTAACTCTGGAATGACTAAACTGCAAGAATCTGGCTAAGGGTCTAAGTCTTACTATCTTGAACAAAGGGTGCCGCCTCTTATTTATAGAAGATGAGGCAGGATGCAATATCGCGTACGCGATATCGCTGCTCATCAGTTTAGTAACCCAATATTGACTTCACTTGATTCGCTTAGGAGTGAATTCACTTGATGATCCCAATAATGGTTACATGAGCCTAGGACGTGTACAACAAGCTAGGAACAAATGCTTATTACCATAGGCTAGAATAGCTTTACAGTTTTGTTATCATTTAGATTTAGATTTTATTCTCATCTTTTCATTATGGAAGCAATTAGGAGTAATTTGAGCCTACAACATCATGATATCATATACCTCACAATGAGTTAAACCATGCTATTCACACTTCACTAACTCAATGCAAGAAGACAACAATCACAAACCAACTATCAACCATTAACATACTTGCATTGTCTATCCATGGATTACGATCCAGTTGCATGCATGCACTTGTGACTTGTATGGTGGAGTATTGAAATACTCAACTGCTCATCAACTGTGTTTCTAATATGTTTGATTATTGGTAAAATTTGGACTTTTAATTTTCCATTTGCTTTTAAGAACTTATTATCTAAGGCAATGATTTTGATTGTTGCAAGAAAAAATTTATGATCCAAATGAAGCAATTTTGCCTTAATCAATTTAATAACTCTTTTAGAAACCAATCAAGGATTTATTGTTAAATACTAAATGTTGGAGACTACTAAGGAGAATAAGTCTAATGGTTGTTAATGCTAATTCCATTAAGCTTCTAAGAAAGATATTCTTTGATCTTATTCTAACAATTTTATGTTTGTTGGAGAATATAAGAATCTTTGCCTAACTTTCAATATTAGAGAAAATCATGTTACTCAAATGTAGTACTTGCTTATCTTGAGAACAATCATCCCATGAGGAAAATGATATCTAAATAAGATCTTTCAATCCTCATTGCCCTCTAAAATTTTGACAATCCATTTTCTTGGCATTTTATGGACTTGAACGTCCAACGAAGAGATGCCTTAACCATCATGTTCCTTAACTTGTTAGCATCTTTGAATTTGTATAGCTAGATTCTTAACTTCATGATGATACTATTTTTATGATATTTAAATTTTTAAAAATGATAGACTTGCTTCCTATATAGTTGTTACAAAATAATTGTCAAAAATTTATTGAATTTGATTTTGCCACGTACCACATATTTTCTTATATCTAGTATAAGTTATCCTTTTCTTTGACAAGTCAAACCACTATATCTTCTAATCATGTCTTCATTGTTACTATATTATAATTTCCTAGTAAGATCCTATAGATCTAAGCATATATTAGCACATGAGTTTTAGCCAATGAGCATATCATAAATCATAAAATCCAACAAAAGTATTTGTTGGTGGTCAACATTCTTTATATAAGAAAACTAAACTAGTTTATTCTGGTATGGCAAATCCAATCAATAATAGTCTAATAGATATTTAGAAAAAGTTATATATAATTTAATAGTTAAATGTTGCACTCTAGATTGAGCATTGATAAACTTGTGAAATCACTTGAAAAGTCATAGAACATTTAATGAAATTGTGAAATAGTTGTGACAAGAATTAAAATAAAGGTGTCCTCCAAGTAGTTCCCTCAAATCAAATCATTGAAGGTATTATTTAGAATTAATCCTTAGTCCTTAAAACAAACATACAATTACACTATCTACAAACCAAATAATAGTTGGGTGTTGGAACCATGAAAAAATTGTAATACAAGTACACCCCAAGATATATAGCCCAATTAGAACTTTATAACTTAGCATTGTCCACTAGAATCAAACCTATCACTTGGAGTTCTCAAATCAAGAATCTAACCACTAGGCTAACACCTCATTGTTCAAATAATAGTTGATGATCATCATTATCATCTAGCCTTGTTCTAGCAATATTAGTTGATTCATAATTAGTGATGGAGATAAATAATAATATTCTATTTACTATGTAATTTCAAAAAAGAAAAAAAAAACTAATACTTCCATCCAACTAAATTTCTCAATATGGTTAATACATAGATGAGTTATTATATTTTGTATTATCTTTTTCTAGATTTTATTAGAGGTTCATTTTCATTTTGAAAGAAAAGGTACCAACAACATTGTAGAACCAAGCATTATAATGAGTAATAGAAAACAATGGCCTGCTAAACGTAAATAATTTGTAATGGATTTGGAAAAATTTAAATTTGTAATGGATGTGAAATAAGCATACCCATTAGAATAGAACATTTAATGTACAAATCACAAGTTGCATGCTCCAACCAACAAAGTAATGCTTGACTAGATAATTTGGATATAATTGTAATATAGGTACACCTCAAGATGTATAGTCTAATTAGAACTTTATAACTCAACATTGCTCCCCATAATCAAACCCATGACTTAGAACTTTAAGATAAAAAGTGAGGGTGTTGGAATTCGAAATAAGTGAAACATAGGTATACTCCAAGATTTATATAAGTAAGCTAACACCTGATTGCCAATCTTACAAGTATTATATAAGCAAAATATTACACTCACAAACACCACTCAATGGGTTACACTTTCTTTTAAATCCACATGCTTATGGATTTTTGTTAATTAGATGTAGAGGGATTTTGAAAGCATAATATGTTATTATTAGACTTAGATTCCACGAAGTCATGAGATAAACACCAAACATATCCCATTCTTAAGAAATAAAGCACCTTAAAAGAAAGAGATGTTTATGTGATAACTCGTGAGCAATAGCATAGCCCCTACTCACATAATAAAGTAGATGTAACCCATGAACAAAAAGAGTCCCACCACAATGCTATTTCACTATTACCATATTTAAAAACATATGCACTTGCTTCCTCTAACAAAAACTATTTTTGCCAACATATTAAAAAAAAGCCATAACTCTTAACTTCTTCCAACTAAAAAAAACAAAGCATATGCACTTACTTCCTCTAACTGGAAACTATTTTTGCCCGATATATTACAAAACAAAAAGCCCAATTCAAGTCCCTGGTAAAACCACAATCTTTGGCACCACAATCTAGTCTTTGATCTCCTAAAGCTGGAGTCGGTGAGCCTTCATATCCATGACGCTGCTTCTTGTTTTAGGCGAGGGATTGTGATTGCAGAGCGCCGGCAGAGCGGAGCGGTGTGGTTCCATACGTGTTGCTCGGATCTATCACACTGCTCTCTGCATCTTTTTACTGCTGCTCTGGATTCGCTCCGTTGCTTTTGCTTCTCGACCTTCTGCGACTGGTTCTCCCTGTGAGTCGATTCTTGGCTTTTTGAATTTTTTAATTTCAAACTGCTGGACCTTTTAAATTTACTTTTTATACACCAATACTGTTACGTTCTTATTCGGATTTGGTAAAACTAAAGAAAGATTGTAAAGTTTTGTCCTCTTCAGAACCTTTTTTGCCGCTGCTGGCTTGATTTTCAAACCTTCTGTTAAGGCGATGCTTCCATCAGTGCTGGGGTTGTGCAAATTGATTTTTAACCATTGAAGAAAAATTACCAGTTTTATCACCTTTGCGTTTACTAGTTCTGTTTTCTCAAGAGTTTAGCTACATTGTAAGCATGAGCCGTTTTGAGATTATTTTCTTCATTTGGAAATGCCATTTGGATGCCTGGTATCAAAGCACTAATTACACTGAGTTTGAATATGGTATGGTATCAAAGCACTAATTACTCTGACTTTGAATATGGTATGAAATGCTCTATTGCCAGCATTGTTCAACTTCAATGTCGTGTAGTAGGCTTTGAAAATAATATTAAGTTCGCTTAAGGAGTGTTTTTTAAGCAGTTGGATTTGTTGGTTTTTTAGCATTTGTCCTGTTACAAGAGACTGGGGGATCACTTTGTAACTTTGGGCTCTGTTAAGGCTTTGGTTTTGTGTTTTTCCAGTCTTTGGTTCACCTTAACGACCCCCCTAAAGCCAAAAATTGAACATAGATGGATCCCTTGATGAATCAAGGGTTTGAAGTACCTCTTGACTTGACATAATTCCAAAGATGCTTTGAACCAAACCGTGACAAGACAATTTGAAATCCCATACGGAGGGCTTTTTTGAATTGGACGAAGCAGCGCAGCACAGCTTTGCAAGAAAAAGGTGGTAACCCATGGCATTGGCATTGAAATTCAGGAAAAACAGGATGTAGAAGAAGAAGGCATGTTAGTCTCTTAATGGTTGTCTTTTCGCTTTTGCATTTTGTTATGGAGTTTAATATTATGTTCAATTTATTTCTTTAATATGAAGTTTCAGATTAAAGAGTTGAATAAGTGCTACCGTAAATGATCTTTGGAGTAGCAAATACTGGCTTTGTCATATTTTGTTGATTTGAAATCCAAAGATACGACATTTTCTAACATGTAGCTTGCATTTTGATAAACATGATATTATGGCATGGGAGTTAATGCAACATGTTGGCCTTGTGTGCAATCTGGTGGTATGAAATCTTTGTTGTACATATCATGATGGGAAAGTTGAACAATAGGGGATGGGGGTACTTGCTACTGGTAATAACCGGTTTCATAATCATTCACAACCGTTCTAATCGATCACTATTTTATACATTGCAACTGTAAAAATTATGTAATTGCGATGGGTAAGGAATTTAGCAAAAGCCATTTTTGGCCATTCAGCTATGGAAACTCCAGCCATTCTCTCCACCAGAAACTCTGACCATTTTCTCTGCCAGAAACTCAGAAACTCTGTAAGATTCATAGAAACATGCTGCATAAGAAGAAGTATAAGAAGTATTTCTTGATCGTTGTCTGGAGCAGCACATTCTTGTCTTAATGAAGCCAGCCACAGAGAAGCACAGTGTTGCATTCAATTTCTTCTTCTGTTTCTGGTTTTTCTTTCTAGTTTTTTCCGCTTTTTTAGCTTTGCTTTGCAAAATTTTTAAGGGAGTAATTTTAGCTCTAATTCAGAGGCTTATGGTGTAAAGAAAGCTTGAATTACATTGAAGCTTATGATGTAGAGAAAGGCTGATTTGATTGGTTGAATTTTTTAGCTCTGTTTTTTGTTAATGCTTTGTGCAGAGATATAAATTCTCCTTATAGTACTGTGAAACAACAATTCCAGTGCTGTGCAACCACCATTCTTTTCTTCATTTTTTTGTGGAGACACCCATTCCATCTATGCCGTATAAAAATAAATTTTTTTTACGCATATGTTACTTTGTAGGCTCTGTATTGTTCAATAAAATTTCAGCTTCAATTTCAGTTCGAGTTCAATTTTAGTTTAAGACTTAAAAGAATAAATTTTTGTTGCTGTTATCATAGGTGGTAATGATCCTTGCTATTACCGGTAATGAATGATGACAAATACACCCCACCCCTTATTGTTCAACCTTCTCATCATTATATTATAAATGCAGTAAACCTGTGATGAACATGGATGAACACGGATTTGGGATGCATGATTTCTCAGACTGTATGGTTTGATGCGTACCTTTGTAATTTTTTGTTTAGAATACTTGAGAGTTTGAAATTTATATCAGAGGTATTGGCTGAGAGTCCAAGGTTGGAGGCTTTTGTATCATTCAAAGGGGGTAAATGATGTCACACCTCTTCTTGTGATTTAATGTAGGGTTACAATAGAATTATGGTACAGTTATTTTGTTTTTCTCTTCAATGAAACTACTACTACTTTGCCTAATATAAAATGTTCCAAGAGTATGGGTTCAAATTTTTTGAACATGGTGTTAGCCTGATTTCAAGGAATGTCATGATCCTTTTCAGTCTATGTATTGATCCTTAGTTCACACATTGTAAGCAGCCTTATGTGTGATATCGAATTACATATACTTTGAGTGAAAATGAAAACATAAGCTTGTGAAGAAGCTAAAGCTACGAGTCTTTGTAGTTGATATCAAAATGAAAATTTAAAAATACCTAAGCATCACTTACGTGCTTACATGTTAAGTTAATAGTGCATGGCATGATGGTCTGCATTCTTTGAGAGTTATGTTTGTTCATTGCCATTCTTCTCATGCTTCCTTGTGAAGCATAAAATTTGTCATTGCAGTTATAGGTGGATTTGGAGTTGACTTTTGGAAATATTAAATATGCATTTAGTTTTTAAAGTTTATTCCTGACTTAGTATCATTCTTTCTTGTTCCCTGTATGACAGAAATGGAGTTAAGTTCAACTTCCAACGTCATCTTTGATACATCTGACTCGTACAAGAAACCAAATTACAGTGCACCTGCCAGGGAATGGAAGAATTTTATGGTATTTTCTTTATCAAATTCATTTAGGTTTTATGTTTTCTTATGCTACTGTTTGTAGTTTTCTTGTTATGCATGCATCGAGCATCCCCATTTCTAAAATTTAAATTTTGTAAACATGTTTTCTCATAATGAACATTCAGAATTCTTGTGTATATTAAGTTGATGACATCTAAGTTTTCCATTCTGGCGGGGCTTTTTTATCTGAGATGTGTAGTGATGCAGTTGCTTAATTTAGTATGAGAATATAGATTCCTGTTCATTTTGCACTGGGTGTCTTTGTGATGTTTTAGGAAACTGTATTTGGGTACAAGGAGTCCCTGCATATGAGGTAAGATACTGTTCAAACTCCAAGGGAATGCAGTTTTACCAGTGATTTTCAGAGGCTTTATAATTGGGAAAGAAATTATTGATTTCAAAGTCGAATGCAAGGGATCAAGGAGGGAGATGTTAATTCTAATTGTTTCATAAAGTAGCTTCTATTCATTTTAAGCATCTAGTTTATAATAATTTCACTAGGTTGATGAGTGAATCAGGAGAAATAACTGAGAACAAATTACAAACCAGAAAAATTGCAGTTACTTACTTTGAATATCAATTTTCATCTTCAAAGGATCAAATTGAAGGATTGATAGACACAGCATGTGATTGTATTGAAGCTAAACTTATAGATGCTGGTATTACAGATTTGAATAATTCTATAACTGATTATGAAATTAAAAAAAAAAAACTATTTTCATGGTGAAAACTAATAAGCTACCATGGCCAGATGGGTTGTACAAGATACAGTATATGAATTTTGGAAATTTGGACATTTGTTGAAACCAGGTTTAAGTTGTCAGATTTGGGTTGTAGTTGGCATCTTTAGAACGTAGTTGGGGTTGGATAGTCAATAAATAATTTGTCAAAAAGTTGGTCAAATAGTTAGGACTAAAAAAATACAGAAAATGCTTTCTATAATTTAAAATTTCCTATGATATAATATCCTATTAAACAAATTGCTTCCTCCTAATTGCTATGCAGTTTTGTTATGGATTTCATCATGGCATTAGTTAATACCAGAAAGTTTTAAGAAAAAACCTTCATTTAAAATTTTACAATACAAACATGGAATCTGAACATCCATTCCCAGACATGCAGCCTTCACACCATCTGCTTGAAGATAATGCTATATTACACAACTTTGAAATACTGCAAAAGGTGCATTTTTTTGGGTAGCCACGAAGGTAGGAACCCAGCAGTCCAGCATAATAATAACACCATAGCATTGTTGTTGTTGCAGCCTGTCACCACTGGCTTCATAAAATGAGGCTGGACAATGATTAATAGATGTTCATGTACAATTTCTTGTAAGGATGACAATAATATCTTTTTGTTTTACATTGCAATTACTGCTATGTTGAATAAAGTTTAGACAGCTATAAATCAGCATTTTATAATGTTTGAAATTTTTTAGTGTTTGGTAGCAGCCAACTTGGATTTGTGGAACACACCATACCAATAAAATTTGGAGTGCTTTGTTAGCATATCTGAACATTGAATTTTGGAAGCAAAGAAATCACTAGAGGTCATAGAAAGCAATCTAGATAAATTATGATGGTCTGCAGTGAAAAATTGGAAAGGGAATGTGAAATATAAATAAAATTTGAGCCTTGTCTTTCAATCCCACTAGATTAAAATGTCTATATCAGGGCTTAGGAATGGTTTGATACCTTAAATTGGTTATTTTGTTTTATGTACTACAATTCTGCTTATTCCAAGGCATTGGAGGTGGGGAGAAGTATTGACAGTGTTGAACCTTAAATATTTCATTGATAGTTTGCAAAATCACATTATATCTCAGCTTAACCCATTAGACTGGAACCTCTAGCTTGTATGATGTAATTTACATCTTAAATGACCTTGATAGCAGTTAGATCAATTAAATGGTTCTTTATAAGTGTAAAACAAATAACTAATTAATTTACTGCAAATGGCATGATTGTTGCATACTGTAATTTTGATAACTCTCTGTGCATAGCAATTTGCATCAAATGTTAAGGAGTGAATGCGTATTATGTGGTAACGAATGCAGATGAATTCACATAAATCCATTATTATTATAGCATAATTGGCCTTGGAATCCATTGATAAAAATATTAAATACTAGTCAATACTAGAGGATTTGTTTGAATATTATGTTAACAATGTTGTACAGGGATTAGTGATACCTAATGCCTAGTAACGTTTAAGTCTGGGAGGGAATACAGGCTTAGCATTCTTTTTATTACAGAGGATTTGCTATATAATTAGTGCATGATTACAGCAATCCCCAACGCTCCTTGGAGTTTCTAAAGGTTGAAGAAGTGTTAATTCTTAGTTAAATTTTACTTGTGGGATGTATGAAGTTGAATATGTTAAATTTGCAGTTCCACCTTGAAGACTAGGATTCATTGTATTCGCTCAAAATGTATGTTACTTGTATTTTTAAGGGAGAGAGAGAGAGAGAGTTATAGAATATTTTTGTCTTGTATACATACTTTCATCCATTCAACTTATCTGTGATACTTCTGCAGTCATCAAATCCATCTCAAATATTTCAAGAAAAAATGGAGAGATTTTCTAAACGGGACTTCTCTCTTGAAGAAAAGGACTTTACGAGGGATATAAAGAAAGTCAATGCTTTGGGTACGTTTTTGTCAACTTTCCACAGTTTCCACAGATTTATTTTGCTTTTTAACACTTGATGCTAGCACTGACGATTGGTTTGATGGTTTTAATTCCTAGGACATCTATAAATGTAGTTCTTAAATTTTATTTATTTTTAATGATTTTATGGAAGGTCTTTTGAGATAAGTATCCCAATACAGCTGCTGGTGGTGGTGCACAGGGTTGATCTGTTTACCAGCATGTAGACCTTTTATGATGTTGAATGTCTTTATTTCCTTCAGTGTTTTTGTTTAGAAAATATGAAAATAAGTGAATTTTAATTTCTTTAAGAAGTCAGTTGTAGGCCCACCATTAAATACAACTCATTTTGTATTTGTAAAGGAAAAACAGATGTTTTTTTATGATGAATTATATAATTTCTTGTTGTTTAACTCATCATCATTACAATTAAGTAGAACATAATGGCTTCTCAGATCAGTGTACTTGTCAGAATCAAACCTATGACTTGCAAACCACAAGGAGCATGCCTTAACTAATAGAGCCATGTCATACAAGTTGCAAGGCCTATTAACAATCCACATCTTGTTAGCTATGTAATTTGTTTGGAAACTCTAAACATTTAAATTAATTAGCGAAGACCTCTGACAGATGAAGCCTTGAGCCCTGTTTGGTCACCAAACAAAAACCTTGATTTTTTTATTTTCATGTTAGACATCAAACACTGTTTAATTGTTAGAAAGTTAAACAATTAACATTTGGTTTGGGAGGTGAAACAGTTGAACTCCTTGTATTGATGAAGTATTCGTTGACGCTGAGATACAATGTCATGAATGCTCCATTGATTTATGTTTGTAGTCTTCGTTTTACTTTGCAATGACAAATATTTTATGTGAATTTCAAAATTGGGATTTTGCATTTTTTGAACTGTTTCTACAAAACGTTTTGTAAAATATTAAAAATGTTTTTCAAAACGTGTAGAAACATTTCCTGAAAAATTAAGAAAATTTCCTAACTGTGTTAGTAAAGAAATGATTATTAGATTGCTGAATCTTCCAATGTAACGTTTCTGGGAACATTGTTTTACTTGTCTCTGCTATTGCTCCTATGCTGGTGTCTCTGTAATATTGTTTTGTTTTAAGCATGGGAACAACAGCAGAGAGAAGAACCAAAGTAATAAATCTATTTTATGAAAGATGTTTAAATGTTTTTGTTTTTGTTTTGGTGGGCGAAGCTGTTATTGTAAAAAGGAAGATAAAAGATCATTGATAGTAATAAATATTTTTCAAATTTTTTTTAATATTCTGGTTCTTGTAATATATTTGACTTGTATTGTTTTTTGCCTGCAACGTTTCAAACAGGAGTTAAGCAGATGTCTTGGAAAGAACGTAAACGGATTGAGAATGAAACAATGGTATCTTTAGGTGCCAAGGTGAAATTCAAATACTTTTGCTTGGTAATGAAATATCTAAATCTCTCTTCTAACATAACGTCTTCTTTTCAGCCTCCAAAGAAATATAGGATGCCTATAGCCATTGCCAGAGGAATTAAGAAGAACCAAGAAAAAAGGGAGAAGACATCACTGATGAACGAAGTAAGCTGTTCATTTCATCAAGCTCAGCTTTACCGATGAATATTGTGTTATTTGAATCTCTCATTGATGCAAGCTAATTGTTTCTTTAGAATGGTCTATCAGTGATGGGTAAAGTAGCATTTTTAGTTACCTATGGTTTAATAATACGATGATTCATTGCAGGAGAATATTCTTGGAAGACCTACAAAACAAGCAAAGAAAACTGATAAACCTCGTAGAAAAGAACCTAGAGGGATTATGGCATCCGAAGGCATTTTTAGGAATGGTGTTTTGCATGTTAAATCATGGAAGCATGAAGCAACAGAAGATCACATTCAGAAAATGAACATAGGGATGAAGAGAAAACATACGAAGAAACATAATGGAAGAAGAAAATAATGTTTGAGCACATAATGCTAGCTTTATTAGAAATCTGGCTTTGATGGTTTGTTGAAAATTTTGATCATTTTGCTTGCTATCCATTGATTTTTGACTACCAGGAAAAATATTTATTAATTATCAAATTTGGAATTGTAAACACGTCCTAGAACATTTGCATGAAACCTATAAGTTCATTTACATGCTATGCTTTGGGATGAAGTTAACAATGCGTGACAATAAATTTTCATGAGTAAAGAAAGGAGTTTTAACCAGCTTGTAAGGACTTTTAACCAGCTTGTTTAATGACTATATCATTCATATGGGATGACTATGACTTTTCAATCTTACATTTGCAGTTTAAAATTCCCAAGTTATTAAGAACCACACCGTTGACAGCCGTTGTCAGGAATGCTCTCTCGTGACCATTGGAACCTTCCTTGCTGCGGTGCTTCATTGCTGAATGTTCCTACGCTCTGTGGCGAGCATCAACGTCGCTTAGTCTTCCCCTGTCTCTAGTGGGAGTTGTGTCTTTGCATTGTCTCCTTCATTCGTGTTTTTCCTGTTGTTGTAGTTGTGTTTTTTCTTGGTGGGAAGAGATCCTCTTCCCAACGTGTCATTCAGTGTGCGTTGCGTGCCTTGCTATGTTGTTGCTGTTGGCCGCTCTGCCTCACTCGGTGTTAGGGGTTTGTGGCATTTCGTGGCATTCTTTGCTGCGGTTGTAGATTTGTGTGGATTTGTGTTGCGGTGGTGTGGAGGCTCTGTTGATCTGCGCGGCTCTTGCCATTCTTGGATGCTCGTGTGGTGGTGTGGATCTTCACGACGTTGTGTTGGTAGCCTGGGTTGGAGGGGACAGCTTTCTACTTGCGTAGGAATGGATGAATTTCCCACCACTTTCCCTTCTATTCAGGGAAGTTCCTCCAACTCTCTTGTCGATTTTCTCCTTTTAGATGACATTTTTGAAAGTGTTTCCAAGGAATTTTCTACATGTTACATCTTTCTCGAGATAGTGGGCTTTCTACCCTCTTCATCAAGTATTCATTTGCAAATTAAAAATATCCTACAATCCCATGGTATTCAAGCTTCACACGCTTGTTATTATGCTCATAACTTCATTCTCTTTGAGGCTTCTCAAGTTGAGAAAGCTCTCTCCATTCAAAATTGAGAAAGCTCTCTCCATTCAAAATTTTCTAGCATGCTTTGCAACCTTCATTGCATGTGCATGGAAATTTGACTTTAATGCAAATTTTTCTAGCATGCTTTGCAACCTTCATTGCATGTGCATGGAAATTTGACTTTAATGCAGATTTTTCTAGCATGCTTTGCAACCTTCATTGCATGTGCATGGAAATTTGACTTTAATGCAATGACTCAGCTTACAATGTTATCCCCTGTTATGTGGAATTACCTAACCTTTCATTAATCTTTTCTTCCATGGAGAGGGACATAGTGAGTACCCCTCATTGTATTATCTCTAAAGATGGTGTCGAGGTTAATGGCACTCAATTTTGTTGATATTGTATTGAACTTGATACCTCTCATAGAAAGAACTCTTTAATCCTTGTTGGCGGAGTGAAACTTTTTAATCAAAAAGTTGATTAGTTTTATCTTCCAAATTTTTATAGCTATTGCCATTTGGTTGACCACCATATCTTTGCATGTTCGTTTTTAGCCAAGAAAAAACAAGTAGTTGATCTTCCCAAAACTCGTTCTGCATCCACTCTTGAATCCTACCCATCATTTGAAACTTTCAAGTTTGGAACATCTTCCAAAAAAAAAAAAAAAAAGCTTTAAAACCTTCCTCCTTGTTCGACCCCTCTAAGTCATAAGCACCCCATTCGAGTTCTCTTGTAAAGGTCGCTTTGAAAGCACAAGTCACCCATTCAAAGTCATTCAAGGATTTAATTTTAAGTGATGAGTTGGTGATGGAGGGTGGAAGGAAAAGAGCTAAAGCAACCTCCACTACATCTTTGCCTTTTCTTCTCCCCCATAAACTCTCTTGATTTACTTGTCACCACAAGTAATACCTTTGCTATTCTCTCACAAACAATGGATGTTGACACTTCGAACCCAAAATCTTTTGATGTTCTCTTAGTACAAATGCCCTTAGCCTTTCCATAAATCTCTTATTTTCAAATGTTCAAGGCTTAACTTAAAGGCTTTTGTGTAAATGTGCAAGCAATTTTCTAGCTAGTTTAAATATTGCTTTCGATTTTGTTCTTTTTCAAGAAATCAAGATTTTAGCCAACCACTTATTTTTTTCAGTCCATTGGTTTTTTCCCCACTCTATAGTCCTTGCTACTTCTCATGAGTGCAAAAAAGGTGGAGCAACCATTCTTTTTTCAGCTTTTTGGAAAGACAAAATCATTCAATGTGGTTCTGATTCTGGCCAGTTGTTGTGTTGTCTTCTCTTCCTCACAAGGACCCTTAAGTGTCTGTTCAATTTATGCCCCTAATGACTCTTCGGAAAGGGCCTGTTTGTGGCATTGAGGCTACTGCTAGTGGTTGTCTTCATTGCATGGAGTAATCTTCTTCTTGGGTAGGCTTGTATTTATAGTTAGATAGATAGGTTTTATTTTTCCACTCTTTCTTTTTTGTAGGCTTCTTTTGCTATTGTTGTTCATCAACACGCCACCTTATCAGACCATTACTCCATCGTTGTATCTATGTAGATCCATGATAGTCACCACAAGCATAACTTTCATCTTTTTTGGTTACATTGTAACCTTTTCTCTTCTCCTCTCGCTCAACAACTTCTTTCAAACCTTTGGAATGTGGAACCTAGGCCTCTAGGTTAGGTTGGATGAATCTAATGATGGCTTCATGCTACTAGTAGGGTGAGGAATTTTGCCCACTTTTATGGCAAGGAAGTGGCCTCTCATGCGAGAAAAACATCCGTTCCACTATTGATCACCTTACGGAGGGATTAGCTCAAGATCTCTTTAATACTCAAGTTTATGAGTTAGCTAGAGTTTGCTTAGGTTTCCAACATTGGGACATATACAAGGCACAAAGTGCCTTAATCAAGAGTAAACTTGGTTAAATATTCAAGATGAGCATTGTAAGGAATTTTTCAAGTATCTTAATAGCTCTTATTCTTCACCCTTTTTAGACAAACTTTCTAGAGATAGTACCACCATCACTAACATAGTCTCCTTTCATATATTAAGGAGCATTTCAAGGCCTTATTTATTGCTACCTTGATGGATCTCTCATCATTTGAGGTTGCTACGTTAAATTATCCTAGGTTAGTTAATTCTACCATGCTGCAAATTTTAGAAGATGATATTACTCAGGTTGAGCTTCAATGGGCTTGTTTTAAACTGAGCCCTAGGAAGGTCCTTGGTTATGATGGTTTCCTTGCTGAATTTTTTCAGAATCATTGGGATTTGGTTGGTAATGATCTCTTCCAAGGTATCAGAGAGGCTTCCCTTACCAGTTTCGAAGGGCCAAATTTAAATCTAGGGATTTTTCGTCTTTGTCCTAAATCAGGGGATCCTACTTGTATCTCCAATTGATGACCCATTACTCTTCTTAACGTGATCTACAAAATATAGGCCAAGTTTTTAGCCTTATGTTTGAAGAAAATTCTTTGTCATATTATTTCTTCCTAGCAAATTGGCTTTGTCCCAGGGTAATACATTTTAAATAATGTGGTTGTTGTGTGGGAAGGCCTTTAATGGGTGGAGGATGACGATCAAGATTTCCTTTTGATGAAGTTTGATTATGCAAAAGCCTACAACAATATTAAGTGAGACTTTATTATCCAAACCATAACTAAACTGGGTTTTGGTCCTAAGTTTCTTTCATATGGTGAAATGTTTATTTTGAGATGCTACTACGACAATAGCTACTACCTTTGGTATCACTACTCCCTTCTCTATCCATAGGTCAATGAGGAAAGGTTGTCCTCTTGTCCATTACTTCTTCATCATCGTTGTTGACTTCCTTTGTCATCAATTAAACTTTGATATTCAGAATGAGGTTCTCTCCAGGGTTTGTCTCTCTTTCCCTCAATATTAGCTACTTAATATGCATTTCATCAACAACTCCTTTTTCCTCATTCAAAACATTGCTGCTAATGTGTAGTGTCTCTTATCTCAGGTGGAGCAATTGTGCTCTCTCTCCAATCCTGCAATAATTGGAGTAAATATTCTATTTATAGATTCAACAATAACTATAGTCATTTACCCACCTATAATTGGAAGCTTATTCAGGACCAAGATATCATGAAGATTTTGGGAATTCCCTTCTAGTTTAGAGGTCCTAATTCAATTCTCTGTGAGCAAGTAATTTCTCAGATTCAAAGGAAAATTGAAAAGTGGAAGACTAAACCCCTCACCCTTGCTGGCAAGTACCTTGTCTGTAAATCTATTGTGCTTCTATTCATGTATATTAATCCTTATGCTAGGCTTCCTTCCATGCTATCTATCAGAAGTTGGAGTTATTATTTCGGGACTTTATGTGGTTGTCTAAAGACTCTCAAAAAGGTTTCCATCGTGTTGCTTGGAATATTGTTACTCTTCCTAGGAATAAAGGTGGTTTAGGACTTTTGAATTTTTTCAAACAGGGGCTCAATTTGGTCACCAAGTGGTTGGTTCAACATCTGGATGCCCCTAACATTATTGGGAGTCTCCTCCAGCTAAGACTCCAATAATCGTATCCCAAAAATAAGCCCTTTTAGAAAGGTATCCATCCCGTTAACTGGATCCTCTCTCCCAATACTATCACCATTCTCGAATACCATGTCTTCAAATCATTTGTAGGGCTTGGCAGACGTTACACCATTATATTAATTGGACTAATGTCAAGCTCAATCCTACTCTTCTTTTGGAGCTTTGCCTTTGGTGGTTACCCTTGTCACTTGCTCCTCTTGCCACTACGAATGCTAGGGTTGCCGCTACTTGGTATTAGAAGGGAGTTATTTCCCTTAGTTGTCTTCATCTTGTAGATAAATGGATTTCTTGGGAAGTGTTCGAAAATTTGTATGGGGCTTCCAAAACGATGCATAATTGCTTAGATTGAGCTCATAATTTCATTCATCAATACTTGCAATTAAATGTCTCAGTTTAAAGTATTTTTCATGGTCTCCAATGGACTAATGGATTGAAACTTCTGCCTTATAAGCCACATGTCCCCTTCCAATTGCTGCATGATTCATCAATGATCATTCAATGCTGTAACAGATCTTGGCACAAACAAGAGTCCGAGCAATTCTAGATCTCCCTCTTCAACCGAATTTGAAACCTTTTGACTCTTCCTAAAATTTGATAGTTTCTTTGGTGTCTTCTTCATCAAAGCTTACCCATCGGTAAACGCTTAAAATACTTTGGAATTCATACTCGTAAGTGCCCTCTCTGTGGTGGAATTGAAAATTTTGTTTGTGTTTTTTGGCTTTTCCCCTTCACTCAACATGTGTGGGGATCAGCTTTTAAAGTTATCCCTTCATGCAACCTTTCTCAAGATGACATTATGTTTGGCTTTTTGTCTACCACTTCTATGAACTTCAAATTTCTTTGGAAGGTCATTAGGCCCATTGCTCTATATTATATATGGAAGTGCAGATGTACTATAATTTTTCAAAGGATTGATTATTCAAACATCTAACTATTACAGAGAAATTGTAGATCCTACACCTTGTTCACTTCCAAATTAGATCTCATGCTTCAAAGCTCAAGTTGGACACTAATCAACTATTTTATCTATTGCAAACTTGGAGTAGCCTCATGAATCCCAACAATCTTTCTCAACACAATATGCTTCCCAGGAGTGTTTCTTCATAATTTTGGTTGTTTTCTACTTCGTTCGATTTTCTACCACTCTTATCTACTCTTGTCTTTGGTGTATCCTCAGAAGATGATTAATCTCCAGATTGTTTTCCTCCACTTTGGAATTGGTTGTTTGTAAAAATGTTTCCCCATGTAACATCTCTAGTTCCCTAAGTTGCCCTTTCCCTTCTATATCTAGTTTACATGTCTTGAAGTTGAATTTGTATTTTATGATTTTTTTCTATTAATAAAATTCACTTTTTGGGGTTCGACAAGCCACCCCCCTCATATTGGATGACTGTTTAAGGTAGGTGTAGGATTTAAGATGAAGTCAGAGTTGCATGATAATAAACTTCTATAGGCAAAGAAATGACATGAAGCTGCTTGATTAATAGCTTTGTCCAATGAACCCTTGTTGATTATTAAGTGGGTGAAAGGTTTGTTGACAATGAGACTCATAAGCTGCATGCTCTAAATTAACTCTCTTGATCTAGGTTATAATGAAATTTACCCCACATGTTATTCAATACCATAGTGTTTAAACCAAGTTACATTAACTTAGTACTTGCAAAATGATAGAACTTGAAATGCTTACGGTGATGCATTCTCATACTTTTTTTCTCTTCTTTTTTCCCTACATTGGATCAATGTTGCAAGGGC
Organism: Gnetum montanum; assembly: GCA_015680685.1. Lineage (NCBI taxonomy): Eukaryota > Viridiplantae > Streptophyta > Gnetopsida > Gnetales > Gnetaceae > Gnetum > Gnetum montanum. The sequence goes on along the minus strand of MNCI01000647.1, from coordinate 39,505 downwards.
ATAGAAAAACTTGTACCACCTAGAATTATGGTCTTGCGCCCACAAGAAACTTGGGCAATTTTGCTTAGATATATGTAGGTGTTCCTTGGTTTTTACATTAAGAAATAAAGGTGGGAAACACGAATGTGTAGATACTTTTTCAATCCACAGTAACCGAGGGAGTGAGGGTGGTCCTTACATGCTAGAGCATCTTGTACATGTATTGCAAAAGGTGCATAGTTTAGGTGATCCACAACGTTAGGCTATTTTTGGAAAAGGTGATGGTTCTTATAAGGTTTTAAGGTTGGTGTAACCTTTTGTTATTAATAAGTAAAAGAAAGAAAGTGGCTTTTGTGAATAAACTAGGAGAATGAAGTTTTTAATAAATGTTTATGAACTTTTTCTAATATTAAAAGATTAGTAAAGCATGCATTATTATTTTAGATTACATAAAGATTCATTATAGTTAAAAAATAAATAAAGTTCATTACTTAATATTAATGTTTTAATGAGATGGCGAAATTCATTGAATGTTAATAAAATTAAAAGAAAAATTTTATAAAAGGATAATTGAATTTTCTTTTGGTGTTGAAAGTTGAGCTATAAAAAAAAGTCATGAAAAATGAGTGGCATAATGTTACAAGAAGAAGTGAATTATATAATACAATTATTAAAAGAAAGTTTAGTGTTAACATTTTTTGGGTTGTTGATGATGAAGTAAATAACTTTTTTTTTGGTAAAATAATATTTTGAAGTTACACCAATCTCTTTTCACATTTGATGAATTTAATACTTTTCATACTTTAAATGAAAGAGGTATTTCTTTTGCAAAGCACAATGAACTGTTAGCCAAGTGGTAAGACTTTTGATTTGGAACCTCTAAGTGCAAGTTTAATTCTAAAGTTCTACTTAAATTACAAGAAAGTCTTATGTGTAGTAGCACTTAGTTACATGGTCATGTAAACCCTTTGATGAGTAGTTGGTATCCCCTATGCTCAACTATACAAATCACAAGCATTCATGAGCGATCTGGTCAAATTTCATGGACCTAGTTACCCAAGTGGTTGATATCCATAATAGTGAATTATGGGGTACAAGGTTGTTGTCTTCCTAACTCATACTAGTGTTTAATCTATATTTATGGTTAAGTGTGGATTAAGGCATAAGATATATATTTTTATATGTATTTTCATATATTTCTCCTAACAGCTAGATAATTGAGTAAACGTTGAGTAATTAAACGTCTAATTGATTAACTAGTCTATTAATTAACATATCCTAACATGGAGTAACCACTCCCACTTATCGTACACATCCTGAACAATATTAACACTACTAGGTTACCAAGTGGCTATTGTTGGGTCTACCAAATATCCACCAATGGGATTACCAACCATGAGCATTTTATGCTTGAGGTGGTTGTACTCACGTGTTCATGATTAATTATGTTAACTAATTAAAAAAATTAATGTAACGTGCAGAGAAGTAAAGTTAATCTAGTCTAAGTGTTGTAATGGATGTAGGAAATCTCAATTTTATTATTGCTTATGCTAATGTGTTCAAGTACATAGGAACTCGAATAAAACTCCGTATAGTCTCTTAGATCAACATTATGGACACTCAGAGAGAAAATATTCTAACTATAGGGAAAGAAAATTGTAAGAGTTTGGCTAAGGGTACAATTGAAAGATGTCATAAATGTGAAGGATGCACACATTTATATAGGTAATGACTATGTTAGCGTTGATGTATCTTCATCAATGCATCCTACCATGCACTCATGGGGATGCATCGACATAGCTTGTCTTATTGATGTTTCATCATACCCCCATGATTAATTGAAAACTCGTCCTTGAGTGAACAAAGTTATGATCGAGTTTCTTACAAAATTGGAAGGTATGGAATTTATTAATAGAAAGATAGATAGGTTGACTCTTAATTAACTCTAAGTGCTAGCTTATACGGAATTATAAAAATTAGTGTCCATTACAAAAAAATTGGACACCTTACAAAAATTATAGCAAGTGCTTGTAGGATTGCTAAAGACACAATGAAGTTCCAAATAGTACCTAGAGCTAGAGGCTCTTGTGTTGTTGATGGTCTGTTATCCCATCTAGGTGTTGGTGGACGGTGAGGCTAGCTTGCTATTATCACTACTTTTGCTAGAATCTTGAAAGCATTCAAAAGTGCTCTCATTTTCTCCTCTTTGCCATGTGGATCATATATAATAATGCAGCTTCATCGATGTGGGTTAGTGTTAGGACATCTCACGGGTACGACATCAAATGAAACAACTATTGACAAACCAGGCTACAAAGGTTTTGCGTTTGATTTCAAACATCTTTACCAGGTTTTGTAACTCATGGTAATCATTTATTCTCTTGGCCAAGTTCTCAGCAACAAATCATTGATCCATGAATCTACTTTTGAGAACTTTAGGCTCCATGTTGGCTATCTCCAACTTTTGCTTTGTTTTCTTATGGAGCTTAAATTTCACTTCATAGAGGAGGTAGGAATGAATCACCTGCTTCTCCAATTTACTCCTTGGCCTCCTTGTTGTTAGCATCACTAGGTTTGCATACCAAAGATTGGCAAGATCCAAGTATTTAGTCATTTCTTCGATTTACAACTCCTTAAGGAAGATTTCAGCTTTGTAGCACACGTACCTCTTTGTTGGAGTTGCTAGAGGACCTCATTCATTTTTTCCTTCAATGATGAGTGGCGAGGTACTCCTACACTTAACCATACGAATACGAGCATTACACATGTGATTTGGTAGAACTCCACAGATGGACTAGTTGTGGCATCTAGATAGTTAGCCTTAGGTTGCAGTTCACTGTCTTCCCACCTGGACTAGTATTAGCTTTGTCACATATGGTTTAGTCCAGAGTGAGGTGTATGATGTGGTCCTATGCTAATGCTACTCCTGGGTATGATGGCAAATAATATTAACTAAGCTAAGAGAGAAAGGGTGAGAGAGAATCTAAGCTAGCCTAAGTGCGATGAGCATCCGTTCCTTGATTATCCATACACATCTTGGACTTTGTGCACGATTACTATTGGGATTACCAAGTGCAGATCCTAGGTACGCTACTGGGTTACCAAGTAGTCACACTTAAATGCTTGTAATCAAGTCATACTCATTCAACGTTTAATAGGAGTTTAAGGGTGAGAAGAGATTAACTAGGAAAGTAGTAAATAATAATTAATTAAATAATTAAGCTAAGTCAATGCTGCAATGATGAAGTAATCTCGATCTTTATTTCTGGTCATGTGTGTGTCCAAGTACATCACACTTGAATAAGGATGCCGTACAATTACAATCACCACACTGTGGGCATGCACGGGGAGAGAAGGGTTAAGAGAAAGAAATTAAACACTTAAACTAAGAACTACTTACTTATTGATTAACTAACTCCCAGAACAAGGAAAGCTGCCTCTTATTTATAGAAATTGAGGTAGGCCATGATATTGCTTACACGATATCACAGGGGTGGACGCGATATCGTGGTTGATGCGATATCACGGCTCCGATAACTGGGCATGACAGACCATATCTTGTATCAGGGCTCTGATAACTGGGCCTGACAGACCATATCTTGTATCAGGGCTCCAATAACTGGGCTTTGATAACTAGGCCTGATAGACCATGACTCATCATACCTCCACGACTGAATAATAACTCGTCCTCGAGTCAAAGAAAGTGACAAACAAGTTTAATTGATTACATAGTGGATAGGTATGGAATTATTGACTGACTAGGAATTTATTCATGCTGCAGTGGAGAATTAAACAAAAGTTGGACACAGACACAAAAGATAAAACTTGTGGAACTCATGGGGTTCCCAGTAGTGGTGGCTCCTCTATGGGTGCCTCTCCTTTGTCTTACACGATCAAGCTTCTGAGATTGATACCGTTGAAGAAGCGTTTGATNATTGATCTTTGTATGATTATAGATGGCCCCTAAAAGAAGACAACAACGAGCACCTTCTCAAGGTGCTACCAAACGACCAGGGGGAGGTAGGGGTCAAGGACTTCATGNATAGGCTTGGGTCCTGACCTTTCCACTTTTTGCTTGGATAGATTATGTAGTAACAGGAGTTCCATGATGAATGCTGAGTGATTGTGCCTCCTGCTCTGCATGTTCTGCATGAAGTCCTTGACCCCTACCTCCCCCTGGTCGTTTGGTAGCACCTTGAGAAGGTGCTCCTTGTTGTCTTCTTTTAGGGGCCATCTATAATCACACAAAGATCAATTGTCAGTAAGGTTATTGAACAAAAAGTTCAATGATTTCATACCTTACTTATTGCCTTTAATAAATGTTGAATTCTTTGCTTAGTGTGATTTTAGAGTTAGAAATGTTTTTCAAGGAAGTTGCCCTAAAAGTTTAACGTCGGACTAGGTTTTTGAGGAATGTTTGATAAAATGATGACAAAGGAAAGAATAGATTTGGCAATGAAGTACTCAGAGGGTATAAGATGATGTGGTGGTATGCAACAAGTACAAATTGCAAAAGTCACACAAGTGGGTCCTCCCCAAAGTTGGTTCCAACCTATAATGCCCTTGCGTAACCACATCTTAAAACGTTTGTAGGCACTAGAAGGGTTAAATGTAATCCATACCAGTTTCAAAAAACACACACATGTAGATAACACTAGAATGAGGTAAGAATTCTACACTATACAAGACATGAACCACAACTCCATGAACAACGAGATGAGACAGGGTATAGAAAGGATTGTAGAGATTGGGACATGAGGTAACTGACCCAGGGCACAATGAATCCTTCGTGTAAAGCATGATTAATGTGTCATCAACCTATCATTCCAAGATTAGGACCAAGTCCATTCCTCTGATTAGTGACACCACATTGTTTCATTCCATGATAAGCGACTATGAGAGTACCACAACAACAAGGCGTACGATAAGGGAGGAGTGATTTTTGTTTTGTGGCACTTCCTTTGTTTTTTTTTCTTTCTCTTTTTTTTTCGATTGCTAAATCCAGAGAAGCCGCCAACCTTCAGGCATGGGTGCATGTCTTTCCAGTGGGACCCCCTAGAATAGCAATGGATTTTGAGTGCCCTTTGATTACTTTTACTCCCATTTTTCATTAGATCTACAAGGATCTTAGTACAACCACGTTGCATGATAACTCCCACAGATGTCACCAAAGAGAATCCACAAGTCCCCTTGATGTCACACCCTAATCATTCCCTCTTGATCCATCCTTCTTCATTCTGGGTACAATGAACACAAAATTAATTTTAAGTTTCAAGAATGTCAAGAATATCAATGTACCCTCGAACAAAACCTCTTATTTGTAGAGTGGATGAGTGGGTGTAGTAGGCTCACTGTCCAAATAATTTATCGTTCAAGACTTGATAACATAGAACACACCTCAACCAATGAGCTACATGAGTGTTTTATTCATAGATGAGATTACTTATAAAAACGTAAAGAGACAAAAAGACAAAAAGATAAAATAAGAAATTAAAAAATGAAAAACTGGAAAACAAAAAGTTGTAAAATTAAAGAAAAATGAAAAGAAGTTATTAATCCTACTTGTTATTAGAATGGGGGATATCCCCTATAACTAGATGGTTGAGCATGGAAAGGATTAACAAATGGAAAATGAAGATCCTTGCATGTTGGAAATATTGGGACCCGGTCATACTTACCCCATTGGGGTTCACACACTTTATTATAGTAAGCATAGTGCGGCAATTTATGAGATGTGGTTTTCAGATAGCGAGTTGACCCACTATGATATTTGGGACCATTAGATGGTATGCAAGGATCGAGACGTTGCCCTCCATGCCTATGTTCATTGGGCCATATGGTTGTTGGAGTGTTAATTGGTGGCCCTGATGAAGTGACATGAGGCGTTAGGTTCGAAGAGAAGGGTGCACCACAGTGTTGGACTTGTGCAGAGTTGGAGGATGCAGTGGCCTTGGAATTGTGTTGTCCCTTCCTACGGTCATGTTTAAAGAAGGGACACTTTTGATGTTGAGGAGGCCTCTCACTACTGTTGGCAGTAGTAGCATAAGTGATGTTCATGGGTTGTTGCTGTGGTGCCGACACCTTAGGAATAGTTGTTGGCGATGTAGAAGGAGGAAAAGGATGAGAATGTTGAAAATTAGAAGAAGTGTAAGGTGCACAAGGCGGTGGTTGTGTTGAGGACATGGGCTGATAGTATTGAGGAGAATGGTAGTGCGGTGAGATGGAGTATGTTTGCCCAGTTGGGGAAACATGATGTTGAACTAGGTGAGCATTTGGATTCGGATAACACGAAGGGTGTCTCCAGTTTAGGGGTGGCTTCCCCCACGACTGGGATTGTTGCCACTGTGATCAAACACAGTATCTCTGTACGAACTCTGGATGAACTCTGGATGTAATGTGTTTCCCCAATGCTCAGATAAATATAACAAGATTGGGCATTGACCCTTGGGGTGATCGTACATGCATATGTTGCATTCATACGTATGATTGGAAATTGAGCTCTTATTTCCTTCCTTCCTTCTTTTCAAATGTCTAATGATATTTTGTCTTGCTTCTCGGGTTGTCAAAACTCTATCTCCAATAATATCAATAAATTCTCCACACTTTTTCTACATCCATTCCAACATCTTATTGATCTTTGCCTCAACTTCCTCTAATGATTATTGTACCTAGAAAGATGGTTCTTTCTCCTTATGATAGGTTGATTTCTCCTTTTTATGATCATGGATCTTTGTTAAGTTGAGATTTTGGTCCCGTTGATGTTTTTCAACACTCTCCCATCTAGCCATTTCTCCTTCTTCTTTTGCTACCTGCTTAATAAGCTCTTGGACCTGATGGGTTCGTAGTTCATATAGTTGACNAGAAAGTAGGGAAGTTGTTTAAATCGAGCCTAGGTAGGCGGCTCTCTTTATGATGCCTACGGGAGATTTGAACAACCTCTTGTATTTGCGTTAGGCTTGTAGTGGCTAGTGGGGGTTCATCGTCATCGAGTAAGTTATGCTTTCGTGCGTTGGGATGATGTTGCCTTCGTTGATGTTTATAAGAAACCCCCACCTCAGATTGGGTACTCCAATCTTTCTTGTCATATAATTCGTTGGTTCTCCAATGAATTTCCTCACTAGGTATGACATTATCATAGTTTTGTAGGAGAGGCATGGTTGTGAAGCTGTGTGTGAATTTGTATGTGACTTTTTGTAATTAATTCTTCTTAAAAGATATATCATTAATTCCTATATAGAGACCTTGTATGATATAACTAATCTAGATAAGTAGCACCGTCCTTAGCAATGGCGCCAATGATGAGTGGCGAGGTACCCCTACACTCAACCATACGAATACGAGCATTACACGTGCAATCTGGTCGAACTCTGTAGATGGACTAGTTGTGGCATCTAGACAGTTAGCCTTAGGTTGCAGTTTACTGTCTTCCCACCTAGACTAGTATTAGCTTTGTCACGTATGGTTTAGTCCAAAGTGAGGTGTATGATGTGGTCTTATGCTAACGCTACTCCTGGGTATGATGGCAAATAATATTAACTAAGCTAAGAGAGAAAGGGTGAGAGAGAATCTAAGCTAGCTTAAGTGCGATGAGCATCCATTCCTTAATTATCTGTACACATCTTGGACTTCGTGCATGACTACTACTGGGATTACCAAGCGTAGATCCTAGGTACGCTACTGGATTATCAAGTAGTCATACTTAAATGCTCGTAATCAAGTCGAACTCATTCCACGTTTAATAGGAGTTTAAGGGTGAGAAGAGATTAACTAGGAAAGTAGTAAATAACAATTAATTAAATAATTAAGCTAAGTGAATGCTGCAATGATGAAGTAATCTCGATCTTTATTTCCGATCATGTGCATGCTCAAGTACGTCACACTCGAATAAGGATGCTGTACAATTACAATCACCACAATGTGGGCATACACGAGGAGAGAAGGGTTGAGAAAAAGAAATTAAACACTTAAACTAAGAACTACTTACTTACTGATTAACTAACTCTCAGAACAAGGAAATCTCGATCTTTATTTCCGATCATGTGCATGCTCAAGTACTCGCTGATGCGATATCATGGCTCCGATAACTGGGCCTAATAGACCATATCTTGTATCAGGGCTTCGATAACTGGGCCTGATAGACCATGACTCATCACTTCACTAATTAAATTTCTTTTTCATAGACTTCTTTGAGTAGCCCAACATGGCCCTTGTAGTGATTCATCACTTGTTCAAATATTAGGGCTTCATTTTTCCAAGCAGCCACCTCAATGATAGTTTTTTGGCAAAGGGTAGGGACTTCCTTCATTGATAGATTATAGTTTCCAACTACCAACGTTTTCAAATCCAAGTTCACCTTAACAAGCTACTCCTGTTGTTGGCATATTAATTCAACCATGTGGTCCTACTACTTAGCATTTTGCAGATGATCATTATCCTTAGTGAGGACTAAGTTTTTCTTTTGGACTTACAAAAAGTCCTTGTTAGTGTTGAAGGTCATGGATTCTAACAAGGACACATCAAAGGCCATTTTCTCCTTCACATTCTTGGCCTCTTGAAGTCTTAGTTGAAGCTATTGGAAAGCTTCATCTTTGCAAAGCTTTAGCTTGAGAATGATAGGGTTGGAAAGATAGGCATGCAACTTTGTAACTTCAATGACCAACTATTGATTGGTAGTAGTGGCCTCCTTTAGTTACACATTAGCAATTAACAATTTACCCCTTGTCTTGAGCAACAATGACTGGTTCATAGTTATTTCATCTAGAAGATCAAAGATCTCCTGAAGCTTTTGCTTAGTTCCAACGAGTCATTCCAATAGCTTCTCATGTTGGGTAGAGCTCATTAAACTACTCCCTACTCCTTCTAATGCATACATGTTTTTCATGGTAGTAATGTTAGGCATTGATGTTGTAGGAGCAATCATGACTTTAGTCACTTGTTAGCCACTACGTCCATTGATAGCTCCTGGCTTTTTTGTTGCATGACTAGGATAGTTATCCCGTCGCCTTCCTCCAACATGACAGAGAAGGCTGCAACATTTCTTGAGATTTCAGGAAATGCTTATCCTAAAATGGATACTGTGACCTTCCTAGCATCAAGATTGGGCCTTGTAGCCACTTGGTTCCTTTGAATAGAGAATAGTAGCACTATCTTACTATCTAGCCAATTAATGATCCTTGTAGCCTCATTTAGATGGCTCATGGATAGATGATAGAATGATCTCCACCACCTATGGAGCCTTACTGTTATTATAGCTGCTACTCTTGAAGCTTTTTGATATGTTCTATAGTTGCAAGCATTTCTGGTGTGGTTTCAAGTGGTGGTGATGGATTCTCCTCTTCCTTAGTCTGGCTGGTTGCATTATCTTTTATCATCTCCTTTCAGGATATGACAAGAGCACATTAGATAATGTCATTAGAATAGCATGATATTTGTCCACTCTTGCATAGTTTGTGAATTAGGAATGGAAAGGGAAGCATCTTCCTTCCATTCTCATTTTCTTTGAAGCACTTTTGAATCTCTAGATAAATGAGTTGGGGATGGTTGACCAAGAATTTTTCACTTAGAGTAGTGCATACTTGGATAGAGAAGGCTATCACCTTATTGAGCCTCATCATTGGATTTAGGTGATAGGACACAATATTAACATATGCATGCTCCACCTTTGTGAGAGTACCATACTCTTTGTGGTCCACTCCATGGAATCACTGATTCCATTCTTTCTTGCCTTTAGGATCTACCTATGTGGAGATTTCAGCCAACGTTGCCCCTATATTTGGTAACCCGAGGGCCTCTACAGTGGCCTCAACCTATTAGAAGATGGTGATGTCCTTGATTTTCATGGATGCATATCCTTGTTGGTTGTTTCAGAATAATTAGGTCTCTCTTATGTACCATTTTTAACTATTGGAGAGAATGGGCCACATGGGAGACCCCTACAATTATGTATGGACCTCCTCTAGAGCTAGCTCCAAGAAGGATCCAAAGTTCAACTTCCAAAGAATTGAACTTTGGATTTCCTTAGTGCTTATCTTTTCTAGATAAGCCTTGGTCAAAGTGACCTCTAGGATAGGCCTTGGCCTTGGACCCTCATCTTGCCTAGAATGGCCTGTTTCAGCAAGGAATCTAGTGAATAGATTCCACTTCGAGATCCTCCCAAAGGGATCCAACTGCATGGGTTGCCTTTGATGCTTGTTCTTGGTGTGTTTGTGGATGTTGTTGTTGGATCCTTCCTCCTCTCAATCACTTCTCCTTGGGTTTTGAGGACCCTCCTGCCTATGATCCTCATTTTGGTACCATATGCAATCACAAACATAACCTATGGTTAGATTTTCATTGCATAACCCTTAGTTATTGTGATATCTTTCTCATTAGATCAAGTTATGTTTCATCTTGTTTGTGATCTTGGCTAGTTGAATTATGCTAATATTATTTTATTTTTTAGTTATCAAAATTTATGTAATGGTCTTAATCCTTTATGGTAGTTGATTTTTAATGTTATTTTAATAGGTTGACCATGGGGAGTTAGAAAAATTTCTGCTAGAAACCAAATGTTTATGTCTCCCATGATGTAGAGCTTACCTTTAGTAGCGCGAGGATAAAAAAAATGGCTAAATTAGATTAGCGGTGTCAAAGTTATAGCTCTTAATAGGTTCTTGGGCTCTAAAAAATTTCAAAAGCTCATTTTTCTTCTATGATAAATGATGCACAAATGGCTAAGTATCACATGTATTTATAGTATTTTTTTGATGCATCGATTGGGTTGTGTCAACATAGTTGTTGATAGTTAAATTTTGCATTTGGAAAATGAGAAAATTTGGAAAAGTTTGGGAACGTAATGAGAGCCCAATGAAAGCAAGAAAAACATAAGGTGATGGCAATAACATGGAAGAGGGTAATGTTGGCTTGGAAAAAAGAGTTTGAGTAAGAACAAAATTTACATGCCAAAATTAAGCAAATTTAGATGTTTGCATGTAATTGGAGGAGATTGATCTTATAACTAGCTAATGGATAGGAATTTTAACTCAAGGGAGATCAAGGGGAATGCAAGTGGATCCTCCCTAAAGCTGGTGTGTGCCCATGATGCCCTTGCATTCTTCATCCCAAGGAATCGATAAGAACCAAGGATGATTAATGGTCATTTCAAGTGAAAACTTATACCTAATGGAGTAAATGCTATAAGTTTATGGGATCCTCATAAAAAATGCATTAACTAACCATGATATAAGGTAGTGGGATGACAAGTTATGGTTTAAGAATGATGGTAGAGAGAGAAAATGGTAGGCAGGTGATCTATATCAAGGTCACATGAGATCCTTGTGAAGTTTGTGATGAGTTGATTTGATACCATTGCATCCTTAATCTAGAGCAAGTCCATCCACTTTTAGTAACTTTGCATTATCATATCTTGATCCTTTGACCATTAAGAGTTCATGACAATTCCCAAAGTATAACCACCACTCCAAGAGAAGAAGGAAGATAGTAAGGGTCTTAGTTAGAGGGGTGCCTTTAGGCATGGTTAACATATCTTTTTAGCTCCATAACTAGTGCTTGTAGTCCATTATTATGTTTAAGGGGTATGCTTTGAATTCCCACGTGTGTGTTTTTTTCATGGGAATCATACTATGCAAAGATGTGTTTTCTTTAATAGTCAACAGTAGGGGTGGTGAGATACCAATGGAGAAGAATCATAAAACACGAGAAAGAAGTTGGAAAAAAACACAAGTCTCATTGAAGCCTACCCTTTCTCATTCCTTCTTGATCCTTTCCAAGTCTATTATGTAGCTAGATCATTAGTTACTTTTAGTTTCAATTGGAAGGACCTCATGCTTCCAAGATACAAAGCCTTTGTAGAATGGATGGAATGGATGAATGTTGTGGTTCCATTACCTGCTACCATGAGACAATTAACAACTTGTTAATACATTTCATAATTCAAAGACAAAAATAATTTGGGCATTTAGCAAATCAATCATTTCATTAATTTTTTGCATTCTTTAACCTCTAGTATGACAACAGTAATTGCAAATCAAAATATTGCCTATAAAATATGATAAAAATACTGAAAAGGAAGATAAAAGATAAAAGAAAAAAAGAAAAAATATTGATAAAACTAATTTTTTTCATCAATTACGATATCGTATCTATGATATTTTATCAATGATATTATATCTCATCCTACATCATTGTTGATGCAATGTCTTGGGATCTATGTAGCCCTATAAATATGACCCTTGGGCACACATGAAACAACAATTTTCAGTCCAACCTTAGCTAGATTTTTGGAATTTGTTTTTGTAGTTCTAGTAATAGTGTGAATGCCCATAGTATGGTGTAAAGTAGTTAACCAAAATATTTATTTGAGTAAATTGTAATTGGGCATAGTTTATGACACTAATAAAGATCAAGACTATTTTACATCATTGCAGCATTCCTTAGTTCTTTCATTTTTTTGTTTACTTAGCATAATTTTCTTGCTTTCCTAGTTTAATCATTTACATTTCGAAGCAATTTACTTTCTATGTTTACTAGTTATGTAGAATGGATAAGACTGGTTTCAAGCACTAAAGTGTGATTGCTTGGTAACCGAGTAGTGGTGTTGCTTGATTCACTCAATAGTAATTCCACTTGGTAATCCTAGTGGCAATCACATAAGCCTAAGGGGTGTACAATAGACTAGGACTGGATATCTATCACTCTAGGCTTGGATAGATTGGTATTTTCATTGCTACTTAGACTTAGACCTTTTATCTCATTTTTAATTATGTTTACCACTAGGAGCATTAAGAGTCTTAAAACATCAACCTATCATATGCCTCATTGAGAGTTAAACCATACGTTTGAACTTGACTAAATCAAAGTGAGAAGACAACGATCATGAACTTAACATCAACTACTAGCATAATTACATTGTCCATCCACGAATTATAATTTAGTTGTGTGTAGACACTCGTGACTTGTATTGTAGAGGTTTGGGATACCTCAACTGCTCATCATTGGAACCATTGTTGGGGATGTGTCAATGTGTGCTAAGTAGTTTATTTTATAAAATTGATTGTATCAAAAACCACAAAGTCTATCCTTTACATTTTTAATCAAACTTAATAATACATACACACATATTTAAGCATTAAATAGATAACATGGTTTCCTCACTTAGAGAAAAATCACCTACTAAGGAAGTTCAAAGAAATCATGATAGAACACATGAAGAAGAAGATTGGAGTGCACCAATGTAGACAAGGATTATATAGGCTCACATTGATCTATACTATTCTCATTTCACATTCATTCTTCACTAGGATGAACAACTCAGATGGAGAGATTTATAGGGAAACATAGTTCTGCCTTCAAAATGTTTTGTACCATTGATGTTTCAATCAACCCTCATGAAGGCCAACCTAGGTCATGAATAAGAGATCTTTCAAGTCAAAAAGAACATGACAAGACCCTACTTGCCAACAGAGGCTTAGGCAAGAAGGAATGCCATCATGGAAGCACATGAATGTGACAAAGGAAGAAAAGTACCTCAGATAGTTGTCCTAGAAGAAATAAAAGATGGCTCACTCCAAGTTGAAAATTTTTATCAAACTCATGAATCTCACTCCCACACATAGGTAATACGTATTGAATATTTGACTAATACAAAGCTAAAGTCAACTTTAGTAGATGACCTTGGGAATAGTGTAAGAGACTTTAGACCTAGACAGAGCTCATGGACTAGAGCTTTTATGGAACCAAAAGAGGATGAATCATGAAGTCACAGAAGGAGAACTAGCTGGCACCATTCCCCAACTACTTCATATTCTTCTTCATGTTCATTTGTGGAGTTTCATAGGAAGGAATATAGATCAAGAGACCATGACAAAAAGAGATGAAGAGATTATGAGAGAGAGGAGTACAAATTATTGATGATGAAGAGAATGATTATGAGTGACAAAGCAATGGAAACATGCATGAGGATAGGGAGAGTTATGAGCATTGGAGGGGTTACTACTACAACAGATCTTATGAACCTAATAACTATGAAGAACCCCTACTAGGTACTTGAAGTATTAGCAATATTAGAGAAGTTGTATACATTCCCACTAGGCATGTATGGGACAGCTACTTTAAGCAGCTTGATGTAAACAATATTCTTAAATTTGGAGGATACAATCTAGATCCACAACATCACCTTCAAGAATTTCATGATGCTTGTGCCTTGTAGAACATTGAAAATGACTAGCAAAAGCTCAAGTTATTTCCTAGAACACTCATTAATGATGTGGAGAGCTGGTACAAATCATTGGAACCAAAATCAATTAGAAGATGAAGTACCATGCTAAAACTCTTTAATGCCACATATCAAACTTATTTAAGAGGGTCTAACCTTAGAAACCAAATAAAGGAATGAAAGTAATGGATAGATGAATCCCTTGATGCAGCAATGGACAAATATTACTCTCTTTTGCATAGATGCCTAGGCCATGGATTCTCACAAAGGAAGTAACTTAGACACATTGTGGGTGGGTTAAGGAATAAAACCAAAGAAATCCTTGGGATCTACGCCCAAGGAAGACTATCGAAGATGATCATCCATTAGATTCAAAGGTTAATAGAACAAGTGATAAAAGAGGAAGGAGAGTTAAAGAAGAGAGAATTAGCTAAAGAATATAACTGAGATCCATCAATCAAAAATGCGATGTTCAAATGTGTGACAAGCAAGAAGAAGAAACCTTGGAAGATGTGATTCAAAGAAAAACTCTACCAATGCTGAAATTGTTAGTGATATAGCAACAAAGGTAGAGAAGATGTGTGACTGGATGGATGATAAGTTTGCTATAGCTCTCAAGATAGTAGAAGAAAGAATTGAACAAGCATTCAACAAAGGAAAAGATAAGAAGAAAAGAAGAGATCATGGACTAGAATGATATAAGTAAGAAGAGAAAGTTGCTACAGTTGAGGAGTGTACATAATCTAGTTCAGAAAAAGAGGAAGAATGCAAGGTGTGCTAGTATGAACATCCTAAGGGATGTTGCCCTATTATGGCCCACTTGCAAGAGTCTATGGCCATGTTACGAAAACTGTTAAAAGGAAAATGCCAAGATAGTTATCGTATCCTCAAGGTAATCTTTGACAACTCTTCTAGCCAACCTACTACCTAAGTAGAGCTTACCATTAACCGTTGGAGTAATACCAGTAGCAGTGACAACAACCACAAGCATGGGCAATGCCATTTCCAAAGAAACAATATTCATATAGGCAACTAGACCCTTAGGGATATTATGTACAATGTTAAATCTCTTTGGGGAATGCTTTAGTTCACATGTCTTCTCATTATTATCCACTCGAGTATTACAGGTCCACAACTCCAAGGATGGATTCTAGTCTTTATGCACATCAATCAACAATTGGACCATCAAACCAGCCTTCCAATTCTCTATTGCTAGTGCCACCACTGGTTATGCCAGGGGAACTACCATCACAATCTCAGTAGAGAAGTGTTACAATGGTAGTGAATATATAGAGAGAGGATCATATTAGCATTGCTAAAAAAAAAATTAAGGAAATGTCCTTTCTTTAGAAAAAGTCTAGAAAAAGCTAGTAGAGTAAAAAACTTCATTGAATCATGTTCCTTATATGAAGGATCCTCCTACAAATGCCTTGCTTTTCCAAAAATCAAATCAAGAGATTATGACTATCATGTTAACTAAAACTGTATCAAATTGGATAAAGGAAGAAGCCCTTCCTAAGAAATGAATTAATTAAGTAATTCCCTTGATTTATCTACAAACTACTAGAAATTCACCATGCAAGGCTTAACTCGACTCAAGTTTTAGAGTAAATTTGACATCTCAAGAAACATAAGGCATGGAACCTATTGCTCTTAAGGAAGTGCAACATAAGTTTAGAGCTATTAGATCAATCTATCACCATTCCTTTGGAATAGATAGAAGATGTGGTGACCACTATCAATAGATGGCATTATCTAGTAGATTTTCTTATGATAGATGTGAAAAATGATGACAGGGAATTTCCTATCATTATGGGGAGAGCATGGCTTAGAAAAATTGAAGATAAGTTAGGAATGAGAGATTTATCTATGGAATTCTCTAAGAAAGATGAGCAGGAAGCCATAGATACACAAATAATTCCATGCATTATTGATGATAACAAAGGGTGCAGTTGTGGACCGAAACTTTAGAATGCCAACACAGGCTTTACGCTAGTGCATAACCAATGTGAAAAACAAGTGTGTGAATAAGAAGAAAGATTGACCACTAAATCAAAAGACACTGAGTGGATAAAAATTGAGATCATGAAATTTTCTAAAACATGCATGAAAATGTTTGACCCACTTATTAACTCCTATCCTAAGAAAATGATCCAAATTGAGAACTCACAAAAGGATATCATAAACTGTAATAATACACCAACAGATATGGAAATGGAGACTTAAAATTTAAAGTTAAGAATAAACAAGAGAGTATATTTAGATCTTATGAAATGGAAAGATCATCTAGCCCAATGGGATATATGTCCTGAAAATATTAGAATTCGATTATCATCAATATTACATGGGATAATAACTGAAAAACTAAATTACTAAGGATTATAAATGAGAAACCTAGAGTGTATGATCTAGGGGATCTAGGGTCCATTTTTCAAACACTCACCCATGAGTTCAATTGTGGGGGAGATGACCTATGTTGATTTAGGAATTAATAAGTGCTTTTCAAGTTTTTGGTTTATAATTTTTTGTTATACCTTTTTACATTTATTACTAATTTTCTTGTTCTTTGATATCTTTTCATTCTTCTATACTTTTCCCCTTCTTAATTGATGAATCATGTTTTAACTGGCTTTGATATTGGATACTTGATATCAGATCCCAAGATGCAATGTTGAATATTTGATATCGTGGCGTATATGCTGGCCTATAAATATTGCACTTGGGCTTACAATTTTTAGATAGTTTTTATCATAACATAGAAAAGCTCTTGTAGTTTGTTTTCTCTAGAGTTAGAATATTTTCTAAGTGCCCACAATAGGAGTTTGAGTATGTACAGATCTTTGTTCAAGCACTGATGTACCTAAGCACAGTAGTGTGATAGGAATAAAACTGAACCCTTATAGCATTGAGAATAGATTAATGTTTCTTTTAATGCATTTTCATTAAGCAATTAATTTCTAGTTGTTAATGAACTCAAGCACGACCACTTTGAGCATACATGTAGCCCTTGGTAACCCAAAAACGCTTAAAATTTAGTAACCCAGCAATGATACATGTGTTCATGATGTGTTTGAAGAGTGGAGATGAGTACTTGTGTTAGGCTAGCTAGGCAGTAGATTAATTAGATATTAAATTATATACCTTTCATTCTTATTTTAGGAAATTAAAATTATAAAATAAAAAATGATAAAAATCATATACCTTAGTTACACTTAACTATATACTTGTACCTCAAGAGTGGAATTGAAAAGACAATGATTGTTCCAATTAGATTTCACATCTTAGAACCAGTGTACTTAAGAACTTAAGGTTTGTAGAATTTGACTAGGTCGCATGTGAACACTTGTGATTCATATGGTTGGGCATAGGGGTACCTCATTGCTCATCATTGGCATCATTGCCAGGGACCTTTTAGTTGTTACGTGTGTTATCTAGGATTTAGTAAAAATTATTCAAATCATTGGGACAAACCTTGGAGTCATATCACATCTTAAGATTACTACAACAATATTTAGAAGCACACTACAATTCTTATTTCCTAACATAAAATGTTTTCTTCTCATAGGAGCGATTCTTCACCCAAGTCTAACGGAGTACATTCGCCAATGCCCCAACAATACCAAGTGGTATATGCTCATTTTGATGAGTATGAGTATGTACCAAATTTCACCTTCATTCTACACTAGGATGAATAGCTACGATGGTGTGACATGGAGCTCACATTTTGTTTTCACCTGATCGATTTATTCTTGTAATGCTCCAAAAAATGCTTATACAATGGTGTCTCCAAGGACTTCATGCTGAATACATGGTGTAGGATAGTGACACCAAGGATTATCATCCCACTAAGGCACAACATCTTAGGGTTGACTAGTTAGAACAACATCATGAATCTATGAATGGGAAGGGATTTAATGATTCCCCATTCCTGTTATACCAAAAAGATGGTGGAGAACCCTTCTTTGAGGGTTTTCCATTTAGTGAGATCCCTCTCTTTGATTTCAGTGAAGGAGGTTAAAACCAGAACTTGTAGTCCACGATCCATAATCCTAGTTCTGGTAAGAATGGATCCAATGACAAAAAAGGATCCAAAGAGGAAAGTCAGGGTAGGGATGCAGACAAGAAACAAAATTATGATCGTGGTTGCAATCATCGAAGAGGTGGTAGCAGGCACCATGATGGTGCTAGTCCTTCTTCCTCTTCACCTTCATCATCATCCTCTTCTTCTTTTGGCTTTGATCATAACTATAGGGGGTGTGACTATGATGGAGGTGATTGATAGGATGAAAATGATTGAAGGGATCATCAAGCAAGGCAGGACTAGGGGCACGAGCATTCAAGAGAGATGCAATGGCATGAATGAAGGGGTAGTAGAGGGCATTGTAGGCACTATAATCCAGGCCTCGATGAGCCTTTGCTTGCTACCTAGAGTATGCTAAACATTGTAGAGGTAGTATGAATTCCAACAAGGCATGTGAAGGATAGTCAAATCAAAAGGCTATACATGAACAATATCCCTTGGTTTGAAGGAGGATATAAATTAGATATACATAACCATCTTTAAGCTTTTCAAGATGCATGTGCCTTGAAAAATATAGAGAATGAGTGGCAAAACTTAAGTTGCTCCCAAGGACACTCATTAAAGAAATAGAAAACTAGCATTGGTCCTTAGAATCAGAATCTATTAGATGATGGATCACAATGCTTAAATTGTTCAATGAAAAATATCAAACATACTCCAGAGTGTCCAACTTGAGAAGGCAGATCCAAGGATGGAAACAAGGAACACTTGAACCCTTGGATGCCACCATTAGTTGATACAATTCCTTAATGCATAGATGTCCTAACCATGGTTATTCTCAACTGGATCAACTTTGCCACATTTTAGATGGGCTTTGATCTAAAATGAGGAGAACCCTTGGTGTCTATGCCCAAGGTTGACTATTGGAATTAAGTGCTTATCAAATCCAAAGATTGATTAAGCAAGTAGCTAAAAAGGAAGTTGAATTGAGAAAATGAGAAAATGCAAAAGAGTATAATCATGATCCTTCCATTTGCAAGAGGGAGGCTTGATTTTGTGATAGTGAGGAAGAATTAGCACTTGATGAGGTGGTGAGTAGGAAAGCCTTACCACTTCAAAAATTTCAATCTAAAATTATAGTTGAGGTTGATCATTTATGGAACTCCATGGATAGCAGATTTTAAGCTATCCTAAAAATTGCTGAAAAGTCCAAAGAATGAGGTAGTGATTGTGAGTGTAGGAAGCATAAGGATGTTGAACATGCCTATAAAAGAGGTAAAGGTAAGATTGCTATAATAGAAGAAGTTAAAGGAAGAAAATCAGATGATGATGGTGGGTGTGACGTTTGCTAGTATGAACATCCTAAGGGATGTTGCCCCATACTGTCACACTTATAGGAGTCTAGGGTGTACACTTTGAATCCATGACTCTCACAAAGGAAAACACCTAGATGATTGCCTTCTCCTTAAGGTAATTCTAGGAATTTTACTAGTGACAACAATATTATTCAAGTGGAGATCCACTATAACAATATAAACAATATCAACAGTGGTAGCAACCATAGTCATGGGCACTAGCACTACCAAGGTAGCAATACCCTTACCGACAGCTTGATCCCTATGGGTATTATGTTTAGCAATCCTTGTCTCCATGTGACTCCTCTAGTCACGTTTCTACTTTTCAATCTCACTACCACCATTTTGATTATTATTGAAATCATTCTCTACATGCAAGAAGGAATACCACCTCTTATCCATAACCTTATCCTATTTTTGGACATCTTCCTCCTTCCTCAACATAGCTACTGCCTACTCCACCTATGCAGGATGAACTCCTAGCTCAACTGCAACAACACAACATTACTAAGGCCATTAATCTACAATTGATTCATCAATTGAGTGGTTTAGATACTCAATCAAGGAAAAGACCTTTCTTCCAACCACAAAATCCACCTAAGCCCTCAAATACACTTGCGAGTGATAGCCTTATTTCTCCATCTTCCTCTATATCAAATTCCTTTGAGTCTCCTTCAAACCAAACATCACGTAGGATCCATACTGTGATTCTTACTCACACCATATCTAATTAGATCTATGCTAGACACCTTTTTAGGAAGTTAGTAGATCCTAGAAGTCCTCTAATTTATTATCAAATTTGTGGGAATGAACCATGTAAGGCTATTCTTGTTTTTGGTTCTAGTGTCAACTTGATCTCTTATGAGATGTATACTATATGGAACCTACTTTCTTTAAAGAAGAGAAATATCAAATTAGAATGGCAGACCAGTCCATCACTATTCCATTGGGATTGGTAGAAGACATTGTAACCATTGTCTATGGGTGGTATTTCCCTATTGATTTCCTAGTGATTAAGGTGGAGAATTGCAAAGGGGACTTCCCAATTATCATGAGAAGGGCATGCCTAAGCACTGTTGATCCAAGAATGGGCATCAGAGATCCTTCCATGGAAATATCCAAATAAAATGCATTTAGAAAGATTGAGAAGAAACGAGTTCCATGCATCACGTACAATAATACAAGGTGCAATTGTGTGTAGAAACTCTAGGTAGTGAAATGAGCATCCATCTTTACATGCAAGTAGTGTGCACTAGAAGCAAAAATTCAAAGGTGTTGTATGTAATAGCTACAAAATAAGAGAACACCTAGTGGCTGACCACTGATTCTAAGAGTAGCACACTTTGCATGGAACCAACTGAGAGCCTATCATGTGCATATGTCATAGGTATGCATGAACTAGAGCAAGTTCATCACCAACTCTCTGATGATGCAAATGATGATACCTATTGGGAAGAGTTGGAAATTTCTAAAAATTTTGAGCAACAGCCCCTTAAACTAAACACTTTATAGGCTGACATGGAATATGTGTTCTTAAAAAATGGAAATCTAGTCATAATCAAGGCCAATCTTGCTCTAGAATAGAAAAAGATGCTATTAAACATGGTTGAAAATTGGTTAGCAACTTTTGCTTGGTCATATCTTGAACTCACAGGGATTGATCCTAGGATATTCTAGCATTTCATCTACATTGACCTAACCATGAAGCCGAAGAGATAGCCAAAAATATGATTGAATCCCAAACTAAAGAAAATTTTCAAGGAGGAAATCGAACAACTCCTCAAGGTGGGGCTCATTTATCCCATTGCGGATAGTAAGCGAGTTGGTCCACTTATTATTGTGCCCAAGAAAGGTGGCAAGTGCTGGGTCTGCATTGATTTTTAGCTGTTTTATATGGTAACATTCAAGGATCACTTTCCATTGCCATTTGTTGATTAGGTATTAGAAATAATATCTAGGCATTGCTACTATAGTTTTTTGGATGGTTATAGTGGCTATAACCAAATCCAAATCGCGTTGGAGTACCAAGCCAAAACAACATTCATAAGTCCTTGGGGGACTTTTGCATATTGCAAGATGCCTTTTAGTCTATGTAATGCCCCTGCTACATTCTAACACCTAGTCCTAAGCATTTTTCAATAGTAAATTGGTAGTGGTGTGGAAGTCTTCATGGATGACTTCTCCACTCATGGAGCTACATTTGAGCAAGCCCTGGACCACCTTGAGAAAGTATTGAAATAATGTGTTGAGACAAACCTTAGACTCAACTAGAAAAAGAGTCACCTAATGGTCTAGGAAGGCATTATATTGGGGCATAGAATATCACAAGAAGGAATTGAGATTAATCCCAAAAAAATAAGGGTCATCCAAGAAATAACCCGTCAATCAGAAACTATCAAAGATGTTCGGTCATGTCTTGGACATAATAGCTACTATTGGTGATTCATAGAGAATTTCTCTAAGATTGCAAAATTTTTGGTGGAGCTGATAAAGAAAGATGCTCCATTTCTGTAGATCGTGGAATGTGAATACGCATTTCAACAGCTAAAAGAAAAACTTGTAGAAACTCCAATCCTATAAGCACTCGACTGGTCTAGACCATTTCATGTTATGATAGATGCATCAAATTATGCCTTGGGAGCTATGCTTATGTGGATGGATGATAAGAAAAATCCATATTACATCCATTACGCTAACTGAAGCATTGTGGATGCACAACTGAACTACACCACTATAGAAAAAGAACTGATGGTAGTGATGTTTTCTCTAGAGAAGTTTATGCACTATGTGCTTTAATACGAAGTGTTTGTGCACATGGATCATAGTGCCATTTGCTTCTTGATGGAAAAGCCAATAGTGAGCCCCTATGTCATATGATGGTTGGTGATCTTATAAGAATTCAATATCATGATGGTAGATTGAAAAGGCATTGAGAATGTGGTTGTTGATCACTTGTCTTGGGTATGATGGGACAACAAAGAGGAGGAGAATCCACTATCTGATATGTTTTTTTGACAAAATCCTATTTGCTAGGGCTATAATTAAAAAATTGTCTAATGAACCTAAATGGTATGATAGCATTCTCAACTATATTCTCACTTAAGAGATGCCACAAGGGTTAGACCACAAGAAGAAACAACCATTTATTCACTAGGTAAAACACTTTATGGAGATCAATGAACACCTCTATAAGGTATATACCAATGGCCTAGTTCATTGGTGTGTCCCTAATGTTGATCAAGTTTGCATTCTCTAAGATGCTCATGAAGGTCCTTATGGTGGCCACTATGCTAGGAGATGCATGGTCATTAAAATCCTGATGGCAAGATACTATTGGCCAAAAATTTTTAGGGATGCTCATCAATATGTCCACTCTTGTGAAAGTTGCCAAAGAGATGGTGGAATGACTACTCTAATGGAGGGACCTGAACAATGGATTCAACCACTGGAGCCCTTCAACATTTGGGGCATTAATTTCATGGATTCCATCACACCCATGTCAAATGGAAAGGTGTACATTATAGTTGCTATTGACTATTGGATGAAATGAGCAGAAGCAGTAGTTGTCATCAACTGTACATCTTTTATTATTGCTTGGTTTGTACAGTTGTAAATAGGTTTGGTGTGCCGTATGCATTAATTTTTTATAATGGAACTCACTTTACAAGCACTACCTTTTGAAAGCTTATGCAATGTTTGGGGGTTAAACATAAACTCACAACATCCTACCACCCCTAAGTTAATGGTTAAGCTGAGGTTACCAATAGGGAAATCACAAGGATTCTAATAAGAACTATTAGCAAATATAGGAAAGATTGGAGCACAAAACTCAACAATTCCCTTTGGGCCTACCACTCAACATGGAAACTTCCTATAGGCTACTCTCCCTATGAGCTTGAGTATGAAAAATTACCAACACTTCCTATTCAATTCAAGCTCTGTAAACTTTCAATAGCCTATGACCTCAACCTTGACTTGAGTCTAGCACAAAAAGAAAGATTGATAAATCTCAACTTGCTAGACGAAATTCAATTGGTGGCCTTGTTATCCAATGAGTTGCACGCACACAACAGAAAGCACCATGACCTTAAAATTAGGAAAGTCAAACTTCAACTAGGAGACCAGGTTATCTATTAGAACCCCACACACATACCTCAACAAACTAAGTTCCAAACACTGTGGGAAGAACCTTATATGATTTATGAAAATTTTCCTTTTGGGAATAGGATGATCTACAAACCTGAGAGCTCAGACAAAAAATACTTGGTCAACATATTATAAGTGAAAACTTTCCATGAGCATAATCCAACAAATGTAACAAACGCCTCATTAGATGGACAACCATGCTCAATATTTCAAATCTTATCCTTTCAACTTAGTCATGGGGGAGGTGGCCATCCATACTACTATATAAGTAGCTCCTTAGTTTTTCACCCTTTTTTTACACATTCCTTGTTTTACATCTTCTTTTTTTCATGTTACTAATCATTTTTAATTTTTATTTTACAACATTATTAGTACATTTTCTATTTCTTGAATATTTTACACTTTCTTTTATTCTAGCTTGATTTTCTAACTTTTTTTTAATAAGTGCTAGGCATAGTGGTAATTCGTTGCTTGATGGTGGTATTTACTATTTTGTTATTTGATTGTTGGCATCTGGATTCTAGCTTTGAATTTTGTTATGAATAATGAGGACATGGTTTCTTTTCATGTAGTAGGTAGTGAGTTTACAACATCCACCCATTCACAAACTCTATGATTTTCCTTGTTTTGGAAATGTGCAATTCCTTTTTCATTAATAAAACTATAACAAATTTGTGAGTTTGGTAGTTTCTAGATTTGGAAAGAATTAAAAGGTTTGAAAAGGGTGTAATTTCAAGAGGATTTGGTATTATTTATGCCTTTCTACTTACATGGATGCATGTGTGTTTTCATGGATTTCTTATCGTTCTATGTTGACTAATAAAAGGAAGTTGAATAAGTCTTTTCTTGGTGTGGTTCTCATAAAAAAAAGGGATTTCAAAGCACACCTCTTAGAAAAAATAAATGAGCTAAAAACATTGGTTATGGGACTAGAAAGACATGTTACCCATGCCTAAAGGTCCCCTCTAACTAAGGCCCTTCCTCACTTCTTACTTTTCACTTCTTCTCTAATAAGGAATGGTGGTTGTTCTATGGAAGCACTCTTGTGTCTCAGGGGGGTGGACTAGTGTTTGAATGGTGATGCAAAGTCATTGAATGTGATTGGTTTTAGTTTAAAATAAGGATGGATCTTATCAAGTCATTTAACCATAAAATTCACAAGGAACTTCATGTAACCTTAATTAGGAACTCCATTCCACACACTCTCTCATCCATCTATGCTTTCCATGTCTCACCTCACTATCAGTTTCATATTCTTGTTCGATGTCTTAGTTTGATGTGTTGAAATTCTTAGGTAGTTTCTTTTGGGTTTTGGACTTAACCTTTTGTAACCATTAATCATCCATGGGGCCTACGGACTCCTCAGTTTGAAGTTATGCAAGGACAATAAAAAGCCTATGCTTACTTTGGGGAGGATCCACTTGCATATCTTTTGGTTGGATTAGTTAAGTTCTTTATCCTTAGACATTCTTACAATCAAATCCTTTTGTTTGCTCCATCAATGACATCCTAATGTGCTCACCTTCACAACATTCTTTGGTGAAATATTTTTATTGTCTTTGTTGTGAATTATTTAACCCTCCTCAAGTATTTTATTATGTTTGGACTTTTTAAAAATTTGCTAATGAACTGCTTATCTATTCCACCATATTTTTTAGCCTTCCTACTAACACTATTATTGAAATTCATCCATCATAATCACAACCTAGCCAAGTACAACCACTGAATGGAGAAGGTACTTCAAAGCTATATCTTACACATTGCACACTAATCCATGATTTTGTTGTGATTGCAGTGGGAAGCATGGATGGAACACATAGATTTGAAGTAAGACTATCCTCACAAAGAAATTAGCAACAACAACATCATATGATGAGGACTCTTCATGATCGTTGAATCTTCTTCCTCGCTCTTCAGCTACTAGGATGTTAGTTTTGTCTAGAATGTTCTCTTCTCTTATCATAAACACTCAATTTTGTAAAAGATTGTAATCTGTACACTTGGGCACTTAGGAGTCTATTTGTTCCATTTGAGTTAGTTTGTATGTTAGTCAATAATCCCATAGCTTCCTAATATTTTGTAAGGAACTTGTTCCTTCTCTTCTTCACTCAAGGATGAGTATTCATTTAGTTATGGAGGTATGATGAATCATGTTTTAACTAGCTCTGATATTGAATATTTCATATCAGAGCCTCAATATCAGATACCTGATATCAAATCCCAAGATGTGATGTCAAATATTTAATATCGTAGGGTATATGCTGATCTATAAAGATAGCGCTTAGGCTCACGATTTTTAGATAATTTTTTTCACAACATAGCAAAGCTCTTGTAGTTTTTTTTTATAGAATTAGAATATTTTCTAAGTACCCGTAGCAGGATTTTGAGTGTGTATGAATCTTTATTCCACCACTGATGTACCTGAGCATAGCTCTGTGACAAGAATAAAAATGAATCCTTTTGATAATCCTTGTAGCACTGAGAATAAATTGATGTTTGCTTTAATGCATTTGATATTCATGCACTTTACTTTAATGCATTGTCATTAAGTAATTAATTTCTAGTTGTTAATGAACACAAGCATGATCACTTCGAGCATACGTGTAGCACGTGGTAACCTAGAAATGCTTAACATTTGGTAACCTAGTAGTGCTACTTGTGTTTAGGATGTGTTCAGAGAGTGGAGATGGGTACTTGTGTTAGGCTAACTAGGCCATAGATTAATGAGATATTAAATTCCTATACCTTTCATTCTTGTTTTAGGTGATTAAACTTATAAAGTACAAAATGATAAAAATTATATACCTTAGTTACACTTAACCATATACTTGTACCTCACAAGTGAAACTGAGAAGATAATGATCATTCCAATTAGATTTTAAGTCTTAGAACTAGTGTACTTAGAACTTAAGATCTATGGAATTCAATTGGATTGTGCGTGAATGCTTGTGATTCCTATGGTTGGGTGTAGGGGTACCACACTGCTCATCATTAATCATTTGATATTATTTAATATTTTTCAAATTCTTTCTCTATTTTTCCATTTTTTCTATGATTTTCATCAATTTTTTTATACATATGTTTGTTAATTCTTCAATATAGTGCAAGGAATAAGGTAAGATGTGGTCCCAATAAGGTGAAGATTACCCTATATTAGTAGATCATGAAGGACTGATTACATATATAGTGAGAACACATCATCCATCCACCCATTCCCAATAATAAGAGGTTCTTACCATGGTCATAGTAATATTCTTTTCACAATAAAACTAAAATAAACTTGTCATCATTATGCCTAGATAGAGGAGTGAAGAACCAAGTGGGAATGAAAAGGGTGTGACATCAAGGGAACTTGTCAATTCTCTTGGACTACTACTACAAGTTTTATCTTGTTGATTAGTTTGTATTATTTTCTTAAGTTGTAATGAATAATCAAAGTAAGAGTACAATAAGTACTACCTTACCACATCATTGGAAAGACATGTTATCCATGCCTAAATGTAGTTCTTTGGTAAGGTCGACAACACAAAGACAAATAAAAGCACAAAATAAAATTTTTTGAGGTCCCACTAGAAACACATGTTACCCATAACTAAAGGTAGGAAACTTCTTGGAAATCTAAAAATAAAAAGTATGCCATTAGTAAACTCCTTCCTTGAACTACATTGCCAAGTGGTAAAACTTCATGCAATAGTGGTCATCTTATGATTGTTAGTCTTAGAGATGCTACAATGTGATGTCACTGGAAAGTGGTATCACCTTTTTTTGGATCTTGGATGGAAAGGCTAATGATTACTTTAATCACACACCACACATAATGATTGATTATGCCTATTGTAAGACATCTCACGCCCCAATTTCTGCAATCCCTTCTAAATCCCATTCCACCTCACTGGTATATTTAATTATGATGCTATGGTTTTATATAATATAGTGTTATTTTCCTAATATGATGATATTAACATGTCTAAAACATGCATGGAAACATTTGACCCACTTATTAACTTCTACCCTAAGAAAATGATCCAAACTAAGAACTTACAAGAGACTATTCTAAACTATAATCATACACCAATGAATAGTGGAAATAGAAACTCAAAACTTGAATTTAAGAATGAAAAAGAAAGTATAAATGGACCTTTTGAAATGGAAAGATCATCTAGTCCAATGGGATATATCTCATGTTTGGTTTGAATCTTAGATGGAAAGGCTAATGATTACTTTAATCACACATCGCACACAAGGATTCATTATGCTTATGGTAAGACATCTCACATCCCAATTTTTGTAATCCCTTCTAATCCCATTCCAACTCACTAATATATTTAATCATAAATTTATGGTTTTGTATAATATAGTGTTATTTTCAAATTTGGTGATATTAACATGTGTGTTTTGGTAGACAAGTATGTCTTACATTCAACTCCTTGAGTGCCTATGAACACTCCTAGGCATGGTTATACAAGGGTATTAAGGGCTAAAGCCTACTTTGGGGAGGATCCACTTGTATAACTCTTGTACCTCATACTTGACAACCAATTCCACATCATCTTATGCCTTCCAGACACTTTAGTACTTAAAAAAACACTTCCCACAAAGTTTTATAATCCATCTATATACTAAGAATCTTCAATCCATCTCATATATATTCAATAAACTTTCATTGTCTAAGATTCCTTATGAATTTTGAACACCAAAATTTGGATTTCAAGAATCATCTATGATTCATGATCCTTTAGATAGTCTCTATTTCTTCCAAATCATCCAATTGACTCATTTTTTCCATAAAAAATTACCAAAAACTTGGAATTTTTCAAGGGTGATGTTGTAGTTATGATGTTGTATGCCCTACAACATCATATCAATGATGTCATGTAAAGAAAAAAAAAGTATATATAGGTGCATGAGTTAGAATTTTTTTTTTGTTTTACCATTTCCAAGTTTTTTTGAGCTTTGGTAAGCAAACTTGTTGATGCTATAGCTTCCTCACCACAACTCTAATTTGAGAAATTCTTGAACCTTGTTGTTCCCAGAATGCTCAAAATAGTCATGGGGGCCACAAGGGGGAGGGAGTGTGGTGGGGTGGGTTGGATGGTGGGGGAAGGGGTCTATTGCACATAACTAAGAAAAAGTGAGCCAAAATTTCCTAGCACTTACAAGATAATATAAGGGTAAGTGTAAGGATACAACTAAGAATATTATAACCAACCAAGTTTAAGCCAAATAACTTAATTAATGAAAAGTGAGCCAAAATTTCCTAATTCCTGGAAGATAATATAAGGGTAAGTATAAGGATACAATAAGAATATTATACTTAATCAACCAAATTTAAGCCAAAGAACTTAATTAACCTTCCCAACTAACCATATCAACCATTTAGGTGCAGAATAAATGAGAAAACGATAACTGTAACAGGTCATAACAATTAAAGATATAATATTTAGGAGTTTCTTTTTGAAATTTCTATAACTCTACAATCATATTATGAGTTTTAATTGGTGAAAATAATAAGAATTAGATCAAACCAAGGATACAAGAAAGAATTATAAATCATTAGGAATAGATTTGAAACCCCTTGGTAATCTTAAACTCTTGAAGATTGTAGATGGTCCCAAAGAGACCAAAAGCTGAAGGACCTTCCCAACATGATAGGAAAAGACCAAGAGGTTGTGGGAGAAACCAAGTAGGAGAACAGACTCCACAAGCTAAACACATAGAGTAGGAGGCTCAATCATTGAGTATTCATCAATAGATCCCTACTACCAAACACTCAGCCCATGCGAAAGTGGAAGCACCACCAACACCAAAATAGGGACAACATCTCACACTATTCGATGAATGTCTCTAGGACATTTAGGAAAAATACATAATGTCAATAATCATTGTGAATTTGAAGTTTGATTCATTCATGGATTTTTCTCCAAAAGCTATAAAAATGTAACTTCAAGCAGCTTCCTAATGGTGAGCCTTATTTAGTAATGCTGACTAGTCCTTGGGAGAAGTTTATCTATTTCTAAGAAATGAACAAGGTGATGCCACTATGAAGATTGGAGAGGTCTTAGTGCCATATTCAGTTGAGGTAATAGTGAAGACCTTGAATAAACCAAATGTTAGAGCTAAGGTTACACACATTTCTACAAGGTTTGACACTAATGCTAGGAAATTGTGGCTACAAAGGGCCTATAGAAAGGAAGATAAAGACCATAGTGAAATGACTATCAAGGAGAAAATTTATTTTAAGATTAGGACTTACCACTTGTTCCCAACTAGGAGGCTTAAAAGATGAGGGAGTATGATACTGATGGAAAAATTTAATGCCAACATCTCACATCTAATCTTTTTGGAGATTCAAAGGTAGTTGAAGGAGAAGAAGGTAGGGAAACTAACATTGTCATTACCTTGTCTAATAAGGAAGCTTTGCAAGTAAGTAGGGATCTTGGGTTATATAAATGATGTCCCAAGAAAAACCCAAAATGCCTCCTATGCAAATATGTCAAAACTTGTGCTACTAAAAAAAGATCAGCTGGAGAAGCCAACGAGCATTGAGGGAGCTTCAAGTTTACCACCTACTAGTAACATTTTAGTCATCGGTCAACAATAATAGGTAGGACCCAACAGTTCAACACCTATTGGAGAAAGACCAAAACAACAAGCTCCACCACATCCATAAGACTACCATTCATAGATAAGCCATCTACATTAGAAGCTAGATATAATTAGTTGGGAAGCAATAGAAGGCTCTAATCTATATTGAGTTAGAGAAAGCTTGGTGAGGCCCATAGTTTTAACAAACCTTGTGAGTGGGTAGGTGTCATTACAAATAGGAGGAGGAAGACTGGGCACAACATATCTCAGGATGCACTGCATCATTTCAAGTAATGTTAAAAACTGGTGAAGGTGCCATAGTTGTGATCATGAAAAACTAGGGTGTAGTAGGAGCCACAAAAGTAATTATTAACCATATCAAGGAATCATTTAATATCCTTGTTGTGTGATTGACCAATATTTTTAGGGCCAAAAATGCTCAAATGCTAGGCGGTGCCTTGATGACTCCTACTAAGCATGAAGATGTACTTGACAGAATATTACAGATTGGTCATGTTATGTAAAATGTATTTAATATCCCCCAATGGTATCAATGTAGTGTAGTTTGATTTGATAGCCATTGATGAGCAGCGATATCGTGTCATCCCCTGCGATATCGCGTACGCGATATCATAGCCCATCGCCAGTTCTATAAATAAGAGGTGGCCTTCCCTTGTTTCTCCATCTAGATCTAAACCCTTAGCCAAAATCTAGTAGTTTTATCATTCCAGAGTTAGAATAATTTCCATGTGCCCGCAGTAGGAGTCTCAAAGTGAATGGATCTTTATTCGAGAAATTTGTACCTAAGCATACATTGTGTCCGGCAATAAAGACGAACTTTTTGATAAACTTGTAGCATATGGACTAAGCTAAATAGGATTTAATTACTGTTCAATGTTTAAATGCTTTCTTAGACACTTAATCTCTCTCAACCCTTAACTCTCATAGTTAAGTGCATTTAGTACGACCGCTTTGAGCACATGTGCTATGCTTGGTAACCCAGTGACGAATAGCGTTTGGTAATCCCAGTAGCATTACATTGGTTTAGGGTGTGAATGGCAAGTGGGAATGGATACTGATGCTAGGACGATTAGAGCTTAGATAGTGAAAGTTATTTACTTAGTCTATTCACCCTTTTCCCTCTTAGCATAGGTAATAAAAAGACAAAAGACATAAAAATCACATGCTTCAAGCTTACTTAACCATACAACCGTGACAAATACAAGTAAGCTTGGGAAGAAAATGATTGATTAACCTTAAGTGTTCTGTAAGGCGTGTAAGCACTTAGCCCTTGGAGTTCAACTGGATCATGCATGTAACGCTTGTATTCGTATGGTTGAGTGTAGGGGTACCTTGCCACTCATCAGCCACAAAAGAAAAGCTTGTGATGATAGATATAAGGAAAAAACACACTAAGAACGAGGTGTAGAGATTATAGAATGAATTAGTAGTTATCAGAGTAGAAGTAAGAGATATTGCACGATTTGTTATCTTAGACTAGCTTGAACAATTTAGAACTAATTAGGTAATGTAGCTAATTGCCACAAAATAAATGTATAGATGGAAAGAGAGAAGGTAGTGTGGAATGCCTCAATCATTAAAGCATAAACATACACACATACCAAAGCTCTCACAACCTTGGAAGAGGAATAAAAAGAAGCTTGTTGGTGACAACAAAATAATTAGAGTTAATCAAGACATGAATAGATTGACCTGAGAGAATAGAAATTTATTAATTGAAGAAGTACACACCATTAGGAAAAAGTTAACTATCAAGATAAGCATGTGGAAAACTGAGGCCAAGCGACATGGGAAGCTCAAAGAGCATTTTAGGGACTAAGTGAGCATGTATAAGCAAATAAATAAGAAAGAAGTCTAGATTGCAGGACATGTAGATTAAGGATCTTACAAAATACATAGGTTAGTAAATCTTCAATATGCTAACTTGGACATGTTAATAGTAGGACAACCTCAGAATTAACTTGAGCAATAGGTAGCAACGGTATATGCCATGTATAAGAAAGAGTTTGTGGATAGGAAAGATGCCTTGTAAAAGTTATGTATTGCAAACTCCAAACTCAAGATTGTAATGACAAGCTACTAAGGACAAGAGGAAATAGCAATGAACCTAGCATGCAAAATGTTTGACTACCAAGAACTCAGGAGTTTAGCCAGAGCATTTGAAGAAGAAAGAAGACAATTTTTTGGCATGGTATGTTAACGCAAATAAAATGTGCTCACAACTACCATGTTCGTGGGATGTACTGACTTCATCAAACATTACACAATCTGCATGGATGGTACATGATCCTAGGATTGAAGAAGAAAAGATTTAGGTGCTCCTTAATAGATACTAGTTTTAAAAGCCTGACGACAAGGGAAATAAGTTGATGGAAGAGCCTTCACTGCTGAGAACCTAAGGCTACATCATGCTATTTCAGTTTTGTTTTATTTTTCTTATTAGTTGTCAAATGTTTCTAATTAACTAGTAATGTTGTTCTTGATGACCATTTGGGATCAAATCGCCAACATGGGATGGCCTTACGATCTCATGACCAGGGGGTCACAAGATCAAAGATGTTCTTCAAATAGGATTTAGGTGCTTGTTAGTCTTTAGCAACACCAGGGCCCAAATGCCTCCAAATAAACTCAGTAGTTATGAAATGTACTAGACATGAGTATGCGTTTGCTATTGCGAATGTTGAAATGGTTGGGTTATATATAGAACTGTAATTGGCTATCATAAAGAGATTTGACTAACTTTGTCAAATATTGTGAGTTGTTGAAGAGTTCTATTTTTTTAATCACTTAGTCTACATGGTTCTTATAGTATGCTACTTATAACAAATAAAATTTTGTAAAAATGTTTGAGCACAATTCTGCCAATCTACTTCTAATTTTCCCCAGAGAGAAAGTTCCACAAGAAAACTAGAAATAGAGTAAGATTTAATGGACTTAGAAGAAGAAAGAAAGAAAATCATATTTGTGTGAAATCTCAAATATTTAAGGAAGATAAATTAACATAAGGAAACACTTCATAATAAAGTTATTCCTAATTCAATAACTATGAATATTTCAAATTTTTAGAGCTCAACAAGTAATTTCAAAAAGAAAATCCTATTATACTACCAAAAATTGCTACATAAACGACAAAATACAAGTTCCTATTTTGGCTAGTTAATACTTGTCAAAGATTGTATTCAACAGAGCTTTCAAAAAGATTTGACAATTTCTTAATTGAAATACCAAGGAAATACACTTTAAAACAATGAAGCTACTTTAGTCATCTCAAAACACCAAATATTTTTCTAGATTTTCTATGCTCAAAATAGGAAATTTCATTAAGACATCACTATTAAATTGTTCTTGAGGCTTTTCAAGAACATAGACTCTTCTATGGAAAATCTTAATAGAAGTCTAATATTGCATAAAAATAGAGCTATAAAAGCAACATAGGAAAAATCCCAAAATTAAATGCCAAACACTATACTATCTAAATCATTAGTTAAACAACTAAAATAAAATGGCAAGAAATGAACTCATAGGATTCAAAAAAAGTAGCCGAATTAATATCTTAGCAAGCCATCTTATAAATAATCTTCAATTATCTTCTTCCAAGTTGTTTCAATGTTCCCCACCTTTTCAATTCTATCCTTGAAGCCTTTTTATAGTGGCTTTGGGTAGTTACAATAATCGGGAAAAGTTAAGGGTATTACAAATATCTAAGGATATGAACTTATAACTACCTTAGAAGTTAAAACTTCCATAGTAAGTTACTATAAATTTAAGCTATGGTTGCCAAGTGTTTCTTTAGTAACAAATATCATGGAGATTACTATAGGAAGTTACAATAATTTTGAGAAATATAGTATCTCACAAGAGACTACAAATATCTAGGAGAATTAATCATAATTTTCTATGGGAATTAAAAATAATACTAGTTTTATTAAGCATTCATAAACCCTTCCTCTTTATTTTTCTTAACTATAAGCCTTACCCAACTTTTGCAATATATATATATAAATATAAATCACCCTTAAGGCTTCACTGCTTTGTTATTGCTTTCATCAACACGTTTGTGTAAAACATGTAAAAATTACAATGTTTGTTCATTCCTTGTGGCTTCAATGCCACACATTGCATCTCTGTCTTTCCATGTTGAGAGTAAAACCTGCATCTGCTATGTGCTACTTCAACCCTGATGACATTTCCTCCAAGCAAGACTAGATGTCTTTTAGCCCTTTGTTGGTGGAGCCTATAGCTGTGTTGCTGTTGCCTTCATGGAGGCTATACTATCGTCGTCTTTGTTGTTGCTCCATCATCATCGTTTTTGCTGCCATCGCACTACTATAACTTGTAATAGCTTAACTAGAGCCATAGGCATCGTGGTTGAGTTTTTTCCTGAACCAACCAAAAGGAGCTATGTATTTTCTCTATTGTTGTAGTCTAGGTTTTTCAGCTCTATCTCTTTTGTAGGATTTGGATATCGTTTCTGCGAGCCCTAACATTGTCTTAAAATAAACAATATCTGAGTGTTGTAACTTGTTTATGAGTTCATAGTGTCTTGCGGCTGAATTTGGGCTTTAAAATTTTGTCAATGCTTAATATTTTCTGTTTATTCCTATTGTTTCTGATGGGTGCCATTAATTCTTTTGAATAATAAACATTCCTTAGGGTTTCATATTTTTCCAATCTTGATATTGTTCGTTTAAAATAATTTGATAATGTAGGGTTTCAACATTCCACCATTACGCATCTTACATTTCTCTAGAGTATGATTTTGATAATAGCCTTAGTTTTTTCTTTTTCTTGTGGTGTGTTTTAAAATCTTGGATGATTCTCTCATGGTTTTTACAAATCTTTGTGAATTTGAAAAATTTTGTTGATCCCTACTCTCCTACTATTAAATTTCCAACACTTACACAGTAGACAATGTATAATTAAATTCTTGCATAAATAATGGCATTCTAGAAGATTTAGTAGCACTCAAAGTTTTTCTTAGTGCTCATACTACTGCTCATTCCTTGTAACTGACTAGTTCCAGAGGATCTCCTTAAGTCACCATATTTCAAATTCTAGGAGAGATAGTCATCTTTCAAAACTTCAAACAAGGTGAACAATTATGGGTACCTTTGCTATTTTCCACTTAACCATTTCACTTGAATTAGCAATTATAATGTTACTGTTCTCCTTTGAAAAAACTTTAACTTATAATAATAAATTAACACTGAACCCAAGCTCCATGGTGGTGACAATAAACCCCCTAATTATTCATTGACATGTGAATACTTTCATTTTACTGAGAAGGCAACCAAGCTCCAATGAACTTTTGCCCTTTTTTTATTTATACGCTATCTTGCATTCACCATTAACATTTGGATTTTAATAAAATCCAAATATTAATTCAGAATTTATGCTCCATAAGATTGCTTAAATGTATCAACATTTCATAGCCCCCTTTTTACACTTTAGCTAAAAAACATAGGTTTTATTGTAAAATTTTCTTTTTACATAGGAACAAAAATCTTTTCTTGAGGAAAAATTTTATCAAAATTAAGATTTGATGAAATAAAAACCTCATTCCCTAAAAAAAACTTAAGAAACTATACAAACACAATTTCATACAACTATTTTGTAGGTGGGAAGAGAATAGTTACCCTAACTTTCTTAGGGATTCTTATATCATGAATCCTTTCATATGTAATCTCAATTGTGATGAATGCCCTTTGTTCCTTTTCTTGCTTAGTTGAAGCCTTAACTTGATCTTCTCTTTTGTTTTTAACAACTATCTTGTCTCCTTTTGCTCCCACTCTTTAGCTACTGAATTTTGAGATTCTTTCCAATTAGTCTCTTCAGTGTCTTGAGACATAAAAACCTCTCCCCAAGAATAATCTTTCCTAGACTCTCCTTGATATTCAGCTTGAGTGGTACATTCATGAAAGCTTTCCCAAACATTGGGATCTATAGAAAGTCCACTAGTGAGAAATCTAAACTCATTTGAAAGCCAAAGTAAGAAAGGGTTTTCACTAGATGTTGCACAGGCAGTTACCTTACAATAGGTTCTCAATACATGCTTTGGATAACATCTCGTAACATATGGGATAAAAGTCCTTATTATTGCCCTATCTCCAAGAACCATATTCTACCTCACACTTAAGCACTTCCTTGCTTTTTCACTTAAAACTTGAATTGAAAAATGATGCATTTCCAAGAAATTCACATCTCTTTATATAGTGAAAGGTAAATTTGAAATTCCCATCAATTTTACTAACCAACTTTTCCACTTAGTTAAAATTCATTTATTTCCCATCATTATATGATTGGATAATTCAAATTCCACTATTTGGTTGTTAAAATCAATTCACCACTATGTAGTTATCTAACCATCACTCCGAGTTACACTTATCACAAGTAATGATTACTTAGGATAATATAAGTTTAATAATTAAACTAACACTTTAAATTAAATATTTTAACTAGTACTTTAACTTACACATGTTGTAATAATGTTATATAAACTTGTCTAAGCATACACATAGTATATATATTTATAGTTAAGTATTATATAAGTCTATATATTTACTACTACTAAAAATTAAATATTAAAATCTATATATAAAGGTTTATTACTTACTACTATTATGTATTCTAAATATTTTTATAGTTACCTACATATATATACTACTATATTATATACATATATTAATTTATAAATATAGATTTAAGTTGTCCAAAATAATGTTTTATATGCAAAAAATTATGTGGAAATTGCAATTCTATTCCATCTAACATTGATAATTTGTAAGTGTCATGCGATAATTGTTTCTTGATCTGAAATGGACCAGTCCATATCGTCAAAAACTTATTTGGCTTCTTCATATTCCATAATCATACAAGATCACTGACTTTAAAAGTTCTTTTCAGAGCCTTTTTGTCAAACCACCTTTTGACTTGAGAAGCATTCTTTAATAAATTATCTTTAGTTCTATCCATTTCAACTTATTTTTTGATTAGGAAAGTCATGAAACTTCAAATCTTTATTGATTTTCTTACTATACTTTTTCACAAAATTTGAGGTCGAACTTATTATCTTGTTTGTAATCCTTGTAGGTAGACCATAGACCAAGTTATAAGATGACGTTTCAATAGCCTTCTTAAATTTGATACAATTAGTTAATAATGCAAATTGTAAATAATCAATCCAATTTTTTGGATTTCCATCCATCAGCTTTTTTATGTAGAAAATAAGCTTTTTATTTGTAGATTAACTGAATCCATTCCCTTGATGATAATAATTCATAGAAGAAAATAGAAAGATGGATTTTTTCAATTGCCCACATTATGAACTCTTCAGATTGAAAAGCAAGTCCATTATTAGATACCAATACTTTAGGTAGACCAAAACAACTTAAAATTTG
The DNA here is from genome assembly GCA_015680685.1 of Gnetum montanum. Taxonomy (NCBI): domain Eukaryota; kingdom Viridiplantae; phylum Streptophyta; class Gnetopsida; order Gnetales; family Gnetaceae; genus Gnetum; species Gnetum montanum. The sequence goes on along the minus strand of MNCI01000647.1, from coordinate 1,789 downwards.
ATCTTCCAAGAACTTAATCACATTTGATGCTGAAATTTTTCTTAGAGCCTTTGCTTCAAACCATTTGATAAAGTAATTGGTAGCCATGAAAATAAACTTATGCCTTGCTCTTGAAGGAGTAATTAAGCCCCATTGCTGAAATGGTCTATTTGCAATTATCAGCTTTAAAGGAGCTTTAGCCTTTTTGATCTTTGATTCATGAATTTGACATTTGTAACATCTTTAAATTTTTGAACTAATATCTTGGTACATACTAGACCAATAAAAATGATAACGAATGATGAGTGGCGAGGTACCCCTACACTCAACCATACGAATACGAGCGTGTACGCACGATCCGGTCGAACTCCGTAGACTAAATGCCTTAATGCCACAAGAAACACTTGGGGTTAATCGTTCGTTGTCTTCCCAGGCTTGCTTGTATGTGTCACGGTGTATGGTTAAGCAAGTCTGAGGTATATGATTTTTTTGGTATTTTT
>MNCI01000645.1:2244-33455 GCA_015680685.1 Gnetum montanum | reverse complement strand
GCCGTGGCTTGGCTGGTGCCGGCACCAGCCGTGGCCTCAGGCGGTCTTGTTGCTGGAGTTTTCTTGTTTTTGTTTTTGGCACCCTCAGTCAATGCCGCTACGATAGTGGTCGCTGCCTTACCTCTGTCCTTAGCCTTGTTGTGCGTGTTCTTGTAAGCGATGTACGCCGGGTCTTTGCTAGCCTCCGCAGCATCTTGGATGCTCCGGACCTGGGCGAAGGCCTGACTTATGTCTCCAGGGGAAAGATAATACAGCTTGGACTTGATAAAGTCGTTGACTGCTCCCTTGAATATGGCCAACAGGTGGGAGTTCGCGATCGGGTCACGGATCTCATTCAAGGTAGCGTTCCAACGCTGTATGAACTTTTGGACTGGCTCGAGCGGGTCCTGTTTCACCCCCATAAGCTGCTCCAATGTGACTTCCGGCTTCATGTTGTATTTGAATCGGGTCACAAATTGAGTCAGCAGCTCTTCCAAGGTTGTAATGGAAGAGCGTGGGAGAGCTCTGTACCAGTCTAAAGCCTTCCCTGTTAACGACATCGCAAAGACTCTGACCAAAGTATGCGGCCACTGTTGCAACAACAAGGATTCGGATCTAAAGGTGGCCAGGTGAGTGTTGGGATCCCCCTCCCCATTATACTTGGTAAAGTGCGGGAGAGACATCCCTGGCGGCAACGACAACACGGGGACCGCTGGATTAATCGGATCATCTTGATAGAAATCCGTGATCTGAATGGTATCAGACCCAGCGGTCTTGAGGCGTCGCACCTCCTCAGTAAGCGTCTGGATAAGCTGGAACGCTTGATCCAGACCTGTTGAGGGAGGCGTCTGTGCAGCAGGCATAAGAGCAGGGGGTGGGACTGGGTGGACAGCCCCAGGAAACTGAAACGCAGGAGGTGGTTAGCTAACCGCTGGTGGAGCAGGGATTCGTGCAGGCTGGGAAACCTGCGAAGGCCCCCACCCACCGGTTTGGGTCGTAGGGTTAACCACTGCCTGCTGCGGGGCGTAATGATAAGTGTAGCGAGGAAGCACCCGTGAAAATTGCGCCGCTGGTGCTGGCGGGGGTTGTGCATTGTGAACTGTATTAATTTGCTGTTGTGTTGCAGGATTGGCCCAGTGACTCGCCGCAGGGTACGGGATAAAGATTTTCGGGGGCACGGTTGCGGTAGGCAGCGGGGGCGGGAACACTCCGGGACGAGTTGATGGCATAGCGTGAGTTCGCACGTGAGGGATGAGGTGGGGGACAGTAGCCACCGGGCCGACCGTCGGCATGCTAATTATGTGCTGCGACGGGATCACCTCTGCGTTATGCTGCAGCTGCATTTGCAACCCAGAAGGCTGTGCGCTTGCCTGTCGCGACCCAGACGGCTGCGCATTGGCCTGAGGGGGAACAGGGATGTGCGTCTGCGTGGTCATGGCTGAGTCCAGAGAAGCCGCTTCTCCGTTGAAAGGGAACAACGGATTCACGTATGTGTGAGGCGTCATGGTATGGAACGAATGTTCCGACATGGCCGCAAATTCGTCCTCTGCTTCTGCTTCTTCCTCACGCTCGGGCTCTACCGTAGGCTGTGAGGCCTGGCCTCTAGTCATGATCAGCTGGGAGATGAGTTCGTTTTGGTGCTCGGTCAAGGGGATTATATCATAGGCCGTTGGTTTGAAATCGTAACCCCCTCGATGGAGCGCCTCAAAGTTTCGTTTTGCGTCAAGCTCGGCTCGGCTGAGGGCCAACCTCGCTTGGATCTTGACGCAAATGAAGTTGTAGTCTTCAGGGGTTATGACCGTGAAGATAGGATCTTTCCCCTGAAGCCTTAATGAACGGCGCAAGGGTCCCTGAGGACCGGTTGCACCAAGGGCTGGCCCTATGGTCACCGTCGGATTCAAGGGCGCGACACCCGGACCGACAGTGATCATGGCGGTTGTGGCTGTTGTGTTTGAATAGTAGGAATCCATGGATCAACGATGAAAAAATGACTGAAAGGTTGACAAACAACACAAAAGGCTTTCTACCCTGCCGGATTTCAAAGAAATCGTCTTTGCGACCGATCTACACCACACGATTGACCTTAGACTTCCCTGGAGGTATTACGTCTACGGCCTAGGGTATAGATCTCTAAACAGGGTTACCCGAAATATTCGGATCGGAGCCTAAAGGCCCTCCTTCTAGCGCCAGAAAACTGTAACGACGGAAAACGTCGGCAGCTGGAAATACCGACCGAAATTCCGTGTACACAGCTTTAACCACGGATCTGCGCGAGGGCTAAACTAGAAAAACGAATCTGCGGTGCCCTGAACGGTCTTGTCGATCAGACAGGGACTTACGGGTCAGTAAAAACGGTGACGGTTACGGATTTTTGCGTGACGTGATTTGTTGCAAGAGATCGTAAAACGGGGAGACAACGACGTAGATGGATCGTTGCGAAGATAACGCTAAAACGCCGAAAAGATGCTAATCGGGGGAGAGAAAAAAAAATGGATGTCGCAAAGATCAAAGATCTATGTTTCAATGCTAGATCAGATGTATACTTGCGTATATATTACGTTACAATGGGAGAAAACACCCAACAACTGGATACAAAATGAGCACAAAACAAAAAGAAAACTGTCTGGACAGAAGTCTGATCTACCTTGTAGGCCCAAAGCTTAGGTGCAGGAATGGTCAAGCTCTGAAGTCTGTCGATCTTTTGAACAATAGAACCTGCTAACTGGGCGAGACGACTCTGCAATTCCTGTTCTGCTTCTTTACTTCGGGTAGATCTGCTATTAAGACTCAGGCGTGCTGCGTTCTGTTTCTGCTAAAGGATAATTTTTGCAGCGATTATCAAGAGGTTGCTCTTGTTTCTCCGTTCAAGGCGATAAGTATTCCCTTGTTCAGAAAATGCTCTTGTCCTCTTGATCTGCTGCCAACAAAAAAGTGATAAGTGCTCTGGTGCTCTGGTTTGTTAACTTGTTAACTTGCTCTTCCCCCTCCGAAAAATCCCCCTTTGTGTATTTGTTAGGCGGGGTATTTATAGGCCGCGACACGCGCAACCCTGATGATGTGGGCCCGAATGTCTCGGATCCTGTTGGCGTGATTCTTTTAAGTCGAACTACGACTATGCACAACACGCTCATCGAACTGCGACTACGCACAGCACGCTCGTTTGCGTGCTGTGCGTGTAAAGAGCAGGCCCATGGGCGTGTCTCGGCTGTGTTTGCGTTCATTCGCTTCGTGTTGCGTGTATGAACGCACTGACGCAAAAACAATGAGTTTAAGATCGTTTTACGCTCACCACGCAGCTGTGCGTGGCAACGCGTAAATGTAACGTACGCTCACTACGCAGCCGCGCGTGGTGAAGCGTAAACCAAGTTTTAACTTACGTTCATCACACAACTGCGCGTGATAAAGCGTAAATAATGCATAACTTACGCTTACCACGCAGCGGCGCATGGTGGAGCGTAAGGAGCGTGCAACTTTGAATCATGACCCACGCACTGGTACGCACCGCCGCGTAATGAGCGTAAAGGCCACTTATGTTATGCGTCGCAAGAGAAAGTGCCAACTCGTTGTACCTTTCTGGATTTTGCCTCTGTTTTGGAGCTTATTACGCTCATCACGCTGCCGTGCGTGGTGGAGCGTAAACTTGTCCTTAGACAAAATTCGCCTTTAACTGTCCTGGAGCCTATTACGCTCATCACGCTGCCGTGCGTGGTAGAGCGTAAAACTTGTCCTTAGACAAATTCGAGGTGCGTTCTCGCTCAAATTACGAATCTTCGCCTGAGGCCGACCCGTAATTTTCACGGTGTTTCAAGTACTACTGACGCACATTAGCAATATTCCTTCGTAGGATCTACGACACAATGTATCCCCTACCAGGGTATACTGCTTAGAACGTTTGCGTACTGCATCCTTTTGTGCATTTGTTAGATGTTGTGGTGTTTCACCACGTAGAAGGTATTCTTTTATGTCATCATACCATTCCATTGCGTGTGTTGTACTAACAGATGCGACCAGCAATGTGTCAAGAGTATCAGTTATTGGCTCGGCACAACTGATCACGGAGCTTGGTAATGCATGGAACATGTCCGGCGATATGTTTAATGCTAATGTCACTAACGCATCTGCAATGGTGTTATCATTTCTAGAAATGTGTTGCACATTGATGTTTTCAAATTGCCTTATTAAATGTTTTGCCAAGTCACAGTATGGTTGTAAGTGTTGGGCTTTACAGGTATAAACATCTGTGATTTGGTTTACGACCAGTTGTGAGTCTCCTCTAACCACAAGCCGTGTGATGTCTGAAGCCAGAGCTGCCGCGAGACCTCTAAGGAGACCTTCATACTCTGCTATGTTGTTGGTACAATAAAAATTGAAATGATAAGCAAAGGGTCAGATCTCCCCAGAGGGATAAGTGATGACAGCGGCTGCACGTCCCCCTCGAGAGGTGGATGCTCCATCAAAGTTTAGAATGGCATCGTAGTCGTTGGGCACTATGTCTATTGCGCTTATATTCTCATCCGGGAATTCTGGCTCTATTGTCACTTGATCATGCGTTAGCGACATGGCCATTTGACTTGCTATGGCTTGACCCTTAACTGATGATTGCACTATGTAGTGCAGGTCAAATTCAACTATCATGGCTTTCCAGCAGGCTATCTGACTCGTTTCGTAAATGTTTCCTGTTATAGCCCTTAGCACATTATCCTTGCAAATTATGTTAACTTGGTTACGGAAGAGGTAATGTCGCCATTTTCTTAAAGAAAAGACCAAAGCTAAACATGACCTCTCCACGTCGTTATACTTTTTCTCGTGGGCAACTAATGCATGGCTTAAATAATATACAAGGACTTCAGTTCCATCATCTTGTTTCTGGCAAAGCATAGACACGATTGACAAATATGAAGTGGCAAGGTAGATGTAAAACGATTTATCATTTTGAGGTGGATAAACCATGGGTAATCGGGCAAGTGTTGTTTTAATGTTATCGAATGCTTCTTGGCATTGTGGAGTCCATTCAAAATGGACGTTCTTGCGCAACAGGTGATTCATAGGTTTTAATTTGTCTGTTAGCTTTTCTATGAAACGCCTAATAAACTATAATCTACCTTGTAGACCTCGAAGTTCGGTAAGGTTGCCTGGTGGTTTCAGGTTTAGTATGGCCTTAACCTTATCGGGGTCTACTCGTATCCCTGCTTCTGAGGCTATAAATCCAAGCATTCTGCCTGTCTTGACATCGAAGATACATTTTTTCGGGTTGAGTCTCAGTTCGTACTTTAAACAACGTTTTAATACTAAGTCGAGATCTTGTACATGTTGTTCCGCTATTTTTGACTTAACCACAATTTCATCCACGTAATCGTTAAGTGAGTGTAACATGTAATCGCTAAAGATAAATGTCATCGCTCTTTGATACGTGGCCCCAGCGTTCTTGAGATCAAAGGGCATCATTGTATAACAAAAGGTTCCCCATGGTATCATAAAGGTTGTCCGAAGCTGATGCTCCAGGTTGATGCGTATTTGATTTTATCCCGAGAAACCATCCATAAAATATAGTAGGGCATGCCCTGCAGTCGAATCAACAAGTTGATCAATGCTGGGTAGGGGAAAATCGTCTTTTATGGTTGCCATATTTAAATCCCGGAAGTCAATGCATAAGCGAATTCTTCCGTTCTTCTTCGGGACAATGACCATGTTGGACACCCACTCGGCGTAATCAATAGCCCGGATGAAACTAGCCTGATAAAGCTTGTTCATCTTATTACAAACTGCCAATGCCACCTCGGGTTTACCTTTTCGTGCCTTTTGTTTCCCAGGTCTTAATTTCGGATCAAGGATAATGTTATGCTAGACAATTCGAGGGTCTAACCCGGGCATGTCCGTGTAAGACCAGGCGAACGCTTTCATGTTTTCCCTAAGCACGCCCTCGATGTCTTTAGCTAATTGTGGTTGTAACAATGTGCTTAATTTTAATATTTTAGTTTCTCCATCGGGCATGCTTATTGGGGTTTCGTTCAACAGGTCTTCGGTAATATTTTCGACTTCTTTGTCGAGGGATTTTGTCGTACCTTTGTAGTTGTCTATTGTTTGCTGTGTTGAGGCTATGACTGCGTCATCCATTGATGAACTTAAGTGGATGAGGTTTATGTTGATGTCCCTTGCAATTTTGCCATATGGTCCATCGATAATTAATGGTTCGGTTAAGCACTGGCAATCCATCAGGCTTGCTCCTGCCAATAAACAGAGAGCAGAATGAGCTAATGGGTAACGTTCTATGTTCTTTGGTAATGCATGATGGTGGATTATCGTCGCACCGGGACGCATGGTAATTTAACGCCTTACCGGGCTGTAGGTGGCTCGTATGTGGTAGTTTAAGGCCGTAACGGCAGTTTACGCTGTAATGTTTGGAGTAAACGCGTGAAATGGGGTTCACAGGGGAACTGGGACGTAGTAATTTTTTTTTATTTTAGACATATTTTTTTTTATTATTATTTTGAGCAAATTTTGGCAAAAAATAAGTAAAAAGGCAAAAAGTAGCAAACCGGGAGTCAGCGGCGGTAGCGTCGGCGGAGCGCTATAAAAAGGGGGGGAAGCTTCATTTGTTACATTGCATTCTAAGCGTAAGCGACTGAGCGAGCGTAAGCGTAAACTGCGAAACCTAGCGTAAGCGTAAACCCAAACCCCAGCGTAGACGCCGATCGATTAAACCCCATCATAGACGCCGAGCGTAGAAGGTCGAGCGTAGACGTACAGAGTTTCAACTCTCAGCATAAGCTATCAATCCCAGCATAGACGCCGAGATGGGCAAAGGCAAGGAAGTGGAAGGCCAGGGGAGGAAGGGTCCTGACTTGACCTTCGCAGAGGAGACCGAAGCCATGCTGCAGTGCCTGCCCCGACCGAGGATTCTGTCATGGCTTGGATCATCGCACAGGTAGGCTCTGATCTTGTCTCTGTTAGTTATTTTTGCTTGTACGTGCTTCGTAGTGTAGACAGTCTCGTAGAGGGTTTCGGTGTATACGCCGAGCGTAAGTTCACAGCGTAAAGTCAGGTTAGCGTAGACTGTCATAACGTAATCTGTTTTATCAGTGCAAAGCGTAAACACTTTTTCTTGCTTGAGGTGTAGACGATTGTATCAGCATATACGCTGAAGGCTGTACGGCATAATGAGTTTTCTATGCGCGAAGTTTACTATTTTATCAGTGTAAGTTTCTGTTTCATCAGCATAGATGATCTACGCTATGACGGCATATACGCTGAGGGTTCCTTTAGCATATACGCTGAGCGTACACAGTTGTCTTTAAGTATGATACAGTGTAGACTTGTTTTTCATGTTTTCAGCGTAAACTGTTTGTTCAGTGTCTAGCGTAGACCATTTACGCTAACAGCTTCTGTGGCGTATACGTCGAGGGTTTCTTTAGCATATACGCTAAGCGTAAGAGGTTCGGGTATCAGCGTAAACAGCTGGTTGTCAGCGTATACGCCAGGTTAGATAGCATATATGCCGATCGTAAACAGTGTTTGACAGCGTGTACGTTGGGTTAGGCAGCATATACACTGAGCGTAAACAGTTAGGAAGTTTTCTAAGTGTTGGTCTACGATGTCAACTTTTGCTTTCCGGGTCGTTTTGATGCATGGCTGATTTATTGTGGCATCCTGATTGCTTGCAGGGATAGTAAGCTTTTTCTCCTCGTTGTTGAGCTCATTGGGGTGCTAACTTGGTTTGGCCCCATTGAGGCTGATGAGCCTACCTCGGACTTAACTGTGGACAACAATGGGGTCTGGTTCAGAGAAGGTGCGTGTGAATTCCTGGCCTTCATGCTAGACAACTTCGAAGTGGCGATCTGGTCGCAGTTAAGTGAACCGGTGGCGCGAAGTGTACTTGAAGCAATGCTACTGGGAGCTGCAGAGGGTGTTACGGTCTTCATAGAAAACATTGACGAGGGGTCGTTTGTTAACGAGGATGGTTCTACCCGCGGGCCCAGGTCTACACGCTCGTTAGCGCGCGTGTGGGCACAGTTGCCACGAGGGTTGGACTACCTCAACAACACTCTGTTCATAGCTGCACGCATGCACACATTGTTCCAGAATCCCCCTAGCATCGTGTACTGGGTGGATAGGTAGGACCATTTAAGTTTATTATTTCTCTTTGTCGTTTGGTATTTGCTTCTATTTTGACACCTGTTTGTCTGTAGGCCCAAGGTTAACCCGAACGGGACGTACGTTGAGGACGAAGGACTTGCTCTCACCCGCACTGCTCTAGAGGCTTTTATGGTGGGTCCCACCGTTCGTGGAACCGTATTGGATCAAACAAAGGGTGCTATCGTTCATTTTCATAGACAATTCTCTAGAGCGTTCGCGATGTGCAAAGCTCGCGGGTGGCTGCATGAAGACTGGTCAGACAATGGACCGGTCTTCCCTCGTGACCCTAGCAGCACATCCAAGTCAACAACTAACGGTAAATGACAACATTTCCTAGATGTGCTGACATGTTTGTTCAACTGTCAGGAGTTATACTAACAATTTCAAATTGTATTTGTAGTTGATGTGCCTCCTGGCGGGGATCCGGTTACAACGGGCCGAACTGAGACTACGTTGTCGATGAAGTTCGGAGAGGTCAGTAAGGCCCAAAAGTGGTTGCGTAACCATGCCCCCCCATCCATTGTTCGTTGCTTAGACAATGTCGGCCTCATGGAGCTTTTCACGACCCCGAGTCCTGATGTATCAATTGCAGAAATGATCGGGATCGTGGATTCTTTTAATGAGTCTGTCTCCTACTACAACACCCAAATTAAGGGTGTTAAGGTAGTTTTCCATCTATCGCTAGAATTCTTTTCAAACTTATTTGGGGTACCGGCAGATGGCATAAGTGTAGTTTTAGACAGAGCTCATAAAGAGCTCCAAACAGTGCGTGAATTGGAAGACTGGTTGGGTCTGGCCAAGGATGTCAAGGGATTCCCGATGCAGGGAAAAGCAAAGGTTGAGGAGGTAAATGAGCTGTATCCCCTATTTAGGGCACAGGTATTCCCCAAAACCCTTTCCTAGGTACAGAGTCTTGGGGTTGAGGCTGTACGCGTCATGCAAACTATCCTGGAAACCGGCATGCGCTATAATTGGGCCCAATTTTTCTTGTCAGGCATGCACAAGGAGATAGTGCGATTGTGCTCGAATGTCGAGGCGCAGTCCCACTTCACCTTTACCTTTTTCACTGGTTACCTTCGTTGCTTCGCCGAGTTTTTGATAGTCCACGCAGACAACAAGTTTGTTCTATGGGATCGGGGCCAACTATCCCACCCGTGGATCAACCACTTGTTCGAAATAGCCAAGTCCCAGGATGCGCCAGAGGGCATTGACGAGTCCGTGTCTATTACGACCGAGGGATCGTCGGGTACCTCAATTCATACTCGCGATAGTCTGGGATTAGAGCTAGCTGATGTGCCCCTCATTGCAAGAAGAGCTGAGCAGGTTATCAAAGAAACCGTTGGCCAGGCCAAATCGAAGTTGAAAAGACACGAATGCCCAACTGAGGAGGTCTCGAATGTGAGCGAGCGACAAGTAAAGCGCATACGATTTAAGATGCCTGGTAAGTAGACTTTGCCCGCCTATTGTTTTACCATTTTTTTTTTGCTCATAATTTTTTCTTCAATCACTTACATGTCACTGATAGCTTTGGCTTGATTTGAGAAGTGAGGAAGCAGGCTTTGGAAACGATCACTGAGGAGGAGGAGACCAACACGGAGCGGAATAATGAGGAGGAAAATGTGGAGAAGGATCAAGGAGAAGGAACGGAGGAGTTAAAGGAAAACACCATAGAAACTAAACCGTTGGATGATCAAGGTGGTATCGATCAAATGTTCAGCAGCTTTCTTAAGGGAAAGCTGGACTTGGGCGATCCCCCGGAAGCTGACAAGGAGCATGGTATGTTTTCTTTTATTTTTATTTTATATGGCTTCGTCAATTTCCATTTCTATGGTATTTTATTTTCATATTTTCATTTCTTTCAGATGAAGGCAGTGAAACCAGGACGATGTGATTAGACGTACCTATGAAGACGGTTCCTCCTGAGAGGACCGCGGAGGTTAGTTCATCCCACATCCATGAGCCATTTACTTGGACAGAAATGCCAAGTAAGAAGGATTTTGTGGATAGAATCGTTGAAGAGGTTGTCGAACGAATTCAGGAGGTCCACCCTGAAATAGGTATAACGCTTTTTTTTTGCATCGTTGGTCGTTTTAACGTTTCGCACCTTGTTCATGTTGTCTTAACGTTTGCTCTTTTCGTGTGCATAGGTGCCAAATTGAGGTGGGATTCCTCTGAGAGCATCAGCATAGAGAGTTTACCCTCGCTATCCCTAGAGGTTGAGCAGGTGCCAAGGCCTGTGTATGATGAGGTGGCAGAAGGTCTGGTGCACAACGCCAAGTCACTATGGACTTGTAGACGTTTTGTCGAACAGTTGTGGCTACAGATCTAGGCAAAGGAAAGGGAAGTCTCTGAGTTGTCGATTGAATGTGACGATCTTAAGGCTCGATACGAGTTCACTACTACCAAACTAAGCAGTGATCGCTCTTGGCGAACATCCGAGGTTACGTATACAAGATATTGGAATCTACTAAATTGTCATGCATCACTGACTCAGAGAATGGCAGAGCGTAAAGCCCAAATTTATCTCCTGAACCTCAAATGTCAAGATTGGAAAGCCTTCGCTTCCAAGGTTTGCAAGTGGGGTCAGGATGAGAAGAATCACAAACATCACTACAAGAAGTCGTTAAAAGAAGTGTCCGTTGAAAAGCAGCAACTAGAAATGTTTGTGGAGGGTTTGGGTTTGCGTTCTGCTTTTGATACTTTTGCCCAAAACACAACTGTCGAGATGGAGTCGCCTACCAGGGTGATTACTACTACTTTTGGGGAAGTATTTGTAGGTGAATTTCCTCTTAAACGTCCTACCTGGTCGGCTGTTGACAAGGGAAAGGCCTTGGCAGACGTTGACCTAGGCCTTGGTGAGACAAATTGGGCAAGTGCCTCAGAGGAGGAGATCCTTCGTCGCCTAGAATTTGGGTTAGGCGGATCTCCTATGGTAAGTGTTTTGTCATTATGAAATTGATTTGCTGAATAATGTTTGAAATTTTGACGCTCTCTCGTTCTTATATTGGTTGTCTCATTTTGTATTTTCAGGATGAAGGTTGTGATGATGTCCAAGAAGCTGGCCCTAGTGGAGCGGGGGCCCCTGACGCTGGTGGATCTAAAGGGGACGATCCTCCCGTCCCAGATGCTTAGTTTTTCCTTTGGAACTATGCTGACTCAAATTGATACGGGCATTGTAAATTGAAAATTTTGAGATAGACGGAAAGAGTTGACACTTATAATTGTACAGCATTGCATGTATAAGATTTTTTGGTTGATTTTAAGTTTAATTGCACACACGACACGGCAATATAAAATGTTTTGGTCACTTTTCTATTTTAAGTGTAATGCACGGATGTATAAATGATAAGCGAAAAAGGAAAACAAAGTGAATGCACTAGTTTAAGGCCATTTCGGGCCACATGCGTAACTAGGGAATATTTCGGATGACACAGATAGGTTTCTTAGTTGACCGACCATTGCTGATCGTGGCTAGTTTTATGTCGTTGCAGACAGGATAGTTTAACATCGTCCTAGACAAGGAGTGTGGTTTAATGTTTTTTTGTTTTTGATTTGTTGTAGTTTAACGTCATTTCGGACGAGTTGTAGTTTAACGTCATTTTGGACGTATTGAGGTGGTATTATTTTAGGGATTTTTAAATTTTTTTTCTTTTTAATGTTAGGCGATGTATCAACGGGTATGATTCTGTATTCAGCGTCCCCTTCGCTGATTACGTTGAATGGTAATTCAGCCCAAGGGACGTCTGATGAAATGGCTTCTGTGTCAGTGTTTTCTTGTGCTTCGGTATTTGCTGTGAGTTCTATGTTAGTCTCTAATTGAGAGGGTGTATGTACAATGTCAGGCGCAGGTTTTTTTGTTTTAGGTGGATCACGTTCTGTGTTTAAAGGATCGACGCCTACCGGTCGTTGCTCGTTTATGTCGTTTCAGCTAGGCTTTTCGAGTTCAACCTTTGAGCCTTGGTCCATGTCCATGTGTGATGAAACAATAGGTGTAGCCGCTTCCCTGTGTATGATGATTTCACCGCCTTCGTAGGGTAGGTGGATTTCTTGGTGTATAGGGGATGAGACCGCTTTCAGTTGGGCCAACCAACGTCTTCCTAATATCAGGTTGAATCCTGGCATTTCATCGACCATCACGAACTCGGTAGACATGGGAAACTGGTCCCCTGCTATGAAGTCTAGGGTTACTATGCCTTTGACCATCACGTGTGACCCGCTGAATGATTTTAAACATGTAGTTGCGATTGGTTTGATTAACTCCATCAGTCCTAGTTGTTCAACAATGGAGTGTGGTACTACATTTGTAGCAGCTCCATCATCTACGTGGACCCTATGTATCTTGAACTGATTTATGCGTATCGTTATGAACATGGGGGCTGTTGTTACCTCCCCTGTTTTCTTATCCACTTTAATGTTATCGTTGTGGAAGCTTAGTGGTTTAGAAGTTGACCCTTGGGGCGAGTACATCACCGTGTGAATGGAAGGTTCATTCAGGGGCAAGTCCTCGCTTACTGGGATCGACGTTAGCATGCGTACCAAAGCTTCGCGATGCGTTTGGGATGTTAGAACTAAGTTATACAAGCTTAGTGAAGTGTTCTTTTGCTTGAGTGCTTGTGTGACTTGTGTTAAAGCTGTTGCCAAGTCTCTACTATTGGGCGCATTTGCATCAGTGGTGACTGGGTCCATTGGGCCCAACAATTTTATTTCATGCTTTGCTGGTCTGTCGTTTTTGCTAGGAGCCATTGCTTTAGACGTATCAATTTTTTTTTATGGTTCACCCTCGTTACCTGCGTTTGGTTGACGGTTATGTGGCATCATGGGTACGACGTTAAGTGGAGTGGGTTTAGGCGGCCCTACGGCTAACCGTTGACGCTCCTTCTCCAAGCGTTCACACGTAAGCCTATCCGCTAAGCGTTCTCGTGTGTGGCACGGAGGTGGAGCCAGTCTGGGAGCCTCGGGTTGCCTTGGGATTCGTATCACATATGGAGCCGGGTGAGGTTGTGTTTGGATAGTCGAATGTGGTTGGGCGGAAGATTGGTTGGACACCCTAATGACGTAAGGACTAGGTTTACCTTGCGTATGTGAGGTGGAGGCTTGATAAACATTAGGACTTGCGGATGTCCTAACAACGTATGGGGTTTGTCTAAGCGAAGGTCGGACCTCCGCTGTTGCAACTGCGGGCGGCACCCGGACTACGAAAGGGGCAGGCCGAGTAAGAGGGGTTGATAGATTCGGGGTAGTGGAGGTACGTGCACTACATATGGTTTTTGCAGGGTGAATGTNTTAGGTGTTTGTTGTTTATATTCAGGGTAGACGGTGTTAATGTTGGATGTCTCGGGTTCATCATCAAAGCAGATTGTATTGATAACGTACGGTGCCTCTTTGGTGTTCAGAGGGTCTTTATACACCCCCATAGCCTGGTTCTGTGGCTGGACCGGGTTGGCCTCATCAAAGGTGATTTGGCCTTCATCGATCATTTGCTGTATGTCCTGCTTCAGGGTAAAACAATAATCCGTGACGTGCCCGTTGCGTTGGTGATAATCGCAGAAGCGATCCATTCTAAAACCTTTGGGCACTGGGGGCTCATTCAGTGTTGCTAAGCTTAGGTTTTGAACGAGTTGACAGAACCGATCATGTCTCTGGATGGCCACTGGGGATAACTGTTTGTGTTTCATTAACCCAACCTTCAGGAGTTGATCAAAGAGCTGGTATGGCTTCATAGGCAACGGCGTATATTGAGAGGGTTCTTTCCTCTCAAAATTTCTCGTACAGTTTAGTGTTGGGTTCTGCGATGATGATGATCCCAGCGCGGTTGTAGGAGTAGGTTTAGTATAGTTAGTAGGGGCTACAGGCAGTTTTTTTTATTGTGCCATGCGTGCTTGTTGCGTTTCCACTATTGCCGCTATAGTTGCTTTAGCCTTCTCTTTATCCTTTTTACTGTGTTGATTTTTGAAGGCTAAATACGTAGGATCATGGCTATTTTGAGCCGCCTCTTCTATATTCTTAATTTGTACAAAAGCTTGGTTAAGGTTACGCGCATTAAGATAGTATAATTTAGACTTGAAGAAGTCATTAACGGCCCCTTTTAGGATTGTGAGCAGATATGTCTGGGGAATCAGTTCGTGTAGCTCATTGAGAGTGGCACTCCACCTCTGAATAAATTTTTGTACAGGTTCAAGCGGTGCAGCGTAAACAGGCTTTATAGCAGTGGTATATATGAACAGTAGCGTAAACGAGTTCGCAACGTAAATGGAGTAGCGTAAACAGAATAGCAAGGGCAAAAATCAGTGTTCAGCGTAAATGGACGGCAGTATCTACGGCGTAAAATGTGCAGTGTAAAATGTATAGCATATGATTAACAACGTAAATGCTGGGGGAATCTTGCAGGTAAGGTTTTAGGCAGAGGCCCTCCTTCTAGTGCCAATTTCTGTACCGTCCGAAATCGTCGATCTCCGGCTGGAAGGAAACAGAGGCCGTGGGATCACAGGACACACACAGAAGATCCTACCTTCGCCTGAGGACGAGCTGGAATGAACGAAGGTAAAGTACCTTAGGAGGTCTGCACGTGAATCAGACAAGGATTTCCCCGAACATACACCGAAGTGCTATACGCTGGGTTATACGTAAACGGCGTAATGGGCGTAAATCAGAGCATAAACAGTGTAACTGGTGTAAACAGAGCGTAACGTAAACAAGTGAAAACAGAATACATGCAACAATTAATGCAAACTGTAAACGATTTTGGGAAGAAAATGTAACAATGGCATTACAGAATGAAAGTACAATGCACCGGTCTAATGTAGTTGTGACTGGAACACAAGGCAGACGAAAAGCCCTGGTGGATGCAAGGATGATTGTGGCTGGTTCACACTGTATGCACAGCGTAGAGGCTGTATGCTCAGCGTATAGGGTTGTCCAGCATAAACGATTTTGTGCTCCAGTTCACAACGTCTCTGCTCTCTGGTATGCTCTGGAAATTTTTTTGCCAACCGCCCTGGATCTCGATAAAAATTAGGATTTTATACAGGTTTTGACGACAGACTCAGGTTGGGTGACACGTGGCGCGTTGACCGAGTGCAAAAGCGTAAAATTTACAAGTGTACAGTATGTTACATTTGGGCGTATACGCTGTGCCTAGCGAGCGTAGACTGTGAGCATATACGCTGGGCGTATACGCTGGGTGTGCTAGGCGTATAAATTTGGACGTAGATGTCGTGGACGCTGGCGTATACGCTGATGGATGCTGGGCGTATACGCTGGGGCATATACGCTGATGTGTTGGGTGTACACGCTAGGGCGTATACGCTGATGTGCTGCTGCCTTGTACCAATACTTACTCCATAGTGCTGTTTTCATGCCGTCTTTGGGGATTTCATGCTGGGCGTATACATCTATTGTACTTTGCTGGGCATACATGTGAGATGTGTACGTTGGGCCTATACGCTATCATCCTGTACGCTGTATAGTTGTAATTTTCTTTTGCACCCGGTCAACACGCCACGTGTCACCCAACCCAAGTCTAACGTCTAAACCTGTATAAAAACCCCAATTTTTCATTAGATCGGGGGGCAAAATTGAAGCAAACCAGAGAGAAAAAGAGAGACACTGAGAACCAGAGCAGAGAACCTTGTACACTAGACAACCCTGTACGCTGAGCATACAGCCTCTACGCTGTGCCTACAGTGTGAACTAGCCCACAGTCATCCCTGCATCCACCGGGGCTTTTTGTCCGCCTTGTGTCAAAGCCACACCTGCGTTAGACCGGTGCATTGTAACTCTCATTTTGAAATACCATTGTTACATTTTCTTCCTAAAATCTGTTACAGTTTGCATTAATTGTTGCATGTATTCTGTTTACGCTCTTTTACGTTTACGCTCCGTTCACATCAGTTATGTTGTTTACGCTCTGTTTTATGTCTGTTACGTCGTTTACGTATAACCCAGCGTATAGCATTTCAGCGTACGTTCGGGGAAATCCTTGCCTGATCCGCGGGCGGACCACTCAAGGTACTCTGCCTTCGTCAATTCCAACTTGCCCTCAAGCGAAGGTAGGGTCTTCTGTGCTTGTCCGATATTATTGTAAGGAACTCAAGGATGAGTTTTCATTTAGTCATGGGGGTATGATGGGACATGATATCGCGGTTGTCGCGATATCGCATCCCTCGCGATATCACGTCTTCCCCTACGATATCGCATACACGATATCGCGATGTGCCATCATATCTATAAATAAGAGGCAGCTCTCCCTTGTTTCCTAATCTAGGCCTAAACTGTAGCGAAACTTTGGCAGTTTTTCCACTCCAAAGATAGATTAATTTCCATGTGCCCACAGTAGGAGTCCTAAAGTGAACAGATCTTTATTCGAGCAAAAATTATACCTGAACACAAGTTTTTCTATGGCAATAACGACGAGCTTCTTGGATAAACCTTGCAGTGCATGGAATAGGCTAATTAGGATTTCATTTACTATTATTTATTATTTGTTATTTAAATGTTTTATTAGTTATTAATTCTCTCTTAACCCTTCTCTCCTAGTTAAGTGCCTCAGTACGACCACTTCGAGCACGTGCGTTATGCATGGTGATCCCAGCAACAATTAGTGTTTGGTAACCACGGTTGCATCGGTTCATGGTGTGTACAGTAAGTGGGAACAGATGCTGACACTAGGTTAATTTAGACTTAGTTCATTAGTTAAAGTTAGTAATTAGTCTCTCTACCCTTCAACTCGTTAGCATAGGAGATAAAACATAAAAAGCTATAAAAATCATATACCTCAGACTTACTTAACCATACACCGTGACAAATACAAGTAAGTCTGGGAAGACAACAAATAATTAACCTTAAGTGTTCCATGAGGCGTGTAGGCACTTAGTCTGCAGAGTTCGACCAGATAGCGCGTGTTATGCTCGTATTCGTATGGTTGAGTGTAGGGGTACCTCGCCACTCATCAAAGTTAAAAGCTTTTTGGACCTAGCAAGATACTATAGAATATTTATGAAATACTTCTCTAAGATTTCTTCACCTATACATAAGTTATTAATGAAAGAATGTATTTTCTCTTTGTCAAATGCTTATCAAAAGGGTTTTGAAAAATTAAAGAAGAGATTAACCACAACATCGATCTTGATCTCACAAACTCCAAAGAAGCCTTACGATATCTATATAGATGCTTTGAGAGAATGTCTAGGTATAGTTTTCATACAAGATGGTAAGATAATGGCTTATTCTTCTAAACACTTGAAGCCTCATGAGACCAAAACCTAATACATGATCTAGAACTAGTTATTAGCATCTTTAATCTTAATATCTAGAGGAACTACTTGTATGATGAACACATTACTCTCTAGATAGGCCATAAGAGCTTATAGTATGTTATTGATCAACCACAATTAAATCTGAGACAAAGGAGATGGATGGAGCTTCTAGAAAATTTTGACTTTATGATGCAATATCATCCTAGCAAAGATAATACAATAGTAGATGTACTAAGTAGGACAACTAAGAAACTATACACTCTCACTATGTTACCTAGTTTAAGAGATGAAATAAATTCTCAACAAATCTCAAACTCTTGGCATCATGAAAAGATTATAGGTCTTGTGATAAAGGATCAAATATTTTTAATTAATAGTTTTGACTTGTTAAGATTTAAGGGAAAAGTGTGTGTTCTAGTTTTATTCAAATAGAAACAACTTGATGAGGCTCACTTAAGTATCAGATGTATTCTAGTAGCAATATGATGTGTCAAAATATCAGGAGATCATATTAGTAGTCTAGCATGAAGAAAGAGATAGATGAATATGTAGGTAAGTGCTTAATGTGCTAGGACTTGGTGGTTATCTCCACCCACATACCATTTCAATGTGGAAATAAGAAATCATTAACTTATTACTAGACTATCATGTGCTAAGAATGGGAAAGGCTCCATCCTTTTGATTGTTGACCTTTTAATTAAATCTTGTCATTTCTTAGCTACGAAAGTAGTAACTAATGCTAAAGAAATTGCTTAGTTGTTCTTATTAGAAATTATTAGATTACATGATATTTCAATTAATATTGTATTAAATAGAGATCAAAAGTTTACTTCTAGATTATAGCAATCTTTCCAGAAGAGTTTAGGCACTACTTTAAGCCTCAACTCAATGTACCATCCACAAACTAATGGCTAAATAGAGAAAATGAATTAGATTTTGGAAGATATGCTCTAATTTTGTGTTGTATGCTACAAAGATAGTTGAGATAGAGTTCTTTTTCTAAGAGAGTTTGCTTATAACAATAGTTGTTAAGCCAATTTGAAAGTAGCACCTTACAAATTATTATATGGTATACCTTGATAGACACCTCTTTGTTATGATACAATAGAGGACAGACAAAAAACCAAGACAAATATCATCATAGAGTCTATAGAATAGATCAAGATTATTAGAGATAGGCTACAGCTAGCACAAAACAAATTTTCAAAATATTCCAACCACAAGATGTGACCTCTAAAATTCAACATTGAACATCATGTATTTCTTAGAGTTTTACCTTTAAATGAGATTATGAAGTTTGGCAAGACATGTAAGTTAGCATCACAGTACATTGGTCCCTTTCCAATCCTTACAAAAGTAGGTGAAGTTGCTTATTAGATTGATCTTCCATAGTAGTTATAGTCAATTCATGATGTGTTGCATATTTCTATGTTGAGAAAATATGTTCCAAACTTGAGCCACAAGCTAGATTGGACGGACTTGCAACTTTAACTTGATGTTAGCTTTATGAAGTAACCAATCAAGATTATGAATAGGATGAAGAGATGATTGAAAACAAAGTTATCCCTATGCTTAAGGATATTTGAAAAAGGCACAATGCACAAGAAGTAGTTTGGGAAGTGGAGAAAGGCTTGTATATCATTCATCATAAGATCTTTCAAGAGGAAGATTCTTTAGGAAGGAAGAGTGTAATATTGCAATCTTAGACATCCTTTTCCCCTTGGTATGTTTCTAATTTGAACACTTAACCTTTTTTGTTAAGCCTATGACTTGTGTATTGGACCCTTTTTCTAATTATCTTTTCTTGCATTATGGTTTGCTTGAGCTATGCACCTTGTAATTACCTTCTTAGATGTTTTTGATATTTTAATGTATAATTACTTTATTTTATTTTTACTTTTATTTTTATTTTATATTTTAGCTTTGTATTTTTTTAATTTAATTTAGCACATGCACACTAAATCCTTTATTGGAGTTTCAATTAAGCAAATATTAGGAGCTAGATTAATCATTGGCACATATGGTATTATATCAAGCTTATTTGTTATGTGTTTGGATTACCTTTGTGATTATTTAGAAAATTAATTAATTACATATTTTTTTTATAATTTTTAAATTTTTTTAGCCTATGTACTTTTATTTGACTTATGCTAGTACCTTTGGTTAGTTATTTTTGGATCTTCGACCTTTGACTAGACATGGAGACAAACATAGCTAGTAGATAATCCATAGAGGGAGTAGCTTCTAAGCTAGTGTTGGGTATGTTTCCAT
Organism: Gnetum montanum; assembly: GCA_015680685.1. Lineage (NCBI taxonomy): Eukaryota > Viridiplantae > Streptophyta > Gnetopsida > Gnetales > Gnetaceae > Gnetum > Gnetum montanum. Next base: position 13,818 of record MNCI01000645.1, on the reverse strand, counting down.
ATTAGAATATTATATTTATTAATGTTAGAAATTCCAAGATACTTATTTTTTTCTTTTTAGTTTTAGTTTTCCCCAATAGAATTACCCTTTTTGCTTAATGTTGGCATTCCCTTGTGAGTATAAATACCTAGCAACCATTCCATTAGAAACCATCTATTTGCATTATCAATATTTGGAAGATAGAACTAAAGAGGAAGATCTTGCCAAATAGAAGAGAAGCTAGATCTAGATCTACACTAACTAAGACCTCTATAAGTGCTTTCCATCATATCTTACTTTAGATTCCATTTGGATCTCATCATTGACTTTAGATCTTGCCTAGGATTTCAAGCATGTTTCGAAGATTTCAATAACGAGAGGGATTTTAGCTTTAGTGCTATCCATTAGGTAGGAAAAAGTTATTACAATGCATTGCTTTTAGGTTGTTGAAATATTTAGTTATGTGCTTTTGGTCTACATTAGATCTGGTTTGATTTGGCTAGTTCAACAATTGTTCGATGAAATGTTTTGAGATTCTTATTTGCAAGATCTAATCTATTCCTACACATTTCTAAGATTTAATATTACTATATTTATTTTATCATGCACAGGATATTAGAGATCAATTTTTGCTTCATTGAGATCTATTTTGATTAGGTTTTTCTTTTGTTGGATTTCTAGACCATAGAATTAGGGTTTTAAACCATAATTCATGTTTTTGAGCAAGATGATCCCAAATGGCAACAACGTAGTAGAAAAAGTTGCTCAACTCATCAACACCAATTAGATTGTACATATTTTTCTACATTTTGATCTATCACAACCCCATCGCGAGGTTACAATGCAAGTCATGATGTCCACAGACATCACCATACACTTCCATGTGTCAAACCAAGAAACTTTTGTAAAGCAACCCCCTAACTATCGACCTCAAAAAATAATATAAATGACCAAAAACATAGCTTCTAGGATTTCCCAAAGTAATTGAAAGTCTAAAACAACAACTAATTACATTTTTAGGATTTTTAAATGTCTATAATGATATAAGATTTTAATTTCTAATATTGGACTAATTTTGCAATTTTAGTATTCCACTTAAAAGCTTGATTTTCAATTTTCGTAATCCTTGGATTCCTATTTGACAACAACATGTCGACTATAGAAGTAACCATTTTTGTCCTATTTACTACTTTTGTTAGTTTTGTTATTCTTGTTATTTTTGTCATCTCTACCATTTTTCACTCTGAAGAATGAACTAATAATGTTTTTTGGTTGATGTCATTTTAATGTCCTATTACGTTTCACCACCATTTATTACATTTTCCGTTGTTTTGAATGTTTAATTATTTGCTATAACATGGCTTCATCATCTTCATCATAGCCTTGTTGTGGCAAAATAGGGTTGGCTACATAAGCTCTTTTTCGTCATTCACCTCAAGGAAGAGCTAAATCTTTGTTGATTTGCAATGTCTTTAAATCATCTTTGATTGTTTGTTTCCATGTCTTTTGGATCTTCCTTTTGATGGCTTTTATAGAACAGTGATAAAGTAATATTTTTTTATAGGATTGTTATCTAATCTTCTTTGCACATGTCCAAATCATCTAAGAGGCTATTCCTGCAACTTACTTAAATTAAAATCCATTGCAAATGTTCTTCTAATTTTTGTATTATGCAATTTATCTCTTCTAGCAACATTCAACATCTATCTAAGCATTTGCATTTCTACCATATTGATTTGTTGTTCATGCCTCTTTTGTACAACCCAACATTCCTCACCATATAAGATGTTAGGCCTAATTGTTATCCTTTCTAATTTTTTCTTTAATTTTATTGAAATTCTTTTGTCACATAGAACACCACTACCTTATCTTCATTTTAACTATTCTGCCTAAATCCTATTTCTAATATCTTTATCAATTTTACTATCTAATTAAAGCATTTATCTTAGATAAAAGAACTACTTACAATAAGGGAATTTTTAAACTTGAATCATCACTTCTATTTATTTTATCTTATTTTACTTTTATTAAAATTGCATTCTATATATTCTTTGGCTTATATGAATTTTTAAGTCTTTTGATTCTAGAACATGTTTCCACTATTTTATTTTCAGAGTAATATTTTCTCTAGCTTTATCCACCAACACAATATTATTTGCAAATAGCATATATCAAGGGATTTTATTATGTATTTTCTTTATTCATTCATCCATAAGAATGGGGCATAAGTACAGGCCTAGTGTGAACCCTTGATGTAGACCTACTGTGATTAGAAAATCAAATGTAATTCGACAAACTATTCTAATTATAGTGGTAGCTTATTCATACATATCTTAAATCACTTTACTATATTTATCAAGGATGTTTTTCATCCACAAAACCCACCATATAATATCTCTAAGCAATATGGCATATGTTTTTTCCAAGTCAATAAAGATCATATGTAGATTTTCTTTATATTTTGAATTTCTTCATTAATTGTTATATCAAGCAATAGCCTCTATACTATATACCCTAGCATAAATTGAAATTAATTTTCTGATAATATTTATTTAAATATGAGGGGTTGCTTTATGACTCTTCTAAAGAGTATGACTCATTAGCTCAATCTATCTCTAGTTTGCACAATTTTGCACATCTCCTTTATTTTTGTAGATAAAAACAACAATGCTTTTTCTCCTCTCCATCCTTTAAAATTTTATTAAATAATTATGGCAACCATGAAACTTCATCTCTTGATCCTTTCCAAGATTTTATAAGAATGTTATCTGGTCTACCAACTTATTCCTTTTTCATCTTGGATAAGGTTGTCTTCACCTTAATGAACGAAAATTTAATAACCAAACCAAAACTCAATTCTTATTCTTGGAAGTCTTTCTTTGAAAATTCTTGATTTAATATTTCTTGAAAATAATTTTTTGCCTATCCAAAATTTAATTATCCTCTACCAAAATTCTTTCATCTGCCTCTTGAGGCATTTGACATGATTAATATCTTTACATTTTTTGTTTCTAATTTTTGCCAAGTGGTATATAGATTTTTCTCCTTCCTTTGTTCCTAATTTTTCATAGAAATTATCTAAGGCTTTATGTTTAGCTTTAGCTACAAGTACTTTTTACCTTCTTTTTAACAATGAGGTGTTAGCCTAGTGCTAAGACTCTTGATTTGAAAGCTCTAAGTCATGGATTCAATTATAGTCAGCAATACTGAGTTATAAAAGTTATGGGTTCAATTATAGTCAGCAATGTTGAGATATAAATGTTCTAATTGGACTATGTATCTTCGAGTGTACCTATATCACAATTATTTCAAAGTTCCAATGCCCCCTACTTTTGCCTCCTTTTTTATCATTTTCAACATCATCGTATTTTCTTGGTTTTTGCTTTGTTGTCATTCCTTAAAGCATTTTTTGTTATTTTGGATAACATGTTACAATTATCACTCCACCATCTTATCTCCTTTGGGATTTATTTTTTGCCTCTTGTTTCACCAAATTTGTCCTTTCCAATTTTCTAAATGCAACTTTTCATTTGGCCCCAAATTAAATTTGTAGAACAATCCTAACTCCAAGTGCCTTCTTGAAGCAATCATTCTTTGAATAAGGTGATATTGTTTTCCTTTAAATTCTACTATGTTATGCATTTAGTCTCATTTCTCATGCTACCTTTAAAGCTTTGTATAGCTAAATCCATGACCATTAGTCTATACTAAGTTGTCAGGCTCTCTATGGGTATGAACTTATAGTATTTGCAAATGGCCCAATCTCTTTTGCATAGCAAAAAATAATTAATTTGTGTTTTATCCAAAGCATTCTTATATGTAATTAACTATTCTACCTTCTTCTAGAAGTAGCTATTTACAATTATAAGGTCATAAGCACTTGCAAGTTGCATAGTGAATCTTTGTTCTCCAAATCCGTATTCCTTATGAATCCTTTTATGTCTCATTTTCATAGATCCAACATGAGCATGAAAACCCCCTCCAATAAATATGCTTTCTTGCTAGGAAATTCCTTAAAGCACAAGATCCATTAAATCCAAAAAATCTTGTTTGATGGAAGTTTCTAGGCCAATATGTAAAGCATATACATTGATGACGTTGATGATCTCATTTTCAAGCATAAGTCTTATATCCCTAATTTGGTCGCCATGACAACATATGCATACCACTTTGTTTTTGGCAAATTGATCAACGATGATTACCACCCTATTTCGATGACCATCCTTTCCCAAGTAGACAAGTATGTATTACTCATCCATATCTCAAGCTTTTTTCTCTTTTCTATCTTATTTCTTGAAATAATTTCAAATGTCTTTCAAATGAGTGCTAATGTTTAAATTGTCATCCAAGATTTTTACCGCAAGACTTACTTCTTTAACCATGCTTATCCCTAATGTGAAATCCCTTGTTTACCTTCCACAAGATCTAGGTGACAATGTTGTGTATCATTTCTGAACATGTCTTGACAAGCCCTCATCTATTTTTGCTAGCAATTGGATTTTGGGACTCCTACACATCACATTAGGAAAATATGCTAGCATATACAAATTTGAGAAAGAACTCATCCATGAAATTTAGCATGATTTTAATGCCAACTACCAACCTAACACTAACTTGCATTCGCAAAGTTCTTCTAGCATGACTTATGGTTAACCTTGGATTCAAGCTAGCTGACCAAATCATGGTTGTAAGGCTATCTCTTCAAACTCATCTTGAATATGATGGAAAATAAGTTGCATTGAGGGGAGATCTTGGTACTTAATACTCTAGAAGTTCAAATATAAGTGGCAATCAAGGATAGCATCAATGATGAATTATTAAATAGAGAAGTCACATTCAAGGGTTGATCTATATCTCTGACACATTATTAAACATAGATAAGTTGCATTTGAAAGCAAATCTCTATCAATGGCTTGGATAACATAAATGATAAATGAAGTCTTACAAGCATAATATAAAAAATAGGATACTTTATATAAGTATCAATTCAACAATTAACACATATTAACATTGAGTTAAGGGTTTTAAACCTTCAAGATGAATGAAATGAACGTGCTACTGATTAACAATGAGGTGTTAGCCTAGTGGTAGGAGTCTGACTTGATAACTCCTAGTCACAAGTTCAATAATTCCTGCCATTGTTTTGTTTATGGCTTATGATAAAGGTGGTAGAAGGTAGAGGGATATGTACTAATTTGTTTTGGTAGTAAGATGCATCCTCTTGTATAATTATTACCTGATTCCTGATCCCTATTTCTAAGTAGCAGTAAACAAGTTAAGGTTTTGCTGACAAGGGTAATGAAGAAATTATTGCTGTTGGAAAAAGAATAAATAGGTGTTTTCTTAGCTGCGTAGATCCTTTATTACCATGTTTATTTCCTATATTACTGCTCAAGTTTAGTGCATCTACCAGTGTCATCTATGGTTCTTGGCAAATTAAAAATCGCTCAGTTTGAGATGTGATGAGGTTAGTACACGTCAATACAAAGAAAAGCACACATTTGTCCGGTCATTACGATGATTCAAGAGATTAGCCAGGAATTATCTTCATTGTTACGTATGATCATTGTGCTTGGGGTTGGATTGAGTTTACCATCCTTGCTATATGTAGATTGGCTTTGATCATGTTTGATGCTAGAATTCTCTATCTTCGCTGTTAAGTAGCTTTGATCATGTTTGATGCTAGAATTCTCTATCTTCGCTGTTAAGTAGCTTTGATCATGTTTGATGCTAGAATTCTCTATCTTCGCTGTTAAGTATGATCATTATGCTTGGGGTTTGGACTGAGTTTGCCATCCTTGGTATATATGACCATTATGCTTGGGGTTGCCTGACCATGTTTGATGCTAGGATTTTCTAGTTTTGAATCATAATAACAAGATTGCATTTTCTTTTCATGTTTGAATTGTGGTGAGAAATTGGGGTTTGAACTGACTCGTCAAACACCCATCCTTCGAAATTACATTCGTTGGAATGGATTTAAAGCGTTACCAAATATAAAGTTTGACAAATTAATCATGTCATGACAAAAATAAGAATAATACTTTTGCATGAGATATCAACCATGTGAACGGCAGTACGGCACCATGGGAAGAGCTTCTTGTTTTCGGCACAATATCAAAATATAACCATTTCACAGAATACTCAGCAAGCTCACAACGAAAATTTGAAAAAAAAAAATAGATTTCTGGATAAAAATGGCAACACCATCATTCTTTGTTGAAAGATTTCCGATGATTACTGTACGCTTTCACTACTGGTTGGCTGCAACCAACTTTCAGTCAAGTAGAGAAGCCGTGACATCATTCTCTGGCTCCTGCCTCAGTATATCTGGCAGTTTTAATCTTAATAATGTGAAACTACCAACTTTAGCTCTTGGGATTTCCTTTTTTGACCTGGGAAAAAATTGTAGAACTTTAACTTTCTAACAAGAGACACCAGAAGTTCAAACAAGAGGCAACATTCCAACTCCTTGAGTGGGGATTAGGTTTGCTAAAGAAACCAACTAAAAGTATCTGATTTCTATTCCTATGTCATGGGTAACTAAATCGTATGAGAAAAGAACTTCCGGAAGTTCGATTGTGACAAATATCTGAATACTATAATCTTGCCATGTCTAACATTGTTAGTTCACATTATATATGCCATGATTCTGCATATGAACAGGTAGATGTCCTTTGATTCTTTCAAACCAATATGGTAAACATCTGAAACCTATCAGCAATTCAACATTGTTGTCATCATCATCATACCGTATCTCATTTCCTTAAGGCCAACTTTATGATCTGTTACTCTATTCTTATTGAGCCAAGACTAAGATTTTAGCTCATGTGACAGTCTACAGATACCATGCAGCAGCAAGTGCAGAATTCCGTGTGTATGCCGTAATCTCTTGTACTTGACAAACTTTGTTTATACTGGTAATTCAAGTACTTGATGTCAACACATTCGGTTAATTAAACATTTTTGACAAGCAAAGGCTTTTGTAAAAGATTAATTACTTCCAGGTTGCCTATGACTATAAATAATTGAGATAACAATGTTTGAACTATCAGAATGAAAACAAAAGCAATTACGTTTATCCAGGAACTACGTCGTAATGGCATGTAAGAATAGACCAGAAAGTCCACCTAGAAAAGATGCAATATTTGGTGAATGCAGTCACAAATGTTTCCCTGTATTCTAACTGTATTGTTTTGGGCAATAGAATTTCAAAGCAAAGAAAACAAAATTATGTTCTTTCTTTAAGACAGAAGCATAGGGGCCATTATTTAGAATACTGGTTAAGTGCTTGTTTCTCAGGTTGTAAGGCCTGGGTTTGAGCTTGGGCATAGCCTCTTGAAAAGATGTTAGGATTTCGCTCATCTGTCAGCCCTCCCAGAATCCTGTTTGGTAAGATGAACATTGAACCTCAATGTGATAACCCTTTTTAAAAAGAAAGCATATCACAATTAATTGACTTGGGCATTTTTTGCACCAATTTCACGCACATCTTCAGCACTTTCCAAATAATTGAATTCATTTTAGAACATTCCTCAAAGCAAGTTCATTTAAACAACAAATCATTTTCAAGGATATAGTATATCAATTTTGTATCCAAAGCAACCGCTTTGTAAATTCACCACAAAAATGGGAAGCAGAATGTGCCCTTTAACGAAATTAAATGGTTAAAGGGATAATTTGATATCTTCAAGCCACACTTTATCTTGCACTGAATATAGGAGTAGCATCTGCTGTAGGCTGGGTTCTCCTTGTATACTTAATTAGTAACCCTTCCACAGAGACACCTGGCACCTTCAAGTCCCTGACGTTTATTCAAAAACAAAACTTTAAGATCCGATTATGAAGTTGGTACCCAAAAAAACCATGAAATCAAATTCTAAATTAGTTTCTTTTCGCTAGTTCTTTGTTAAGACTCGCCATGTTTACCCAAAAATTGATTCATTAAATGATTGGTTACAAAAATGCATCACATCGCAACCTAAACATTTTCTTAAAATATAAAAATCAGATTCTACAGAAGGGTCAGTGCTGTAAAAGAGTAAAGCAAGTTACAAAGATTCCAAGTAGAAGTTATACAGCTTTAACATTCCGTAGAAGCTGACTTCCATATTTTATGAATTCTTATCAGCGAAAGTCAGCCCATATGTGCAAAATTTAATTCCAGTCTCTCGAAGGAAATTTTTGAAAATTGCAGCATTTTCCAATCATCTAGCACTGGTTTTCCAGACTCGAGAGATATCCAAATTTTTGGAAAACGCTCTCTAAACCTTATTTTACATACACATCCTATAAGTGTTTATATTATGGTGATTGTAAGGCACGAAACAATTGTTGAAGCAATTCGACAGCATGTCAAAGTTTTATGTGAACTGGTGAAAAAACAAGAAAAAAGAGGGAGATACCTTTAAATCTTTGATTTCTTAGGGTCTTTAAAACTCAAAATGAAAATTTAGTTAAAATTATTCATGATACAATAAATAAAACAATGCATATCTCAATCTCACCTGAAACAATCATTGATGTCCATCACACTAGATTCAAAGGCAACAAACCATATCATATTATTATCAAATTTAGCAACTTACCCAAGAAAAAGTTTAGCACAAATTTAGCAGCTTGAAAGATGAAAAAAATTGAATGAATGGAGACCTATTCAAACAAGAGCTTGGAAAGAAAATAAACAAGTGAAATAAAAAGTAAATGCAGCATGAGTAAAGGGTAAGATTGTATGTGGGTTTTTTTTTTTTTTTCTGGAATGCATAATACATTGTAGTAGTTAAAGATGGTAAATGCCTAGACAATTTGCAATGCAGCTTTCTGAATATAGATGGTGTATTGCAACTGACTGGATTTTATATCATTGCTTTTTCTTCTTTTTTACCTTTTCATGGTATTGCTAACAATTGAGATCATGAGGATTCCAAAAGTTCTAATTTGTCTAATTTTATTAGAAAAAAGTTAGCAAGCATTGGATTTAATAAATGTGGAAGACCATCAAAAGGCGTATCTTGGATCTTCAAAAAAGGGTTCTAAAAAAGACAATCAAGTTAGAGAAGATAAATGACCACAAACAATATATTGAGCTAAAAATTATCCAAAGTAAGTGCTCCCTATTTCTTGCTTTTTGTTACTTTCATCTACAAGTCGTAACATAGTATGTAAATATAAGATTGTTGAGAAAATATCCTTTTCTATATTTAGGAAAGAATATAGTTTATATTTATAGAGAGGCCAATGCAAGGACTGGCTTTAAACAAATTGACATGTCAAAGTGACATAATAACCCAGGATGGCTACATATGCAATATTATATTAAAAGTACAAATGGATGAGAAAGAACATCACAGGATATTGAAATAAATCAAACAGGAAAACACTTATTAGAATGGGGAAAGGCCTTTAGATGGGATTTAAAAGCTTCTTTAGGGTTCAGATTTCACTTCTGAAAAGGAAAGAAGGTGTTCTTGTATAGACCTAGAGTTTAACAACACTTCAACATGTCTAAGGAGTCACTGACTTTTATATTAAAAACAAATCAGTCTTCACATCACTCTATATTTTTCTATCAATGGAATATACTATGACAATATGCAACCCAAAAAACAAAAGGAGACATATTACAATTGAAGATGCAGAACCTTTTCACAAAAGCTACAAAACATATTAGAAATTTTTAGAGCTTGGTTTTACGTCAACTGACAATTCTAATATATATAAGGATCTTGTGGTTAAGAACTTAATCCATATTTAAATTAATTTGATCATTAGTAACAATTTATATACATAATCACGCTTACAAACATCATAGATCATATCTTTTGACTTAGATTGTTGGTCTTATGATGGACACTATAGTCATCTTGGCCAACTACTTTACATACAAACTCTGTGTACACTTGGCTACACTTCCTTGTAGCTTCTCTTTACTCCAACAAAGCCTCCTAAGTGATCTTCTCTTCTTATTTAAAAAACTAAATCAAGCTTACACTTGATTCAAACTATGATTTTCAGTTCCTCTTAAGGAAACTTGATCATGACTCATTCTCAAGTCTTACTTGGCATCTTTACTTCTCTAGCAAAGGATGCTCGACAACACCTTCAACACTTTAATTACGAAGTTCATCATAGGTTTCAATGATATATCATCATAACTCTCTTGATGTTACTTCCTTATTATGTTTGATAATCCATTTCTACAAACTTATTCTCTCTCTTATTCTTCATTATTATGTCACTACTATTATCTTTTTACTTGGTTCTTGATATGTTATCACTCAATAACTTCAACAATGCCTGGTTTATATAGGTAGGATTATGACCCATCATAATCACAAGATGCAACTTTACACATTGTTGTAATCTACTTTTCAATGATTATGATCTTCTTTTTAAGTTACAAAACTAATGATTGTGTACCTAAGACTTACATGAAGTCTAACACTCTTCTTCAAGCATTAGTTTCATAAGTTGATTTATCATTTCATTGAGAAATTGATGAATATATTGAATTATGAGTGCATTATTACACCATAGTAGCTAATCATGAAGTAATACACAAACACGTAAATAAACTCCCCTTCACTCACAAGTTCATATATATAAATATGACAAATAAAAATAATGCTTTTGTCTCAATGAACCACAAACTTATATTAACAAAAATCTTCAGAATAAATTACATCATGGAATACCAATATTGACAAGAGCTAATTCCTCCTCCATTTGTTCCAACGCACTACCTATAGCTGATAATGATGTTGGATTGTTTTCTTGAGCTGGTGCTTTCTAGCTTGTTAATGCAAATAGTGTTGAAGATGGTCCAGTAAGGCTGCTTCCCTATTATGGCTTAATGGCTACTACTTTTTCTGCCAACGGGTTGTGAATATCTTGTAATACCTCTGCAACAGTTAAATCAGTAGAAGTCTCAGACCCGGTCAATTGAAGAAGTGGCTTGGGCTACTATAATTGAAGTTTCAATGCTTCGTGATCTTGCTTGATTTTTGTCAATTCAGCTTGTAACTGCATTACTTCTTCTTGTACTTCACATTTCTGCTTACGTTCAGTACCAGTTACCTCCACTGCTTGCATTCTATCCTTTGCTTCCTTGATATTCATCTACAAAATATTGTTATATGTAACCAATTCTTAATATGTGCTGCGGAGGCCTTTGTTCTCTTCTTTAATAGTGGAATATTTTTCTTTTAATTTGTCAAGTTGTGCTTGATATTCCAACTCCACTGTCCTAACAGCATTTTTCACGTATCAAAGGATTTATTAGACATTTGATCAAGTAACACTAACTTAATTGTGATTTTTGTTTATGATTCTCCATTGAGTCAATAAACTTTTTATAATCTTTCTTTACATTTTCATATTTGCTAACTTTAACTTGTAACATCGTCTTCCATTCTTCTTTCTCTTTTTCAATTAGTGAAAGCTTTTTCAAGGCCTCAATGGTGTCCTCCTCCTTTTGCTCTTGCACAATGCAAAATGCAACATAGTGAATCATGGATTCAACATACAAGAATGCTCCATTTTGACAAGTTCATGCTCCTTCAAAATCCATTCTTTTCTTGACCCTAGCCAATATTT
>MNCI01000640.1:290967-307610 GCA_015680685.1 Gnetum montanum | reverse complement strand
GAATGGTAAGTGGGAATGGATACTGATGCTAGGTTAATTAAGACTTAGTTAGTTAAAGTTAGTTAATTAGTCTCTTCACCCTTCACCTCATTAGCATAGGAGATAAAACAAAAAAGACATAAAAATCATATACCTCAGACTTACTTAACCATACAACTGTGAAAAATACAAGTCTGGGAAGACAATGAATGATTAACCTTAAGTGTTCCATGAGGCGTGTAGGCACTTAGTCTGCGGAGTTCAGCTGGATCGTGTGTGTAACGCTCATATTCGTATGGTTGAGTGTAGGGGTACCTCGCCATTCATCAGCAGTCCAAAACATTTATTTTTAAAAAATCATTTATAAAACCCTCCATTACAAGTTCAATTCTAATAAGCAATACTAAGTTATAGATTAAAAAAATTCTATAAAAAGAATTTTAAAATGGCTCTATCAAATAGAGCCAAAAGGGTTTTAGTTAATGTAAATAAACATTCAATTTGAAGATAAAATATATTAACCTAAATAATCTCATAACAAAGATTAAGAATTCTACCATATCTACTTGATTATCTCATCTATTTTGGCTAGGTAGAATATACTACACATAAATGAGATTTTTCTCCCTAATGATGAATCGTAGTTTGCCAAGCCTCGATATTAGATACTTGATATTGGGTACATGATATCGTAGCCTAGATAACGATATTGAATACACGATATCATGATTCCTGTGTTGGCCTATAAATGTAGCACTCATGCATACAAGAAGGGAGTCAATTGGTAAGTCTCTAGGGTCAAGCCTTTTTGTTAGTTTTCAATTAGTTTTTAGCTCTTTTTCCAAGTGCATGCCCGTAGTGTGATGCTTGTAATTGTACAAAACCTTTGTTCAAATGTGACATACTTGGACATGCACACAATTAGAAATAAAGATCGAGATTACTCCATCATTGTAGCATTCACTTAGTTTTTAATTGTTTAATTGTTAATTGTTTGTTGTTGTTTTCTTATTTAATATTTCTTTTATTGTCATTTACTATTCCTATTGTTAATGTGGAATGGGTACATCTTAATCATGAACATTTAAGTGTAACTTCTTGGTAACCTAGTAACGTATCAAGTAGTGCTCAAGTAATGTGTGCTTGGTAATCCCAGAGGTAGTACACAAGGTCCAAGATGCATACGGATGATTAAGGATGGATGCTCATCGCACTTAGGCTAGCTTAGATTTTACTTCATATTGCTTATTAACTTAATCAAGATTATTTCTCATTGATTTTAGGAGTAGCATAGTAATTAGGAATCACATCATACACCTCACTCTAGACAAAATCATATGTGATAAAGCAAATACTAGTCCAAGTGGAAAGAGAGTGAACTGTAATCAACGTATAACAATCTAGGTGCTACAACTAGTCCATCTATAGAGTTTGACCAGATCGCTCGTACACGCTCATATTCATATGGTTGAGCATAAGGGTACCTTGTCACTAATCATTAGCGCCATTGTCGAGGATGGCGCTAGTTATCTAGATTAGTTATATCATACAAGATCGTTGTGACGAAGTATTAACAATATATCTTTTAGAAAGGAAATTAATTGCAATTTATGATGATGAAGAAGTTTGGAGTACTCAATCTTATGCAAGAGTCTCATATGTTCATGAACACCCCAAAAATACTTAAGGACTCTTGTCATCCAACTCAAATACCTTTAGTGAGTATGGGACATCCCATGGAATGAGGGGGCCCATAAGGCCTAGGACCTTCTCAATGGTTAATAAGAGTTTATCTAGGGATGATTGGGAGACTTACAAAAGCCATGAAAATTCTTCTGGTTCTTTCTCTTCCTCTACTCCTTCAACGTCAGGTCATGACACGAATGACCATTTCTCAAGGGGTTGGCATAGAAACAAAAATTGAACCCATAAGCAAAGTTAAGAACACCAACATGAACAAAGACAACATTGTTCCAACTCAAAAACTCATAACCTACTTAGTGACAATGAATTGATGCTAGCCACTAAGAGCCTAATGCATATACAAGAGGTTGTTCAAATACCCCGAGGCATCGCAAGGAAAGTGGTCTACCCAAGCTTGATTTAAACAACTTTTCCAATTTTTCAAGAGGCTATGATTTAAATTCGCAACATCATTTACAAGCCTTCTATGATCCCTGTGCATGGAACAACATTGATAATGAGTGGTAAATACTTAAGCTTTTTCCTATGACACTCGTTGGCCAAGAAAAATTATGGTATAGGTCTTTATAACCCAAATCAATTCGCCCTTGGCCGATAATGGTAGAACTCTTCAACAAAAGATATCAAACCTATGGAAGAGTGGTAGCCTTGAGGAGACAAATCCAAGAGTGGAAACAAGGGCAACATGAACCCTTGGACATGGCCGTAGAAAGATATTACTTGCTATTAAACAACTACCCAAGCCATGGATTCTCCAAGGAAAGGCTAATGTATCACATCATGGATGGGCTCTGTAACAAAACAAGGAAGATGCTAGGGATGTATGCCCCAGGTCAACTATATGAACTATGAACTATAAAAGAAGAAGGAGAAATAGCCAAATGGGAGAATGTTGAAAGATCTCAATAGGACCAAAATCTTAAAATAACAAAGGTCCATAATCATGAAGAGGAGAAATCAACTCACCTCAAGGAGGTGAAATCATCTTTGCCAATACTACAATCACTAGATGAAATTGAGGCAAAGATCAATAAGATGATGGAATGGGTACATGAAAAATGTGGAAAATATGCAAACATTATTAGAGGTAGAACCATGCAAGATCACTCTAACAACTAGAACAAGTAGAGGATGCCAAACTTAGAAACAAGATAGAACACCATTCAACAATTGGAAATGAGGGTTGAAAAAAATAAGGATAGGAACTCAACTGCAAATCATAAGTATCAATGTGATGTTTGCTTGTACGATCACCTTGAATGCCAATGCCTAATATTTTCACATTTACATGAGCATTGGGGAGGAATGTTACATATAGATTTTATACAGAAGTACCATGTTCAACCGTAGTGGCAAAACCCCCAATCGTGGGGGATGCCACTGCTAAACAAACCACACCCTTTGTATACCCTGACACCAAATGCTTATTATGTTCAACACCTTGTTTTCCCAACTGGATCAACATCCTCTACTTCACCTCATTGTTATCATTCTCCCCAGTACTATCAACCCATATCCTCTCCCATGGGATCACCACCTTATGTTTCTTACACTTCTCCTTACCCTCAATATTCTCATCCTTCACCTCCTTCTACATCAGCACCAATTGTACTAGAAGGTTTTGCACCATAGCACCAACCGACAAACATCACTTGTGCCAATATTGTCAACAGCAGTGGAAGCCCTCCGCAACGTCGAAAGCATCCTTTCTTTAGGCATGACCATAGAAAAAGATAGCATGGTTCTGAAACCACTGCATCCTCTAACTCAGCATAAGACCAACATTGTGATGCATCTTCATCCTCAAACTCAATGCCTCCTGTTACTTCATCCAGGCCATCAATTAATGTTCCAATAACCATGTGACCCAATGGATATAACCATGTAGGAAGCCATATCGATCCTTGCATACCATCTTATGATCATGGGTGTCATAGTGGGTTAGTTCTTTATCACAAGACCACATCTTCTAATTTGCCCCACTATGCTTACTTTAATCAAGTGTCTGAACCCTAATTTGGGTGCATTCTTTCCATCACATCAAAATACACCTAGTGGTTTAGATATGACTAGACCCCCAATGTTTCCAACATGCATGGATCCAAAATTTCCATTTATTAATTCTCGCCATGCTCAAAGGTTTAGTCATGGGGGATACCCCCCATTCTAATAAGTAGAATTAGTAAATGTTTTTGCTTTTCTTTGGTTTTACAATTTTTTTTTCAATTTTTTTTTTCTAATTTTCATCTTTCAATTTGTTGTTTTATCTTTTTGAGGATGATCTCATCAGTGAATGAAATACTCATGTAACTTGTTGGTTGAGGTTTTGTTCTATGTTATCAAGTCTCAAGTGACTAATTATTTGGACAGTGAGCCCACAACATCCATCCATCCATTCTATTAATAATAGGTTCTACTCTGGGTACGATGATATTCTTGTCATCATTAAAACTTAAAGTAACTTTGTACTCATTCTGCCCAGAGCGAAGAATGATGGACTAAGAGGGAATGGCCAAGGTGTAACATTAAGGGAACTTGTGGATTCTCTTTGGTGGCATCTGTATATGCTATCATGCAGCTTGGTTATACTAAAATCCTTGTAGATCTAATGAGAAATGGAAGTAAGAGTAATAAAGGCACTCAATAAAGAAACTCAATGCTATTCTAGAGGCACCCATGCACTCATGCCTAAAGGTTGGTGGCTTCTCTAGATCATCGTTGGAAACGACAAAGTGCTAAAACGTCCAAGTAAAGAAAAAGAAAAGAAAAAAGAAAAACAACAAAGAAAAGATCAAGAAGAATGTGCTGCAGAGAAATTCCAAATGACTCCTCCCTTGGACAAAACTCCAAGTGATTGTATGCCCTGCTGTCATAATGCTTTTATGGTTGTCCATCATTGGACAAAAAAATGTGATGTCACTAATCAAAGGCATGGACTTGGTCTTGATTTTGGAGTGAAAGGATAATGATACATTAATCATGCCCCACAATCAAGATTCATTGTGCTCAGGGTAAGTTACCTCATGTCCCAATTTTGGCAATCCCTTCTACAATTCGTTTCACCCCATTTTCCAAGTATTTCTAACTTGTGTCTTGTGTGGCATAAAATTCATACCTCATCATGATGGTATTTAACATGTGTGTGTTTTGTTGCACTGGTGCAAATTACATAAAACCCTTCTAGTGCCTACAGACATTTTCAGGTGTGGTTACACAAGGGCATGATAGGTTGGAACCTGCTTTGGGGAGGACCCACTTGCATAACTTTTGTAATTTGCACTTATTGCACACTGCCACATCATCTTATACCTTTTGAATACTATGCTACTGAATTTATTCTTTCCTTTATCATCATTTCAACCTAAACATTCCTCTACACAACTACATGTCCTTTTTTTGCACCCTTTTTAAGAACTTCATTATATAATTCCACTTCATTACACTTTTTGTGCCTTGATGTCTATTTAACATTATCCCAAACCTTTCAAATCTATCTTAAATCCTTCCCTTTTGGCCATGGAAATTCAAAAATTTATCAATTTTTCCAAGTACTCTATTTGGAAGGGATGCAATATCAAGTACCTGGTATTGGGTCCAACGCGATATCGGGTCCGTGCTAGCATGTACGCCATATCACGTCCATAAAACCTATATATATGGACCCCTCACCCCGCCGGTGCGCGTGCATCAACGTCACTTTCAATTGTTCACACGAGGCGATTTGTTGCAATTTTCTTCCACAAATTTTCAAGCTTGTGCACCTATCATTTAAACATCAATATCTTTCTCATTAATGCTTTGATTCTCCTTCCAATTGAACCTTCTTAAACCCAAAGTGTTTAGCTCAGTCGTGGGGGAAGGGTATGTTCCAAGTTGCACATACTTTTTTTCAAAATTTGTTATCACCCAAAGGATATCATGGGGGTAAGTAATCTTAAAAAATGATAAGAACTTATACCAAACTAATTTTATTCCTTCACCCAAACCATGGAAATTATTTTTGAAGTCACCTAATCAAATTGGGCCTGACATTAAAACTTGTAGGGGGATTTTCTTAAAAATTTCTAACTTTGAATCACACTAAGCAAGAATTAAATTCATTAAAGGCAATGAGTAAGGTATAAATCAAATTTTGTTAAATGACCTTACTAACAATCAATCCTAGTGTGATTATAGATAGCCCTTAAATAAGGACAATAGGGAGGACCCTCTCAGGGTGCATCTGAATGGCCAATGAGAGGTAGGGACCAAGGACCCCTTGTGAAACATGTAGAGTAGGAGGCACAATCATTTAGCATCCATCAAGAACCCCTTGTTACTGCACAATTTGGGCATGTAGAAAGTGGAGAAGGCAGGGCATTTGAACAGGAACAACATTTCATCTTATCTTTGGAATGCATTCGGGCGATTCAAGAAAGGTCCACATCAGCTACAATGATTGTGGAACTCAATTTTGGACCCTTTACCAAATTTTCCCCTGAGTCAGTCAAAGATCAACTCAAAGGATCTCCACTATGGCCTGTTCTCTCAAAGAGTGATGAATGGTATTTAGGGGAGACTTACCGATTTTGGCATAATAAGAAAGAAGGTACCACTGCTAATATTGATGGGATTTTAGTTGATTTCTTTGCTAAGTCCACTTTGAAAGTCCTAAGCCTTCTGAATACAAGGCTCAAGGTTACTCACATGTCCACTCGCTCTGATGTCGATGCATGGAAAATATGGTTAAAAAGGACGTACAACAAGGAAGATAAAACATATGGGGAACTCACCCTTGAAGAGAGAATCTATTTCAAAATTAGCACTTATCACCTCTTCCCAATAAAAGGATTAAACAGAATTTCCACCTATGCTGCC
Source organism: Gnetum montanum (assembly GCA_015680685.1). Classification (NCBI taxonomy): domain Eukaryota; kingdom Viridiplantae; phylum Streptophyta; class Gnetopsida; order Gnetales; family Gnetaceae; genus Gnetum; species Gnetum montanum. The sequence goes on along the minus strand of MNCI01000640.1, from coordinate 301,070 downwards.
AGAGGAAGTGCAATCTTGATTGGCAAGGTTGATGCCAACCTACCCCATCTATATCTCACAAAAATATTAGGCTATTTGAAGAATGTAAGATGAGGAAGTTTGCATTGCCTTTCCCCTATCTAATTAGAAAGTTGTGTTGGTGTGTTGGAATTTTGGGGTACACTAATGATGTCCCCAAAAAAGCTCAAAATGCCTCATATGCTAAATTACTGAAGCCACCAGCACCAAGGAAAGATGCAAATGGTTGGGCCCACTAGACCTTAAACAATTAGGCCTAGCCAACTTTTGAACATGAGCCCAGTCAAAAACAGGAAGCAGGGCCCAACACACAACCCATAGGCTGGCAAGACCAACCACCACCACCGCTACAAGATTATCAACCGTCTATGAGCCATCTCAGGGCCATTGCAAAAATGGTTAATTAGGGAAGTCATGATGAGGCTAACCTCTTCAAGGTCATTGATGATTTTGTACAGCCCACGGTCTCAATTAATCACACACAAGGTGACGTTTCTATGCAAATAGGAGGAGGGAATCACATTGGTCACAGAAAATCTCTGGAAACGCTGCATCTTTTTAAGTGCAATTAGAAATTGGTGAAGGTGCCACAGTAGTGGTTATGCAACACCAGGATATAGCTGGAGCAGCAAAAGTGGTCACAAACCACATCAAAGAATCATTCAATGTCCCTGTTGTGCCACTGACAGATCTCACGGGAGCACACAATGCTCAAGTCTTAGTCAATCCTTCGATGATTCCTATGGAACATGAGGATGTTTTGAATCAGTTGCTACAAATAGGACAAGTGATGATGTCCTTGTTTGACATCTCTCAAGATGTCATAACAACATGATCAAACCTCATTTCCACAAAAGGAAAGTTGTTCATGGCAAAGGTTAGGGCCAAACATACTAAGGACGAGTTGAGAAGACTCCAAGAGAAGTTTGTTGCCCTGCAAACTACACAGCGAGATCTATCCCAACTTATTCCAGCCGACTAGCTAGAGTCATTTTGAACAAAGCAGCTGAATAGACTATTAGAAGAAAATAAAAGGATGGCAAGGGAAAAAGAGAAGGCTAATTGGGATGCTTCAAAGGAACAAGCCCAAACGTATGCACATGCCAAAGCACTCAAGGCCTTACAAGAAGAAAATAAACACCTTGTTGTTGAGAGTCTCCAGTTGATCACAATCGAAAAATAGAAAAATGTTTTCAAGGAGAATTTTTAGCAAATGCAAGAACAATTGATAAGGATCAACTAGTACATGAATTGCTTAGCCAGAGAAAATAAGATCCTCTCAATGGAGAAGGTACGCGTGATCTGTCAGAAGATGTCTATTGAAATAAGCACGTGGCAAAATGAGGCTAAGTGACACAAGAAGCTGAAAGAACATTTCCAAGATCAAGTGGGGATGTACAAGTAGATCATTGAAAAAGAAATCCATATGGCCAAGACCCATATCAACACTCTCAATGCTCAGAACGCTAACTGGCAGGCCATACTGGATACTTACACCTTCATCCACCAAGTAGAACTAAAGAGCTGGGACCTATAGATCTAGGATCTCACTGAGTACATGGAGTTGGCAAACCTATGGTATGCCAACTTAGCCATGTAGATAGTAGGAAACCCAAGGATAGAATTGGAGAAGTAGGTAGCAGCAACCTACACCAAGTATGAAGCAAAATTTGCTAAACATAAAAAGACACTATAGAAACTATAGGTAGCAAATTCTAAGTTAGAGGTGGTCAAGGCCAGCTACCAAGGGCAAAAAGATGTCACAGTAGATTTGTTTTGACGGCTCATGGATTACCAAGAATGTAAAGACAAAGCCAGAGCCTACGAGGAGGAATGACAGTTGTTTATAGCTTGGTACGTCAAAGTCAATCAAATGTTTCCACAACTACTGTGTCCATGGGAGGTGCCAATTCCATTAAATATTGGAACATCAATGTGGATGGCACACGATCCTCGAACTAAAGAAGAAAAGCTTCAGGTGCTCCTTCAAAGATATCCATTTCCAAAGCCTAGAGCATAAGATAAGGGGAAGAGGCCCATGGAGGAGCCACCACCACCAAGAACCACATGAGTTCCAACAATTTTGTCTTTTGTATTTTGTGTTGGTGTCCTAATTTTGTTTTGTTTAATTCCACACTGTGACATGAAGTAATTCATAGTTAGTCAATAGTCCCATACCTATCCATTGTGTAATCGAATGAACTCATTCTCATTTTGATTATTTGACTCGAGGATGAGTTGTTATTTAGTCGTGGGGGTATGATGAATCACAGTTTGCCATGCCCCAATATCAGATACTCGATATCGGGTATACGATATCGTAGCCTAGATAATGATATTGAATACACAATATCGTGATTCCTGTGTTGACCTACAAATATAGCACTCATGCACATAGGAAGGGAGTTAGTTGGTAAGTCTTTAGGGTCAAGTCTTTTTGTCAGTTTTCAGTTAGTTTTCAATTCTTTTCCCAAGTGTATGCCCACAGTGTGATGCTTGTAATTATACAAAACCTTTGTTCAAGTGTGACGTACTTGGGCATGCACACAATTGGCAATAAAGATTGAGATTACTCCATCATTGTAGCATTCACTTAGTTTTTAATTGTTTAATTATTAATTATTTGTTGTTGTTTTCTTAGTTAACATTTTTTTATTATTTTTTACTATTCCTATTGTTAATGCGGAATGGGTATGTCTTAATCATGAACATTTAAGTGTAACTACTTGGTAACCTAGTAACGTATCAAGTAGTGCTCAAGTAATGTGCGCTTGGTAATCCCAAAGGTAGTACACGAGGTCGAAGATGCTTACAGATGATTAAGGACGGATGCTCATCGCACTTAGGCTAGCTTAGATTTTACTTCATATTGCTTATTAGCTTAATCAAGATTATTTCTCATTGACTTTAGGAATAGCATAATAATTAGAAATCACATCATACACCTCACTCTAGACTAAACCATACGTGACAAAGCAAATACTAGTCCAAGTGGGAAGACAGCGAACTACAATCAACATATAACTATCTAGGTGCCGCAACTAGTCCACTTGTGAAGCTTGATTGGATCATGCATACACACTCGTATTAGTATGGTTGAGCGTAGAGGTACCTCGCCGCTCATCACCTAACTTATCTACCAACTACATAGTCCATTCTATGCTATATCTTTTACATAGACTTTGTAAAAAATAATTCATTTAGTTACAAGAAAAAATAATCTTTAAATATAAAGCATGTACAATTTGATTCGTCATGTAATGAAAAAAGTATGACAAACCTAGAATGATTATGCAATGTTAAACAATATTATGGTTAACTAATACCATTAAGGGAAGCGGTGTCTAACCCTAAAAATAATATTGATAAGATTATCATAAATAAACATAAAATCTAAACTTATGAAAATAAATATAACATATGAGTACTATTATGTTTTTTTATGGATAATTATTATTATTGAAGGAAGGAAAGGTATACGTTGGAACCTAAAATAAACAATTTGATTATAAGGACACCCAAGATATGTAGCCGCCATCATTCTTTAGACATGTTGATTTACTAGTGCTAAGGTATTGAACTCTTATCAAAAGTTATTATATATTTGAAATAAAATGACATAAATATAACAAGTCTATAATTATTACTCAAGTATAAACAATACCACTACTTGCAAAGGTTAATTATGTGTATTTAAGGTAAGCAAGTTGGTATTATTGTTTTCTTAATTCTATATTTAATTGAGAAACAATGTTAAAAGATATTAAAGACTAGTAGTAAGAATAGTTTTAAACTAGACGCACTTACTCTAAAGAGGTTAGGCTTTGGCTCATCCACCACCCTCCCATGACCTTGCCAAGCCTTTAGGTGATAAGGATTAACCCTCTAAGTGATAATTCTTACTAAAAAAGAATAAGTTTAAGATCAACATCTAAAAGCAAAACCTAAACCTGTTAAAACAACATTAAGTAATTGATTATATATATCTATTTTGGTTGAGTATTTACGTTGAATTGGACACCGAGAATTGCGTTGATTAATGAGGTGTGACTTGTACAACCATTGCAGACAGGGAATACAACTAGCTATTAACCATTTTTTATATATATTTAATTTTCAAATGGAAACGATGATGTGTGTTACAATATTCAAGATAGCTGTGCTACCTCCATTTTTTTTTTTTTTAAGGTAAAAACAACCATAACTTTTTTTAAAATAAATGCTGCCACCAATTTACGATGCAATGGCGGCTGGTTGCAGAGAACAGAACAGACAATCATGGGCGGGCAACGGAGAAAACTTTGGTGCTTTATTTTATGGTCAAGGTTATTATTAAACCCAAAGCCAGACTTGTCGGTAAAACATGCATAGTGGCTTATGGAAATGGAACTGCTTCTATAACCAGAGTTTAAAAGAGTGGGTAAAATAGTACAGAGAAGAGTCAAATAGGTAGAATTAAAATACATTTAAAATATACATTTTACATAAAAAATGATAACATGAATTAAGGTTCACTTAGGTAGTGTCAGCATAATTTTTTTCCCGTCCTGCTGCTCATCCTTAATTACGCTATTAATACGGTTTATAAATTCCTGAAGTTATGGTGCGCTATTAAGAACAGGGCGAATGATAGACCAAACAATCTTCCCCTAAGATCCAGTTTAGGTTCATACAGTCAACTTTCTCCAACCCAAAATACCGATATCTTGTAACAGTGGATGAAAATTTAATTGACTTTATCTGTTGAACAAATGCTTAATTTTGATCAATGACAATTAATGTCCTTTCAAATGGTAAACCTTCATAATATATGAAAGGGATTTTATACCAGTAATAACAAGTTAACGATACACCAGAGAATGAATGTATATTCTACAAAATATAAAATAATCAATTTTAAAAAGCAAACTTTTATAATATATGTAATACATAAGCAGGATTTGCATTGGAGTGAATGGTAAACTATGTAATGTTGTCTTCGCATATAATTTTTCTTTGTTCAGTAGTCAAACGTTTAGCTATTTATTATTGTCTTTGGCTAATGAAGGTATTTTTGGTGTATTACTCTATAGACATTATATTACTATACAGAGAAGTTGAAGAAAATTTTAAACCAAGTTCTTTGTAGTATTAAACTTGTCACTACTTGATGAATTGTGATTCATTAGGTCACGATATCGTGGCCTAGCTCGTGATATCGTATACGCAATATTGTGGCTGCTGTGCAGGCCTATAAATACACCTTAGGCACACAAAGGAGTCAAGGAGGCTTTTAGTTAAAAGTTAGTTTTCATTTTTAGTCTTCCTCAACCCTTTCTCCCAGTGCATGCCCACAGTGTGATGATTGTAATTGTACGACACCTTTATTCGAGTGTGACGTACTTGGACACACACATGACAGAAAATAAAGATCGAGATTACTTCATCATTGCAGCATTCACTTAGTTTAATCATTTAATTGTTATTGTTATTTATTGCTTTCGTAGTTAATATCTCTTCACCCTAAACTCCTTAAACGCGGAATGAGTACGACTTAATCACGAGCATTCAAGTGTGACTACTTGGTATTCTAGTAATGACCTAGGCCATGCGCTTGATAATCCCAGTGGTAGTCGTGCACGAGGTCCAAGATGTGTATGGATGATTAAGAGGCAGATGCTCATCCNTTCACTTAGTTTAATCATTTAATTGTTATTGTTATTTATTGCTTTCGTAGTTAATATCTCTTCACCCTAAACTCCTTAAACGCGGAATGAGTACGACTTAATCACGAGCATTCAAGTGTGACTACTTGGTATTCTAGTAATGACCTAGGCCATGCGCTTGATAATCCCAGTGGTAGTTGTGCACGAGGTCCAAGATGTGTATGGATGATTAAGAGGCAGATGCTCATCGCACTTAGGCTAGCTTAGATTCTCTCTCCCTTTTCCTCCTAGCTTAATTAAAGTTATTTTCCATTACCTCCAGGAGTAGCGCTAGGTTAGAAACCACATCATACACCTCATTCTGGACTAAACCATACATGACAAAGCAAATACTAGTTTAGGTGGGAAGATAGCGAACTGCAATCAACGAGTAGCTATCTAGATACCACAACTAGCCCATCTGCGGAGTTCAACCAGATCATGCATGAAATGCTCGTATTTGTGTGGTTGAGTGTAGGGGTACCTCACCATTCATCATTGGCACCATTGCCGGGGATAGTGCTACTTATTTAGATCAGTTACATCATTCAAGATCGTTCTAACAAAGTATTCACGATATATCTCTTAGAAAAGAAATTAATTTTAATTAAGTCACACATGGTCCACAACCATGTCTCTCTCATAAGACTCTGACAATGCAACAACGAGTAAGGTAATTCATTGGAGAACCAACAAATTATATGATGATAAAGATAAAGTTTGGAGTACTCAACCTTATGCAGGAGTCCCCTACATTCATGGACACCCCAACGATACTCAAAGACTTTCATCATCCAACTTTGATAGCTCTAGTAAGGATGAGACATCCCATAGAACGAGGGAGCCTGAAAGGCCTAGGACCTTCTCGATAACTAACAAGAACTTATTTGGGGATGATTGGAAGACTTACAAAAGTCATAACGAGTTTTACAATTCCTTCTCTTCCTCTACTCCTATAATGTTAGATTGTGACACAGATGACTATCTTTCAAGGGATCAGCACAGAACTAAAAATTGAGCTCACAAAGAAAATCAAGAACACCAACATGAACAAGGACAACATCATCCCAACACACAAACTCACAACCCACTTAGTGACGATGAACCCCTGCTGGCCACTAAGAGCCTAATGCTTATACAAGAGGTCATTCAAATATCCCGCAGGCATCACAAGGAAAGTTGTCTACCCAAGCTTGACTTAAACAACTTTCCTAAGTTTTCTAGAGGCTATGATTTAGATCCGCAACATCATCTACAAGCCTTTTACGATGCCTATGTATGGAACAATATTGATAATGGGTGGCAAAAACTTAAGCTCTTTCCCATGACACTCGTTGGCAAACCAAAAGTATGGTACAGATCGTTAAAACCAAAATCAATCCGTAGTTGGCCAACAATGGTAGAACTCTTTACTAAACGATATCTAACCTATGCTAGAGTGTCAGCTTTGAGGAGAGAAATCCAAGAATGGAAACAAGAGCAACATGGAACCCTTGGACATGGCCTTAGAAAGATATTATGCATTATTAAACAACTGCCCAGGCCATGGGTTCTCTGAGGAGAGGCTAATGTATCATATCATAGATGGGCTCTGTAATGAAACAAGGGAGATCCTAGGAATGTATGCTTGAGGTCAACTATATGAGCTACAAACCCATCAATTCCAAGAGTTTATCAAAAGAAGAAGGAGAAATGGCTAAATGGGAGAATGCTAAAAAATCTCAACAGGCCCAAAAATCAACAAGGGCCCATGATTATGAAGAGGAGAAATCAACTCACCACAAGGAGGTGGAACCATCTTTGCTAATGCTACAATCATTAGATGAAGCTGAGGCAAAGATCAATGGGATGATGGAATGGATACATGAAAAATTTGGAGAATATGCCAACGCTGTTAGAGGTAGAATTATGACAACCCAAGAAACAGGACAAAAAACCTTTAGACAACTGCAAAGAAGGGTTGAAGAGAATAAGAACTTAACTGCCAATCATATGTATCAATGTAACATTTACTTGTACGATCACCCCAAGGGCTAATGCCCAATCTTTTCAAATTTACATGAGCATTGGGGAAGAATGTTACATCTAGAGTTTTTGCAGAAATACTGTGTTCAATCATAGTGGCAACAATCCCAGTCATGGGGGAGGCCATCCCCAAACTGGTTACATCCTTCATACCATCCGAACCTAAGTGCTTATCAAGTTCAACATCATGTTTCCCCAACTGGGTCAACATCCTCTATCTTGCCATATTATTATTATTCTCCTCAATATTATTAGCCTATATCCTTTCCAACAAGATCACCACCTCATGTGCCTTACACTCTTCCTCACCCTCAATATTCTCATCCTTCACCTCCTTCTACATCGCCACCAGTTGTTTTAGAAGGGTTTGCACCATAACATCAACCCATGAACGTTACTTGTGCTACTACTGTCAACAACAATGGAAACCCTCCACAACATCGAAGGCGTCCCTTCTTTAGATGTGATTGTAGGAAGAGACCACACAATCCCAAGACCACTACATCCTCCCACTTAGCACAAGTTCAACACTAAGGTGCATCCTTCTCCTCGAATCCAACACCTCATGTTACTTTATCAGGGTCGCCAATCAATACTCCAACAACCATGCAGCCTAGTAAATCTAGCCATGAAGGGAGACATATTGATCCTTGCATCCCATCTTACAGTCATGGATGCCATAGTGGGTCAGCTCCTTATCACATGACCACGTCTTATAATATGCCCCACTATGCCTACTACAATCAAGTGTGTGAACCCCAATTTGGGTATATTCCTACCACCACCTCAAAAGACACCTGATGGTTTGGATATGACCAGACTCCAATGTTTCCAAAATGCTTGGATCCAAATTTTTCATTTATTAATTCTAGTCATACTCAAGGGTTTAGTCATGGGGGATATCCCCCATTCTAACAAACATAATTAATAAATGTTTTTCCTTTTCTTTAATTTTACAAATTTTTTTCCAGTTTTTCATCTTTCAATTTGTTGTTTTATCTTTCAATTTGTTGTTTTATCTTTTTATTTATTGTTGATGGGTCGTGATTTCACATCCGCCGCGATATCTCATCCCCTGCGATATCACGTACGCAATATCGCAGTCCACCGTAATGTCTATAAATAAGAAGCAGCTCTCCCTTGTTTAACAATTAGAAGTTATATTTTAGTGAAACTCTAGTTTGATCCCTCCAGAGTTAGATTATTTTCCAGTGTCTGCCCGCAGTGTGGTGAATGTAATTGTATGGCATTCTTTATTCGAGTGTGACGTACTTGGGCGCGCACATGACTGGCAATAAAGATCGAGATTACTTCATCATTGCAGCATTCACTTTATTTATTTAATTGTTTATTTATTGTTATTTACTATTTTCTCTCTCACCCTTAAACTCCTAGAACGCAGAATGAGTACGACTTGATTACGAGCATTTAAGTGTGACTACTTGGTATCCCAGTGGCGTACCTAGGATTTGCGCTTGGTAATCCCAGTGGTAGTCATGCACGAAGTCCAAGATGTGTATGGATAATCAAAGAATTAGCTGCTCATCACACTTAGGCTAGATTAGATTCTCTTACCCTTTCCTCCTAGCTTAGCTTAGTTAATATTACTTTCCATTACTTTCAGGAGTAGCATTAGATTAGGAACACATCATACATCTCACTCTGGACTAAACCATACGTGATAAAGCTAATACTAGTCCAGGTGGGAAGACAGCAAACTACAACCTAAGGTTAATGATCTGGGTGCCACAACTAGTCCGTCTATGGAGTTCGACCGGATCGCACATGAGAACGCTCGTATTCTTATGGTTGAGTGTAGGGGTACCTCGCCACTCATCATTGGCACCGTTGCCGGGGATAGTGATAGTTATCTAGATTAGTTATATCATACAAGGCCGTTGTATAAGGACTTAACGCTATATCTCTTAGAAAGAAGAAATAATTATAAAAAGTCACATATAATTTCATACACAACTTCATAACAATGCCTCTCCTACAAGATAATAATAATGCCACACTTAGTGAGGAAGTTCATTGGAGAACCAATGAACTATATGACAATGAATATTGAAGTATACAACCTGAAGTGGGAGTTTCTTATAAACATTAACGAAAACAACATCATCCCAACACACGAAGGCATAACTTACCCAATGAAGATGAACCCCCACTAGCCACTACAAGCTTAACACAAATACAAGAGGCTATTCGAATCTCACGTAGGCATCGTAAAATAACTTTCCTAAATTTTTAGGAGGCTATGACTTAGACCCATATCAATATTTACAAGCCTTCTACGATGCTTGCACATGGAATAACATTGATAATGGTTGGCAAAAACTTAAGCTCTTTCCTATGACACTCGTTGACCAAGCA
>MNCI01000640.1:245667-278518 GCA_015680685.1 Gnetum montanum | reverse complement strand
AGTTACGCTCACTACGCAGCTGCGCGTAATGAAGCGTATAAGCAATGTACAACTTGACAACATACGCCATGGTACGCACCGCCGCGTAGCGAGCATAAAGGCGAGTTATCCATGAACCGTAAGAGAAAAAATGCCAACCTGTTGTGCTTTTCTGAACTCTGCCTGCAATTGTCTTGAAGCTTATTATGCTCATTACGCTGCCGTGTGTAATAGAGCGTAATAGAGCATAAACCCATCCTTTGAACCAATTTGATGCGCGTTTTTGCTGGAATTGTGAATCTTTGCCTGAGGCCGACTCGTAATTTTCACGGTGTTTCAACTTGATTTCCAAACCAGCCTTACTAACGCTTGGCCCGTGTGATTGCAGAATGGCCCTGAAACATGCACAGTAGGAGGGTCTTGTTCAAGGTGGAACAAAATGATCTCAGAGAGGTGGAAGAAAAGGCCTTGCTGAACAACATATAGAATAGGAGGTGTAGTCATTTAGCATCCATCAAGATGCACCTCCAACCAGACGGTCCGGGCAGGTAGAAGGAGGAGTTGCTGCTGCGCCTGAACCAGGACAACAACTCAAGTTGCTCCCAAAATGTGTTCAGGCTATCCATGAGAAGTCCACATTCGATGCAGTGATTGTGGAGCTAAACTTCGAATCCTTTGCAGAGTTCGCTCCTGAGGCTATTAGGGATCACCTCAAAGGGTCTCCCTTATGGCTTGTCCTCTCTTAAAGTAGTGCCTGGTACTTAGGTGAAACGTACCAATTCTGGCACAATAGGGAGCAAGGCACCACGATTAACATTTGTGGTGTGACAGTTGATTTCTCTACATAGGCTATTTCAGAAGTGTTAAACCTTCCAAATTTAGGGCCCCACATTACTCGGTTATCCACCCGATCAGACCCCGATGTGCGAAAGGATTGGTTAGAGAAGGCTTATGGTAGAGATAAAGCTTTCGATGAGCTAACAACGGAAGAGAGAGTTTATTTCAAAATTGGAACCTATCATCTCTTCCCCACAAAAGGCTTGAAAAGAATATCCATGTATGCTGCTAGAGGATGTGCAGTGTTTATGGGAAAGGTTAACGCTAACCTTCCCCATCTATATTTGACGAAGATCCTAAGGCGATTTGAAGAACGGAAGTCAGGGAAGATGGCGCTGCCTTTCCCCTGCCTTATCAGAAAACTGTGCCAATAGGCTGGTATTCAGGGATACACAAATGACGTCCTCCGAAAAGCCCAGAATTCTTCTTATGTTGAATTACTAAAAGCGCCAGCTCCAAGAAAGAGCACTGGCAAAGAGTTGAGACCTGAAGAAGAAGAAGAACAAATGACTGGACCACCTGCAACTCAACTTGCAGGACCCAGTCAACCTCCAGCCACGGGTCCCAGCCAACAATAAGAAGCAGGGCCTAGCATAGGTTAGGATCAGCTGCCACCGCCGCAAGACTACAAACCGTCGATGAGCCATCTAAGGGCCATCGCTGAGATGGTTAGTTGGGGAAGTCATGATGACGCAAGCCTCTTCCACATCATTGATGAAGCCGATCAGCCTACAATTTCATTAGATCGCACAAGGGGTGAATTATCAATTCAAACAGGAGGAGGGGAAAGCAGATGGTCGCAACAAATCTCAGTAAACACGGCATCTTTTCAAGTGTAGTTAGAGACTAGTGAAGGGGCCACTGTGGTGGTCATGCAACACCAAAATGTCGCGAGAGCTGCTAAAGTGATTGCTGACCACATCAAGGAATCCTTTAATGTACCTATTGTGCCACCGGCAAATCTCTTAGGAGCACAGGATGCTCAAACTCTTGCTGGGACCTCAATGACTCTTGCGAAATGTGAGGATGCACTGGATAGATTGCTTTAAATAGGATAAGTAATGACGTTCTTGTTTGACATCCCCCAGGATGTAACAGCAATTCAATCAGACCTCATTTCCACAAAGGGGAAGCTGGTCATATCCGAAGTAAGGGCTGAGCATGCTGAAGCTAAAGTGCTGAGACTACAAGAGCAGCTCATGGCCTTACAAGTAGCACAGTGGGATCGTCTACAATTTTTTTCCGCAAACTAGCTAGAAAATTTTAGAATTGAGCAAATAGCAAAGTTAATTGTAGAGAATAAGAAGGTGGCAAAAGAAAAGGAAACAGCTGTTTGGGATGCCTCCGCATCACAAGAGCAAACCCATGCGCATCTTAAGGCACTCAAGGCCTTAGAAGAAGAGAATAAGTAGTTCGTTGCAGATAACCTTCGATTGACCGCGATAGAGAAGCAAAAGAATGTTCTCGATGAACACTTTCATCAGCTACAAGAACAATTCATTTAGGTCAACCGAGATGTAAGCTGTTTAGCCAGAGAGAATCAAACCCTCTCAATGGAGGAAGTATGCGCTATTCGCCAAAAGTCAGCAATTGAGATAAGCACGTGGCAGAATGAAGCTAAACGACATGAGAAGCTGAAGGAGCATTTTTGTGATTAGGTGGGGATGTACAAAAAAATCCTAGAGAAGGAGATCCATATGGACAAGGCTCAAATCAATGCTATCAATGCTCAACACACTGATTGGAGGGCCATATTGGACACTTATGCCTTCCCCCACCAAGCGGAAGTTAAGAACCGAGACCTACAGATCCAGGACTTAACAGAGTACATGGAGTTGGCAAACCTTAGATATGCCAAACTTGCCATGTTAACAGCAGGATGCCCGAGATCAGAGCTCGAGCAGCAGGTAGCTTCCACCCATATCAAATATGAAGTAGAATTTGCAGAGTGTAAGAAGCTGGTTGAGAAACTAGATGTCGCAAATTCTGAACTCGAGGTGGTAAAAGCAAGCTACCAAGGATAGAAAGATGTTGCAACTGACCTGGCTCGATGGCTAACAAATCTTCACGAATACAAAGACAAAGCTAGAGCCTATGAAGAGGAACGACGGGTGTTCGTGACGTAGTATGTCAAAGCCAACCAGATGTTTCTGCAACTACCCTGTCTGTGGGAGGTGCTGACTCCATCAAACATAGGAACACTCACATGAACGGCACAAGATCCTCGGACCAAAGAGGAGAAGCTCCAAGTCATACTTCAATGCCATCAAGCTCCCAAGCCTGGAGCATATGACAAAGGGAAAGCACCCATGGAAGAGCCACCACCACCAAGAACTACATGAGTTCCAATTTTGGTAGATGTAGCATTTTTTATGTGTTGTGTCTTCCCACACTACAGCATCATTTCATTTTTTGTTTTTCCCCATCTAATAATCCCATACCTATCCACTGTGTAACCATTGTAACTCGAGGATGAGTTTTTATTTAGTCATGAGGGAATGATGGGTCGTGATATCGCATCCCCTGCAATATCGCATACGCGATATCGCGTCTTCCCTACGCTATCACGTACGCGATATCGCAGTCTACCGCAATGTCTATAAATAAGAAGCGGCTCTCCCTTGTTTGATAATTAGAAGTTAGATTGTAGTGAAACTCTGGTAGTTTGATCCCTCTAGAGTTAGATTATTTTCCAGTGTCTGCCCACAGTGTGGTGAATATAATTGTATGGCATTCTTTATTCGAGTGTGATGTACTTGGACGTGCACATGACCAGCAATAAAGATCGAGATTATTTCATCATTGCAGTATTCACTTTATTTATTTAATTTTTTATTTATTGTTATTTACTATTTTCTCTCTCACCCTTAAACTCCTGGAATGTGGAATGAGTATGACTTGATTATGAGCATTTAAGTGTAACTACTTGGTATTCCAGTGGCGTACCTAGGATCTGTGCTTGGTAATCCTAGTGGTAGTTGTGCACAAAGTCCAAGATGTGTATGGATAATCAAGGAATCGACTGCTCATCGAACTTAGGCTAGATTAGATTCTCTTACCCTTTCCTCCTAGCTTAGCTTAGTTAATATTACTTTCCATTACTTTCAAGAGTAGCATTAGATTAAGAACACATCATACACCTCACTCTGGACTAAACCATACGTGACAAAGCTAATACTAGTCCAAGTGGGAAGATAGCGAACTACGACCTAAGGTTAATGATCTGGGTGCCATAACTAGTCCGTCTGCGGAGTTCGACCGGATCACGTGTGAGAACGCTCGTATTCTTATGGTTGAGTGTAGGGGTACCTCGTNCTGCGGAGTTCGACCGGATCACGTGTGAGAACGCTCGTATTCTTATGGTTGAGTGTAGGGGTACCTCGCCACCCATCAATTGTTTTGTCTTTTTATCTTTTTATGAGTAATCTCATTTACGAATAAAACACTTATGTGACTCGTTGGTTGAGGTGTTGTTCTATGCTATCAAGTTTCAAGTGAATAATTATTTGAATAACAAGCCCACAACATCCATCCACCCATTCTATTAATAAGAGGTTCTACCCTAGGTACAATGATATTCCTAATCATTAAAAGTTAAAGTAATCTTGTGTTCATTATACCTAGCGTGAAGAAGGATGGACTAAGCGGGAATGGCAAGGGTGTGACATCAAGGGGACTTGTGGATTCTCTTTGGTGACATCCGTGGGAGTTATCATGCAGCTTGGTTGTATCTAAGATCCTTGTAGATCTAATGAAAAATGGAAGTAAGAGTAATCAAAAGGCACTCAATCAAGGAAATTCAATGTTATTCTAGGAGGTCCCACTAGAAAGACATGCACCCATGCCTGAAGGTAGGTGGCTTCTTTGGCTAAAGCATTCATTCAAAAAAAAAGAGAAGATGAGTGCCACAAAGGAAAATCACTCCTCCCTTGTATGAAATGCCAAGTGATCGTATGCCTTGCCATCATGATACTCTCATTATTGTCTATCATTGGGATGAAATAATGCAATGTCACTAATTAGAGGAATGGACTTGGTCCTGATTTTTGAGTGATAGGTTAATGACACATTAATCATGCCTTACACTGAGGATTCATTGTGCCCTAGGCCAGTTACCTCATGTCCCAATCTCTGTTAATCTCATGTCCCAATTAGTTCATGAATTTGTGACTCGTGACTTGTGTAGCGTTAAATTTATACCTCATCACGGTGGTATTTACGTCTGTGTGTTTTGTGAAATTGGTGTAGATTGCATTTAACCCTTCCAATGCCTACAGACATTTTAAGGTGTGGTTACACAAGGGCATTATAGGTTGGAACCTACTTTGGGGAGGATCCACTTACGTGACTTTTGTAATTTGCACTCATAACACATCACCACCACATCATTTTATACCCTTTGAGTACTTCATTGCCAAATCTATTCTTTCCTTTGTCATCATTTTATCAAACGTTCCTTAAAACCATTACGTGTCCTTTGATGCGTCACCTAAACAAACTAGGTTTGACATTAAACTTTTAGGGCAACTTTCTTGAAAAAATTTCTAACTCTAAAATCACACTACTTAAAGAATTCAACCTTTATTAAAGGTAATGAGTAAGGTATGAAATAATTAAACTTCCTTCAATAACCTTACTAACAATTGACCTTTGTGTGATTATAGATGGGCCCTAAAAGAGAACAACAAGGAGGACCTTCTTAAGGTGCAACTGAATGTCTAAGGGGAGGTAGAGGCCAAGGACCTCATGTAGAACATGCAAAGCAGGAGGCACAATCATTCAGCATCCATCAAGGACCTCCTGTCACTACACAATCTGGCTAAGCAAAAGGTGGAGAGGTCAGGGTCCGAGCCTATGAAAAGGAATAACAGCTATTTGCGACATAGCATGTCAAGGCCAATCAAGTGTTCTCGCAATTGCTGTGTCCATGGGAAGTGCCAACTCCATCACACATTGGAACATCAGCATGGATGGCTCATAATTCTTGGATAGAAGAGGAGAAACATTAGGCGCTTCTTCAATGGTATCAATCTCAGAAGCCTAGTGCACAGAACAAGGGGAAGTGATCCATGGAGGAGCCACCGCCACCTAGAACCACATGAGTCAAATAAAGTTTACAATTTTGCAATTTTGCAATTTTGTGTTGTGTCTTAATTTTATTCTATTGAGTTCTCCACTACGGCATGAATAAATCCCTAGTCAGTTAATAATCCCATACCTATCCACTATGTAATCAATGGGGCTTGTTCTCATTTTGTTTAACTTGAGGACGAGTTTTCATTCAGTCGTGGGGGTATGATGAATCATGATTCATTAGGTCACGATATTGCACCCGCGATATCGTGTACATGATATCGTGGCCTGGCTCGCGATATCATATACACGATATCGTGGCTCCTGTGTAGGCCTATAAATACACCTTAGGCACACAAAGGAGTTAAGAAGGATTTTAGTTAGAAGTTAGTTTTCATTTTTAGTCTTTCTCAACCCTTTCTCCTAGTGCATGCCCACAGTGTGATGATTGTAATTGTACAGCACCTTTATTTGAGTGTGACGTACTTGGACACGCACAAGACCAAAAATAAATATCAAGATTACTTCATCATTGTAGCATTCACTTAGTTTAATCATTTAATTGTTATTGTTATTTATTGCTTTTGTAGTTAATATCTCTTCACCCTAAACTCCTTAAATGCAGAATGAATACAACTTAATCACGAGCATTCAAGTGTGACTACTTAGTATCCCAGTAGCATACCTAGGTCATGTGCTTGGTAATCCTAGTGGTAGTCATGCATGAGGTCCAAGATGTGTACAGATGATCAAGGGGCATATGCTCATCGCACTTAGGCTAGCTTAGATTCTCTCTCCCTTTTCCTCCTAGCTTAATAAAAGTTATTTTCCATTGCCTCTAGGAGTAGCACTAGGTTGGAAACCACATTATATACCTCACTCTGGACTAAACCATATGTGACAAAGAAAATACTAGTCTAGTTTGGAAGACAACGAATTGTGATCAACAAGTAACTATCTAGATACCACAACTAGCCCGTCTGCGGAGTTCAACCAGATTGTGCGTGAAACGCTTGTATTCGTATGGTTGAGTGTAGGGGTACCTCACCACTCATCACTACTTTTACTATATATATTTAAGATATAAATGTACTATTTGGTGGAGAAAAGTTCTCTTTTTCAAATTAATAATAATTGCTATGAAAAAGTTTGTCAACTTTACTTTTTCTTTTTTTCTTTTTTTTTTTGACAAAGTTCACCTAATACATTTCTATCATAATTCTGGTAAAAAAGCTCATCACTTGGTTTATCTTTACGAGAATTGCGTATTTATTATTCCATGACAAAGTCAAGCTAACTCATAGTTTCCAATACCTTTTAAATCCATTAAAAATTGAAAGTTTTTTGTGCAGAAATCATACACAAATTTTTGACAATGAAAAACAATATGCTATGGAAATATGAAATCTATGACATATGTACTAGTTTGGTTTGGATAGGTTTGACTGTATATAAGTTGACCAAACTTTAAAAAATTCAAACCAAATACTAACAAACATACCTGGACCGCCCACTCAACCATTAAACCAAAAGCTACTCATATATTGACCTAGTGACCAAACAACTTTCACATTTAAGGCAAGACATTGGAATGCACGGAGCAAAAGTGGCTCGCAAACAAGGTAAAAATTAAGGTCAAAACTCAATGCAGAGGGTTCAAAATTCCTTTTTGTTAAGAACCTGTGCAATCAAAATAATATGAAAAATTGCACGCGGGCACCGGAAACATAAGTGGTGCATTGCAAATACCAATTTACTAATTTAGCATATTTGCTGCAAATCTGATTTTTGCATCTTACGTGAAAGATCTGGAAACTTACATAACGATAGTAACCCATACCACGTACGTTTCCACTCTATAATAATAGATTCCTAGAAGGCAAGAAAACAAGTAATGCAAAAATAAAAGAGTACGTCCTTGGAAAACGCTAGACCACAGGTCTGGACGCTGCTGATTATTGGAAGGATTGCTTGCTGTGATTCTTTTCGTGCAGTTGTCTTATTGGAAATCTGAAAAATGCCAACGTGTAGTTTGTTTTCACTTTAGCAATAGAAACAGGGTCACCGGAGGCACGGAACCTGCAGCTGGTCGTGTAAATTGGTTATTCCCTTTAGCCACAGTAGATCATGCATCCGTACAAGAAGCGTAGAGTTTTTTAGTGTTACAGTATATCATGCATCTGTACAAGAACCATAGAGTTTTTTAGTTTTACTGTGGGCAACACCTGCCAACCCTGCAGCTTATTTAGAATAAATAAGCTGCAGAATAAATTAATTGCAAAGGATCCTGATTTTGGTGTAAAGAAATATAGTGGTTTCATTGAATAGTATTAGGCTATTTTATAGCTTTGATATTTTTAGTTTTGTTGAAACTTGGAAAGAAAGATGTTCGCTTCCTAGATTTTGTAGTTTCTAGATTTATTAAATTTGTTGCAAGAAACACAAAAGTAGGGTGAAGAGGTATACCCATTGTAGTGTTAGTGAGAAACTCTCTTGAAAATTGTGTTTAAAAAAAAATTTGATGATCATAAACAATATGTTTGGCTCACCATGGTTGTGCTTTCCTTGCCTTATGCTATTTTGCCTCTAGAGATGCTATGTTGTATGGTTTTATAAAGTTGTCTTGTGATCATCTTTTTCACTTCTTAGGCAAATATATTGTAGAATTTTCAGCAAAAGGCTCAATGTGTTCACAACAAACAACAATTATTTAGTGACAACATAATGTTGGCAATTTAGACATTGTTGAAGATCATATCTATACATGACATTCTTTGGATGACACCATAAATAAGATGGGTCAACAACTATTAGAATGGACAAAGATTTTTAATTTTATCATTTGCAATGAGCTTGTTAGATTTCCTCAATTTTCATCATTTACTTGCACAGGACCTCAAGGTAACTCATGCATTGATTTGCTTTTATGTTCTTAAGATACAATGAATTGAAAGTTGGAGAAGATTTAGTAGAGTTTTTGTTACAAATTCAAATTATTTTTCAAACAATAAAAAATAAAAATAGAAAAAAAAATTTAGGATAGAGTCATCCTAAAAATCAAGAGAATATATATAGATGTAGCACATAACAAATGGACTCTTGCAAGATAACATAAGGAGCTTGAACAAATTTTGTTAATAATAGCTAAACAAGTTATGCATTCACAATAACAAGGTGCCTAGAAGACTTAGTTCAATAAGGATTACGTGCAAGCTAGATAGAATATTAAGAAAGCAAATAAGAGTCATAGACAAATTTTAGTTAAGGCATACAAATGTTTAATTAGAAGCAAAAAAGAAAATTTATTAGAGAGTAGTAGAAATATTTTGCTTATACCATTAAAAAGGAACTTATACAATTTTGACAATATTTTTGTCATAAAGCCTCTTCATCATTTAATTTTTCTTTTAAAGATATTTACTCATTTTAGAATAAACTATTTACATGAGAGGATGATAATTCTATTGTCATTGTATAGTAAGCACCTAAACCTCTCCAATTTACTCTTGAAAAATTCACAGAGGGTATTAAAAGCTAGCATTTGGCAAAGTTATAGATTCAAATAGTTTATATGCAAAATTATTAAATTGTGGATGACCTATTGTTCATAGAGAAATTAAGCACAAATTAAATTCAACAATCGATCAAAGATTAGATCAACATTGAAAAACTAGTACAGCTATCTTGTTATATAAAAATGGGGATAAAAATAAACTAAACACTTATCAAATGATTGTTGTGAGTAATATTTTTAATAAGTCATTGGGCACTCCACTAGAAAAGATAATCAATTCTTGGGTTAAAGTTAACTAAGTTAAAGCAAGGTGTCAAGTAGGTTTGAAACAAAATAACTCCACTATTGATTACTTAGGTACTCTTAGACATTGTGTGGAATTTGCAAAAATGCCTAATAAGAAGGTTTTTATTTATTTTATTGATTTTACAAAAGTATCTATTTTATGGTGGTTTATACAAAACTATAGTTATGCTTGCATAAAATTGGCCTCCCTTAAGATTTGATTGAAGCAACTTAAAGATTGTATGAAGAAGTGATTATTAAAATTATAGACAACAATTTAGAGAAACATTTCAATTCTAGAGCAAAATTTGAGCTAAACAAGGTTGTCTACTTTTTCCAACTCTCTTTTTGGCTTAGAGGCCAACTACTAGCCTTGTCCAAGAGAGTTATGCTTCGTCATAGTAAAATAATTTTATCGTCATAACAGTTTTATCTTGGTCACACAGATTTTTTTTTATTCTAATAATTAAGGAGCCTTTTGGTTAATAGGCCAACTACGAGTTTTGTCATAAATCTAGGTAAAGAGATGAACTTTATCACAAGAATTGTTATTGAATAACATACACTAGTTTTGATTCTAGTTTTAAATATAAAAATCAATTCTTAGTAAATCATTTTGAAATTTTATTAATTTAAAAAATATAATATATTTTCTAGGCCAAATAATAAATATATATCATAAATATATAGGTAAACTAGTTGGTATCTTTATTGATAAACTATGGAAATGGTTGTGCAATGGATACAATAGTCATGCTATCAAAAGTGGATCACAAGTAGTGAATCTTCTTTTATATGTAAATAATGCTACCTTGATCTCCATTCCTATAGAAGGTATGCAAAATATGTTGCAAATTTTAGAAAAATATTGTTGTTGATATGGTCTTCAAGTAAATGTGCATAAAACCAAATTGAAGATCTAGGGTACAGAAATACTTGTTATAGTTTCCATTTTGGACGTACCAATGTGCAAATAGTAGATTCTTTTAAATTTTTGGGTTTTATTTATATGAATAATTATGTGGGAAAAATGCATCAAAGAAGGAATAGTAGGAGGTTTCAAGGCTCTATCTTAAGCAAGAGTTTAAGACTTTGAGCTTGGAAGGTCATAAAACAAAATTTTTAGACTATCTTCTATCCTACTATATTGTATGGATGTGTTGTATGGGGACCTATACTTAGGGATAAACTTTGGAAAAATATTGAAAGAATGCAAAAAAAAAAAATTCCAATGAGTTAAAAGGGCAAGGTGCAAATACCTTACTCAATTTTATTATGTGAATGTGATTTGTTACCTTTGCAAGAAGAAGCCTTGTGCTAATGTATTACATATACTCTTAACTTGCATATCTTAAACGAAGATAAATTCTACAAAGTAGTTCTTAAGGATTCATGAGATTGTGGTTGGTACTTTCAAAGAATGCAATGGCTAAGAAAATGGGATATCTTTTGGAAGGATATGCAACAAAATCCTAAGCATATTCACCATTTAGCCAATCAAAAAGTTTTAACATGGATGTGGTCTAATGTAGAAATTAAGAAATACTTTTATTTACATCACATCAAATTTAATACATCAAATGCAGAAGCTCACTCTCTTTTAGTGATGAGCGGTGAAGTACCCCCATGCCCAACCATACGAATCACAAGTGTTTACGCATGATCTAGTTGAATTTTGTGGATGGGACTAGTTGTGACATCTAAATCGTTAGGCTTTGATTGCAGTTCACTATCTTCCCACTTGGACTAGTGGTAGCTTTGTTGCATATGATTTAGTCCAAAGTGAGGCATATGATGTTGTCTAATTCTATGCTACTCCTAATGACAATAAAGAGATAAATTAACTAAGCTAATGAACAATGGAAAATAATATCTAAACTAGCCTATGTGCAATGAGTATCTACTCTTAATTGTTTGTATATATCTTGAACTTCATGAGACTACTTCTGGGATTGCCAAGTGTATGTCACTAGGTCTACCAAACAATACACTACTGGATTATCGAGTACTTACACTTAAACACTTGTGATTAAGACATACACATTCCACTTACTGATAGGAATAATAAATAGCAATAAATGAAAATGTTAACTAAAGGAATAGTAAATAATTAATAATTAATAGCAATAGTGATCTAAGTGGATGCTGTAATGATGGGAATAATCTCGATCTTTATTTCCAGTCATGTAACATGTCCAAGTACATCACAAAGGTGTCATATGATTACAAACATCACATTGCAGGCATGCATTGGGAATAACAGGACTCTAAGAAAGACTATCAAAAATTGAAAACTAAAACTATCATCCCTACATCATGTTTCAATCATGCATCCAAGTGTTGTATTTATACGCATGCACAGAGGAGACAACATTAGATATCTAACCTTACTTTTTGGCTCTGACATCAAGTACTTAACATCGGGGCTCCAACATCGGATCCTCGACGTCGAGGCCTAACAAATGATAACTCATCATACCCCCATGATTGAATGAAAATTCATCCTTGAGTCAAACAAAATGAGGAACTTACAAGTTCTTTACAACATATTGGGAATGTATGGGATTACTGACTAACTTAAATAACAAATAAAACAATTGACTCTTACATGCCACAATAGTGGTGTAATACAAAAATGGAACACAATATTACAAGATGCAAAAATGGGAAGCTTGTGTGGTGCCTGGAGGCGGTGGCTCCTCCATTGGTTGCTTCCCATTGTCACCAAGCTTATGAAATTTATAACAATCAAACAACACCTACAACTTTTTCTCTTTCATCCCTGGGTTGTGTACC
This sequence comes from Gnetum montanum, assembly GCA_015680685.1. Lineage (NCBI taxonomy): Eukaryota > Viridiplantae > Streptophyta > Gnetopsida > Gnetales > Gnetaceae > Gnetum > Gnetum montanum. Next base: position 266,034 of record MNCI01000640.1, on the reverse strand, counting down.
ACCTAGGCTACTAAACCAATGTGTGCTAGTGCCGATACATCTCAAGGGCATGGCAATTGTAGAAACATCTGATTGGCCTTCACATACCAAGCTGCAAACTATCGTTGTTCTACCTCAAAGGTCCTAGCTTTTTCTCTAAATTCTTGATAATCTGTTAATCTTCTAGTTAGGTTTGAGGCAGCGTCCTTCTATCCCTACTAGCTAGCTTTAACCACTTCCAATTTTGAGTTTTCCACATGCAACTTCTACAAAGTGTCTTTCCAATATGAAAACTCTTTTTCATACAATGCATAAGTGGCTGCTACTTGCTTCTCTAGCTTGTTCTGAGGTTAACCTACTATTAACATGGTAAGATTGGCATATCTGAGGTTAGCCAACACCATGTATTCTTTCAAATCTTTGATTTGTAGGTCCTTATTCTTTACTTCCGCTTGGTGCACCAAGGTATAGCTATCCAAAATTGGTTGCCACTTAAGATTTTTTGATGACAATGAGCTAATGTGGGCTTTGGCCATATGGATCTCTTTTTCATTTATTTTTTTGTACATGCCTACTTGGTCGTGGAAGTGTTCCTTTAATTTCTCATGCTTCTTGGCCTCATTCTACCACGTGCTGGTTTCAATTGCTAATTTCTAATGAATAGCACAAACCTCCTCCATTGAGAGGATTCTATTCTCTCTAGCCAATCTACTGATGTCTTAGTTGACCCTCACTGTTTGTTCTCTCAATTGATGAATGCTCTCCTCAAGAATTTTCTTTTGCTTTTCAACTATGATCAACCTTGAATTCTTAACAGTGAGTTGCTTGTTTTCTTCTTGTGTAGCAGTCAATGCCTTTTTGTATGCATGGGATTATGCATCAGCAACAGAGGCATTCTATACCACCTTCTCTTTTTCTTATTTTGCAACTCCTCTATCCTTGGTCAACTTGACCAACTGCTCCATCCTGAATTATTCTAACTGGTTAGGTGCAACAAAATGGGCAAGATCCCATCATTTGGCTCTTAGGGTAGCTAGCTCTTGTTGTAATCTTTGAACTTCTACTTCTGTGTGTTTTACCCTAACTTCAACCATGACTAGCTTCCCTTTAGTGATGATGAGGTTTGACTATGCTATAGTGACAATCACTAGGGATGTCAAACAAGGTAGTCATCACTTGCCCCATTTGCAATAGTTGATCCAATACATCCTAATGCATCGCAGGAGTCAATGAAGTCTCAACTAGCATCTATGCATCTTTGGTCCCAATAAGATCTACTAGGGGCACAATAGGCATGTTGAATAATTCTTTGATATGATCTATAATTACTTCTACTGCGTCTATTGCATCCTAATGTTTTATTACCATAACTATGGCACCTTCTCTAGTTTCAAGCATCATCTGGAAGGATGCGACATTCCTAGAGATTTTCTTGGACTACTAGGATCCTCCTCCTAATTGTAATAAGATGTCCCCCCTTGTTGGATTAGCTAAAACAATGGGTTGTACGACATCATCAATCACTCTAAAGAGATTGGACTAATCCTTGCTTCCCTAGCTAATAACTTCGGTGATCTTCTATAAATGGCTCATTGAGGGCCTATAATCTTGCGATGGCAATGGTGGTGGAGCTTATGTCTCTAGGCACTATTTAGGCTCATGTTATGTTTCTGCTTCTAGCTCTACCTCCTTCTCTGATTCTTGCTCTTCATCAAGATCTTTTCTTGGTGTTGTAGGTTTAAGGAGTTCGTCCAAGGAGGTGTTCTGAGCCTTCTTAGGGATATCATTCATATACCCTATGATTCTAGCACATTTGCATAACTTCTTAATTAGGCAAGAAAATGGGAATGTTGCTTTCCTTTCCATTTTCTCTTCAAATTGCTGTTGAATTTCTGTGAAGTAGAATTGGGAAAGATTGGCTGCAAATTTTCCCATTAAGATAGCACTTCCCCTGGGCGCATATGTTAAAATTTGGTTGAGCCCTTTGGTGAGAAATAGGTGGTATATATCGATCTTGAAGTATGTCCTCTCTTCTAGAGTTAGTTCATTATATGTTTTGTTCTTTTTGTTGTACACTCGTTTCATCCAAAACTTTTTGGTATCGGGGTTAAATTTGGTGGATAGATGGGTTACCCTAGTCCCTTCATTCAGCAAATTTAGAGCTACTACAATTCCCGTGACTAAGAAAGAGACATTAACTCCACAAATGTTGATCATGGTGCCATCATCTTTGTTGTGCTAGAATTGATAAGTCTTGCCAAGGTATCACTTGCCAATGTCCAAAAGAATGGGCCACAAGGGTGATGCTTTAAGTTGCGTCTGAATTGCTTCTGGAGCAAACTCCATAAATGGGCTAAAATTCATTTCCACTATGACCAAGGTCAATGTAGATTTTTCTTGAATGGCAACAAGGTAATTAGGGGGCAATGTGAGATGTTGTCCCTGCATGGGAGCTAGTGGTTCTATGGCCTCTCCTTGGACTGATTGTCCAGTAGCAAGAGCCTCTTGATAAATGCTAAATGATTGGGCTTCCTACTTTGCATATTCTACATGTTTGCCTTATTCGCCTTGGCCATCTTGTGGATGCTTAATTGCTCTTTGTGAAGGTTCTCATTGTGCACCTCTTTTTGGGGCCATCTGTAATCAAGTAAAGATCAAGTGTTATGAAGGTTGTATTCCTTATCATTAATTAGTTTATACCTAACTGGTGACCTTAGTTCATTAAGTTCTTAGTTCATATGACTGTAGAGTTAGAAAAATTTTCAAGAAGAATTCCCAAAAAGTGTTTTATCATGTTTTACAACCCTTCACAATTGGTTCCCTTTTCCTTATGTATGGTGATGAAGCATCCAATCCATTGCATTGACTGGTCCGTGTTAATGAAGCATTGTCAACGCGGCCACATCGACATGACCCTGTCGATACATCTTTCCAGGTGTTGATGTGGCCTTGTCAATGTAGAGTCCATTTTTTGCTATAAATATGTGTGCACCCATTGCATTTATGGCATCTTTTGTTCAAATTGTAGCAAAGCTCTTGTAGTTTGTTTCTATAGGAGTTAGATTATTTTCCAAGTGCTCGCAGACATAGTTCAAAGAGTGTACAACTCTTTATTCAAGTGCTAATGTACCTGAGGCCATTGGCATGAACGACAATAAAGACAAGCTTTTTGAACATTCCTTAATACCTTAATAATTTTAATGCTTTTGTTATTGCTTTATAGTTACTGTATGTTTCAGTAATCCACAAGAACACATAAGCACAACCACCTTGAACATATGTTTGACACTTGGCAACCCAATGACGCTTAACATTTGGCAACCTAGTAGTGATTAGAACATGCTTGGGATGTGCATGGAGGGTGGGACCAGTTTCTTATGCTAGGGATAGTCATGTGATAGCATAGTGAAATCTTAAATTATCTAGCCTTTTACTCCCTATATTTGAAAAATTAGCTATTACAGATAAAAGAAAACATACAAAAAATCATATGCCTTAGTCTCACTTAACCATTGTTCTAGAATGTCACTAGTGAGGTTGAGAGAACAACAACCATTCTAACTAGGATTTTGATGGCTAGAATATTGTGTGTAAGTACTTGTAGTCTTCAAAATACAACCGAATCACACATGAATGCTCGTGATTCGTATGGTTGGGCATAAGGGTACCTCACTGCTCATCATTAGTGCCGTTGTTAGGGACTGTTAGTCTCACGTGCACTCTCTAGCCTTAGTGAGATCATCACTCACTTTGTTGGAATGGATCCATTACATCAAAATCTAATCATGCTAGGGGACTTAGGTAACAGTAAGGCACACCAGATTATTTGTTGTTTAACACTAGTATGCCTTCTTCTCACAAGTAGGACGAATCCAACCAAGTACCCCAGGAATGTCGGGTGGTGTATACACATCCGGATTAGTATATACCCAACTTCACCTTCATCCTGCATCAGGATGAGTAGATGTGATGGTGAGACATGGAGGGCAACATTATATTGCTCCTTGATTGATCGGTTCCTGGAATGCTACTCCAAACTCTCACCAGATTGGACATTCAGGACCAAGACGAGGAGTACATTATGGAGGATCACGATTATTGGGACTATCGTCCAAATGAGGCATAGCATAAACGGGACCTACAGTAGGCAAAAAACCATGAACAAGCAAACGGCAAATGGTCCAGTAACCCTTTGCCCCTACAAGCCAAATATGATGATGAGGAACCTATTCCTCGTGGTCCCCATTCTTCCACATCTCTACCTCTGCATCAAAACATTCAATCCATCATATAGAGTAAAGGTTCAAGCAACCAAGAGTTCTAGGATGCTAAGGGATCTCCCAGAGGAGATCATGGTGAAGGTGAAGATGGACGTGAAGATTGAGGCCATCGTCATGGAAGAGGAGGTGATCAACACCGTGGGGATGGTAGTCCTCCCCCCTCTTCTCATTCCCCTCTTTCCATCTTAGCTTTATCAGGTTCTGAATCTAACCATAACCATTGTAGAAGGGATCATGATGATGATGATCGTCAAGACCGACATGATCAAGGATGCCAAAGGGAATGTCGTAACCAAGGGCGTGGACAATCACGGGAAGCTCACCGTCACGAAAGGAGAGGTAGCAGAGACCATCTCAAACACCATGGCCATCATCAAGACCATGACTTTGATGAACCATTTCTTGCCACTCAAAGCATTCTCAACATAGTAGAGACAGTTCAAATACCTACCAGGCACTTGAGAGATAGTCGGATCAAGTGCCTTGATATGAACAAGATTCCCAAATTTGAATGGGGATATAATTGTGATCTACAAACTCACCTGCAAGCATTTCATGATGCCTGCACCTTGCAAAATATTGAAAATGAATGGTAGAAACTCAAGTTGTTCCCCTGAACACTCATCAAGGAAGCAGAAAGCTAGTACCAATCTTTGGAGCTAGAATCAATTAAGCAATGGAGTATGATGTTGGAGCTCTTCAATGACAAATATCAAACTTACTCTAGAGTGTTTAATCTAAGATGATAGATTTAGGGGTGCAAACAAGGTAGCCATGAACCCTTAGATGTAGCCATGGGTAGATATTACTCCTTGTTGCACTAATGCCCTAGTCATGGCTACTCTTAGTAGGAATAACTTTGCCATGTCATATATGGGCTCTGTCTCGAAACAAGAAGGACCCTTGGCATTTATGCTCAAGGATGGCTATTTAAGTTAGGGGCTCATTAGCTTCAATGATTAATTGAGTAGGTAGCTAAGGAAGAGGGAGAACTGCAGAAATGGAAAAGTGCAAAGGAATATAATTGGGATCCTTCCAATCAAAAGAGGGAGGTCCGATTCTGTGAAGACAAGGAGGAATCACCTTTGGATGCAGTGGTGAACAGGAAGAATTTAACCATATAAAAATTCTCTTTTGAAATTTTGGCCAAGATGGACAAGATGTGGGATTCTTTGGATAAAAAGTTCCAAAGTGTTCTAAAAATCACAAAAGAATTGAAAGAATAGAGTAATGATTGGGATTAACGAAGGAGAATAGAGGTTGAACATGCCTACCAAAAAGGTAAGGGCAAGGTTGATGTGGTGGAACAAGTGGTAGACTCAAACACTGAGGAAGATGATGGATGTGACATATGCAAGTACAAACATCCTAAGGGATGTTGCCCTATGGTGTCACATTTGCAAGAGTCTAGGGTATATGCTCTAAATCCTCGCTTAGCAAAAATGCAAACACACCGAAGATTGCCTTATTCCCAAGGCAATTCCAAGCAGTTCCACCAGCAACAAGGGTATTATCCAAGTGGAGCACTAGCAGCAATGGAAGCACCCACAGTCATGGAGGATGCCACCCCCAAGGTAGTAGTACCCTTACTGGTAGCCAGATCCTTATGAGTACTATGTTCAACAACCAATCTCCTCGAGGGACTCTTCTAGTTACACAACCTTCCAAAATCATTACTACCCTCCAAAATACTTTTGGGCCCAGTCTCCATCACCTAAGCAGGAAAATTCACATTTGCACTATCCTCCACCACCTCCTTCTACCATACCTATCCATTAGCTCGCAACTCAGCTACCTCCTACTCTACCCATGCAAGAAGAAATACCTCTACAACCACATCAATGACTTTCGAACCAAACGCCTTTCGAAATGCAAACCATCATGTTAACACATGATGTGACAAACTAGATTAAGGCAAGTCATCTCCCTTGAAAATTAGCTAATCCAAGAAGCCCCCTGATATACCTTCAGGTGGCAAGCAACAAGCCATGCAAAGCTCTTTTAGATTCAAGATCAGGTGTCAATCTAATTTCACATGATATGTACAAGACTTGGAACCTACCTCAATTGAAGAAAAGCAACATTTGGCTCAAGTTAGCAAACCAATCCATTACTGTTCCCTTGGGATTGGTAGAAGATATTGTGACCATCGTTTGTGGGTGGTCCTACCCTACTAATTTCTTGGTGATCCATGTCAATAATTGCAAGGGGGACTTCCTGATTATAATGGGAAGAGCATGGCTTAGCATGGTGGATGCACATTTAGGACTTTGAGATCTCTCCCTTAAATTTTTAAGGAAAATCCTTTTGGGAAGATCAAGAAGAAACATGTTCCATGCATCACGTACAACAACTCTAGGTGTAACTATTTGCAGTAACTCTGGTCCGTTAAGCAGACATCCATTCAAGCATGTAGTTGGTGTGTTGCTGAATCACAAATTCAATGATGCCTATACGCAGTAGCCACTAACTAAGAAAGCACCCAGTGGCTAACCACTGACTCTAATAGTATCACCCTATGCATGGAATCCTCTGAGAGCCTTGTATGTACCTATATGGGAAGCATAGATGAACTAGAACAGGTCCATCAACAACTTTCCACTACTAATGATGCTACTGATTAGGGAAAGCTGCAGATCCCTGAAAGCTTTAAATAGGATCCCCTAGAACTAAAACCCTTACTGATCAATCTGGGATATGTAGTCTTGCAGAATAGTAAGCCGGTAATAATCAATGCAACTCTTATTCTAGAGCAAAAAGAGAAGTTTCTAAGGATGGTAAACAAGTGGTTGACTACCTTCACATGGTCATATCCTAAGTTAATAGGGATTAATCCTAGGATATGCCAACATCGAATCTATATCAACCCTTCCATGAAGCCACAATGATAGCTGCAAAGATGATTAAATGCCAAACTTAAATAGATCGTTAATGATGAAATTGAGCAATTGCTGAAGGTGGGATTCATCTACCCCATTACAGATAGTGAGTGGGTTAGCCCACTTGTTATTGTGCCAAAAAAGGGTGGAAAATGGAGAGTCTATATTGACTTTCTATTACTAAATATGACAACCTTTAAGGATCATTTTCCACTTCCATTTGTGGACCAAGTGTTGGATACCATTTCGGGGCATTGTTATTACAGCTTCTTGGATGGTTACAGTGGCTATAACCAAATCCAGATTACGCTACAGGACCAAGCCAAGACAATGTTTACGAGTCCCTGGGGGACTTTTGCATACAAGAAGATGCCCTTTGGCTTGTGTAATGCACCTACAACCTTCCAACGTCTTATCCTCAGCATCTTCCAACAGCAAATCGACAATGGTGTAGAAGTTTTTATGGATGACTTCTCCACCTATGAAGCAACATTAAAGCAAGCCTTGGACCGCCTTGAGTAGGTTTTGAAGTGATGTGTAGAAACTAACTTATGACTCAACTAGGAAAAAAGCCACATGATGGTCCAAGAAGGCATTTTTTTGGGGCATCGAATTTCACAAGAATGGATCGGAGTGGATCCTAAGAAAATTAGGGTTATCCACAGAATTACCAGTCAGCTGGGAACTGTAAGGGATGTCCAGTCGTTCCTTGGACACATTGGCTACTCCTGAAGATCACCAAGCCATTGGTGAAGTTGACAAAGAAAGATGCTTTGTTTGTTTGGACTAGGAAATGTGAATCTGTATTCCAAATGCTAAAGCAAAAACTTATAGAGACTCCAATTCTACGAGCCCCCGATTGATCCAGACCATTTCACATCATGAAGAATGCATTTAATTATGCATTGGAGGTCATGCTCACATAGTTGGATGACTAGAAGCGTCCATATTACATCCACTGTGCAAGCTGAAGTATTGTGGATGCTCAGCTAAATTACACCACCACCAAAAAGAAATTAATGGTAGTGGTGTTCACCTTGGAAAATTTTCGACACTATGTGCTCGGATACAAGGTGTTTGTGCATATGGACCATAATGCCATCTGGTTTCTTATGAACAAACCAACGGTGAGACCCTGTGTCATACGATGGCTCATGATCCTTTAAGAATTCGATCTTACTATGGTAGATAAAAAGGGAACTCAGAATGTGGTTGCTGATCACTTGTCTTAGTTATGATGGGACAACATAGAGGATGAGAGCCCACTCTCTGATCAGTTTCCAGATGAACTCCTCTTTGCTGGAGCGATTGCAAAGGAGGTGCCCACAAGATCAAATTAGTTTGGTAACATCCTTACCTATCTTCATACATAAGAGCTACCAAAGGAATTGGATCATTGGAAGAAACAACGGTCTCTTCACAGAGCCAAGCACTTCATGGAAATCAATGGACACCTATACAAGGTGTGTGTGTATGGCTTGGTTCAATGGTGCGTCCCTGATGCAGATCAATCGTGCATCCTCCAAGATTCTCATGAGGGCCCTTGTGGGGGGCATTACATAAGAAGGTGCATGGCCATTAAGATCTTGCTTGTAGGTTACTACTGGCTTACACTCTTCAGAGATGCTCAATGGTTCGTTCACTCCTGTGATCAATGTCACAGAGACGGTGGGATGACAGCAAGAATGGAGGAACCTCAATAGTGGATTCAACACTAAAGCCCTTTGACATTTGGGGCATTGACTTCATGGATCCCATTTCACCCATGTCAAACAAGAAGGCATACATTATTGTCACAGTGGACTACTGTACAAACTGGGCAGAGGTGGCAGCCACCACCGACTATTCCTCAACCACAGCCTTACGATTTTCTCAACAGCAAATCATGAACAGGTTTGGGGTGCTGCGTGCACTCATTTCAGATAATGGCACTCACTTCATGGGTGCTACTTTTCATAAACTCGTGCAGCATTTGGGAGTAGAACATAAACTAACAACACCCTATCACCCCCAAGCCAATGGGCAAGCCAAAGTTACAAATTGGGAGATTATAAAGATCCTAACTAGGATGATTAGCAAATATAGAACGACACCCTCTAAGCCTACCACTCAACCTGGAAACTTCCTATAGGCTACTCCCCTTATGAGTTCGTGTGCGGAAAACTACCAACACTCCCAATTCAAGCAAAACTCTAAACACTATCCACTGCAAGTAACTTAGGTCTTAACTTACCCCTACCACAACGAGAATGACTCGTCAACTTAAATGTGCTAGATGAGAATCAATTAGTAGCCCTATCATCAAATGACATGCATAAGGCATATAACAAATAATGTCATGACCTTAGGATTCAAAAGGTAACATTTAAACATGGTGATAAGGTTCTCTGTTGGAACCCCATACATGTGCCACAACGGACCAAGTTTCAAACACTGTGGGAGGGACCTTATATTGTTTCTAAGACCTTTTCATCCAGGGCCCTACTCATACACAAACCTGAAGACCCAACAAAAATGCATTTGGTCAACATGCAACAATTGAAACCCTTCCATGAACCACACCAAACCAGGGTTGCTACCACTTCACCAAGTGGTCAGCCACGTTCCATTTTTCAGATCTCCCCCTCCAAGCTTAGTTGTGGGGGAGATCGCTACCCATGTTAAAATAGTTGTCCTGGCTTCCTAGGTCTTTTCTATATTTTTTTTACACCATCATTCATACATTTAACATTTCTTACCTACTCTTTCTTAATATATTTAGTTGTCTTGTTTTATTTTATTCTATTTTATTTTCCTCTATTTATTTTCACTAATAAAGACATCTTATTACCACAGGATGCAATGGTGTGGGAGTTGATCCTAACGAGGGTTTGCATATTATTGGTTGCCTATTATATCTAGTTCTTACCTTAGTATTTTGGGTTTTAGAAAACTAAGTTATACTTTCTTTCATGCGATAGGCAGTGAGTCCATGACATTCAACCACTCACACTTTTCTATGATGTACCAAGATATAGAGAAGTACAATCCCGTTTTCATTAATCAACTCCAATAAATCCTTAACCTTGGTGGATTTTGAACTTGGGAAGGATCCGAGTGGTAAGGAATAGGGTGTGATTTCAAGGGGATGTGGTGGACTACATATCCTCCTATGATCTCTCATGCATTGTTATCCTCAGGGATTCCTTTCCATTCCATGACAATGAATAATAGGAAGCTAACATATCCTTGCATGGTGTGGTTCCCATTTGAAAAACACAAGAAAAGAAAAGAAAAAAAACAATAATGGGAATTCAAAGCACACCCCTTGGACCAACCAATATATCCTTGCATGGTATTGTTCCCATTCAAAAAATAATAATAAATAAATAAACAACAATAATGGGAATTCAAAGCACACCCCTTAGATCAAATAATGGGCTACAAGCACTGGTTATGGGACTTGAAAGCCATGTTACCTAGGCTAGATAGTCCCCTCTAACTAAGGCCCTTCCTTACTTCCTACTTCCCTTTCCTTCTATATAAGGAATGGGATTTGGTCTCTGAGGGCATGTGTATGTCTTGAGTGGGTGGGTTGGTATTAGTCCATCACTGTGACATCACTGGCCATGGTCAGTCTTGATCCAGACCTAGAGCAGATTCTTATCAGGTCACTTAACCACATACTTCACAAAGGGATTGTATCAATCTTGACCTTGGCACTCCATTCCACATGTTTTCCCCCTCATCTGTTGCTTTCCATTCCTCATCTCATTGCCAGTTTCATGTTTTGATCATGTATCTCAATTTACTGGTACTTGTAAATCCTTTGGTTAGTTCTCAAACATACAAGTATTAACCCTCGGTGACCATTAATTAACTATGGGGCTCACGACCTCCTAGGTTGAAGATGTGCAAGGGCAAACAAGACTAGAGCTTACTATGGGAAGGACCCACTTGCATATCCTTTAGTTTCACTTGTTAATCTCCTACTCCTTTGATATAATATGGCGACCATTTCTATGTTGACCATCGCGAGGCTCTTCATTTCCCAAGCTCCATATTATGATGTTCTCCTAAATTTGACTCTTCTTTTGTAACCAACATTCCTTCCTCTTTATTTCATGTTGTTCTCAAGTCTCTATGCTCTCGAATGACTCCAGTTTTATGCTAAAATTCATAGATTTGGGCCTTTAATTCATTTGTCAATGGTGGTCAATGTAGCTAAATAACTACGTTGATGTGACCCCATATACGCAGCCACCTATGTTTACGCAGCACTATTTATGTGGTCCCATCTACGTAGTGCCCAAACCATTATCTATATGCACGTTGTACCTTTGAATCTTGTCCATTTGCTCATAATGCTAGGGGATTTTTTCAAGCTTTTTGCATCCAATCTCCTTCTCGAGCACATCACCTTCCTACCATTTGTCCCCATCCAATTGTTCTTTCATCCTTTGGCTACTGGAGGTATGCTCTGTGTCATGGGGGGCCCATGATAGCTTATGGCTTAGGGTTAGGGTTAATCAAAAATGCCTCTTAGGGTTAATCAAAGAGTTAGTTTTAACTCATCATAATACTCACAGCATTAGTTTTAACTCATCATAATACTCATAGTGTTAGTTTTAATTCAACGACACTCAGGATGCATGTGTTGCTATCATAGCTTGGCTATGCCATCATGGGAAGGTATATTATTGCCATTTTTGGCAACACACATACACATTTTAATTCATGATTATGATGTGCTTGCATATGGCACCAAAAATAAGGCGTTCAAGGGAGGAAGGACCATCACAACCTCAAGAGAAGCAACCTAGAACCGGAAGGGAACGGGGCACGCGACCTCAAGAGCATGTAGAGGGCTCACATGCAACTAGCCCTCTCTACAAGGAACTCAATGTGGAATCTATTCTTTAGATTTCTAAAGAAGAGATTCCCACAATACAATCACACGAGGACAAGACTCCAGTGAGAGTGCCATAGCTTGATGACCAGAGCCTTCCTTGATGCTATCAAGTCGAAAGAGCTGCAACGAATGGTCTTTTAAGAATTAAAATTTGGACCAATCCTAGAAATCATGCTAGATGAAGTCAGAACTCAGCTACAAAATTCTCCCATGTGGCTAATCATCACGTCCAGTGGTGAGTGGTATCTGGGGGAAACCTATCTCTTTTGGTCAAATCGACAACCAAGGTTGTGAGTAAGAATCAAAGACATCCATGTATCTTACTTTGCAGAGGTAATCGTGCAAGCTCTTGGGTTGCTTGAGACTGGGGCTGATGTGGCAGAAATTTCAAAACAAGTAGACCCCGAGGTGAAAGTGGAGTGGACCAAGCGATGCTATGGGGTAGACCATAAGGAGTTTGACACATTGGCCACCACAGAAAGAGTTTACTCCAAAATTACATCTTACCACTTAAATCCAATGGTAAGACCTAGCAAAATCACTACCTTTTTTTCTCATGCATGTGCCACTTTAAGTGGAAAATTTTCTATCAACCTTCCATAGTTACTCTTCTTGGAAATTGAGAAATAGTTCGTGGAAAATGAACGTGGAGGGCAAGCTTTACCCTTTCCTTGCTTGATCAAGAAATTGTGCAAACGGGCAGGGATAACATGATATGCCGATGACACACTTTGTCACATCCCAATTGCCTCATGGCATGAAATGATGAAAGATAAAACACCTACCATAACAAGAATAGAGGAAGAGCAACAACCACCTCCACCATCTACACAAGTAACAGGGTTAGACTCATGCATGGTCATAGAGCACATACATGAGATCCGACACTCCCTCCTATGCCAACAGGAGCAACAAGCAGGAACTAGTGGTGGTGGAGACCCTTTTATATATCACCCTTCCTTGAGCCATTTAGAATAAGTGGCTCAATCTGTGAGCTTGCTGGAGAGGGTAGGGCTGATGCTTTCGGCTACGTGAACACAAGTGCTCACAAGAACTAACCCTAGCGCTCAAGAAGTAACGTTGTCAATAACCCAACAATTATTTCCATAAATGTTAGGAAATGTTGCTACTTTCTAGCTATGCTTGGAGAAAGGTGAAGGGGAAACTATCCTAGTAATGCAGCACCAAGGACAAGAAGTCATGGAAAAAGTGGTTGTCGATATGATTGCCATAGCTCTCAATTCACCTACGATGCCTGTACCAGATGTACATGGGCTTAGAGATGTTTAGACATCTGCAGGTACTCAGAGTGGCAGACTCAATGCAACACAACATGAAGAATTGTTGGACCAATTCGTGGGAACTAGACAACCACTTCCAAATGTCTTTGACCTTCAGACAACATCACTGCAACCCAATCGGAGCTACTCTCGGCAAAGGACAAGTGCCTCATCTTAGAGGAGCAACTAGAAGCAACTCAAGTGGACAATCAACACTTAGCCACAAAAATTTCCCAACTGAGGGCCCAAATTGCCGATCTAGCTATACTCAACCATGAAGTCACCAAAGATGAAGCTATCCAACAGCTTCAAACCAAGCTTCAAAAGGTCGAGTACGAGTGAGAGTCGATGATCTTCCACAAGTCCTTAGTAGAAGCTCATTCTTATTATCTAAACAAGGACTTGGTAGAGGTTCGCCAAGAGAATCTTGGGTTGACTGTAGAAGTTCATCGTCTATAAAATGTTGGTTTTGAAAATCAACAAATGAACAATTTTATCCACTAACAGTAGGAGGAGCTGGCTAAGGTAAACATCGATGTGAGAAGATTGGCTATCAAAAATCATAATCTGTCAATGGAGGAAGTCCAAGCCTTGTGACAGAAGATAGCCATTGAAATTGCTACTTGGAAGAATGAGGCCCTCAAGTTTGAATGAGTGAAAAATCACTATAGGAACCAAGTGGGATTGCAAAAAGAAATCTAAGTCACAAAGGCTAAGATGAGTCAGGCCCTCCAATAGCTTAAGGAAGGAGGCGAGGTATGGCAACCCATCTTTGATGGATTAAACGCTTACAACCAAGCTAAGATTCGTCTCAAGGAGTTGTAGATTGAAGAAATGACAAAATATATGGAACTAGCCAACCTTTATTATTCAAACCTAGCCATGCTTACAGTTGGGAGGCTATAGTCAGACCTTGAGAAGTAAGTGGCCACCTCGTATTCTTTATACAAGGGCGAGTTCAAGGTCCATAAAGAAACAAAGTAAAAGCTAGAAACAACAATTACGGAACTTGAAGTTCTTTGCACCCACTTTGAAGGGTAATGCTTTGTTGCAGAGAACTTAGCCCAATGAATGAATGACTACCAGCAATTGCAAGCATCAGTCTGTGCATTCGATATTGAACGAAAACAGTTTGCAGCTTGGTTTGTCAATTTAAAGGAGCTCTTCCCTGAACTTCCATGTCCTTGGGATGTTCCTATTCTAGCACACACTGGCGAAGCCACTTGGATTGTGAACGATCCTAGAAGTAAAGAAGATAAAATGAGGGCTTTGTTGGAGGCTTTCCAATTGCCTTCAAAAGTTGCAATAGCTGCAGGACAACCACAACCACCACCTCAACCACCACATGCACCTGAAGCTGGTGAGGGCCCATCAAAACCACCACCACTAGGAACTGTATGATCCTCTTCAACAACTTTAGCATCTCAGTAGGGTTGTAAGTCCATTTTTGTTAAGGTGTTCAATTTTGTTATCCACGAACACTAGAGTTTTGTAATTTCCTTCTGTACACTCGAGCACTTGGTGTGTTGCTAACGTCAATGTGTGTATTGGTATGTTTTGCGATGTGTGTCACTAGTAACCTCATACCTTCCAAATTGTAACAAACTCAAGGATGAGTTTTCACTCAGTCATGGGGGTATGATGAAGCATCCAATCCACTGCGTCGACTAGGCTATGTCAACAAAGCCTCGTCAACACAACCGCATCAACATGACCCCATCGATGCATCTTTCCAAGCATTGACGTGGCCTCGTCAATGCAAAGTCCATTTTCTGCTATAAATATGTGTGCACCCGCTGCATTTATGGCACCTTTTGTTCAAATTGTAGTGAAGCTCTTCTAGTTTGTTTCTGTAGGAGTTAGATTATTTTCCAAGTGCCTATAGACATAGTTCGAAGAGTGTACGACTCTTTATTTGAGCGCTAATGTACCTAAGGCCATTGGCATGAACGGCAATAAAGAAGAGCTTTTTGAACATTCCTTGCAGCATTTGAACTAGATTACTTAGGCATTAATATTTTAATACTTTAATAATTTTAATGCTTTTGTTATTGCTTTATAGTTACAGTACGTTTCAGTAATCCATGAGAACACATAAGCATGACCACCTCGAACATATGTCTGACACTTGACAACCCAGTGACGCTTAACGTCTGGTAACCCAGTAGTGATTAGGACATGCTTGGGATGTGCATGGAGGATGGGACTGGTTGCTTATGCTAGGGATAGTCAAGCAAGAGCGTAGTGAAATCTTAAATTATTTAGCCTTTTACTCCATATATTTGAAGAATTAGCTATTACAAATAACTAAAAACATACAAAACATCATATACCTCAATCTCACTTAACCATCATTCTAGAATGTCACTAGTGAGGTTAAGAGGATAACAACCATTCTAACTAGGATTTTGATGGCTAGAATACTATGCATAAGTGCTTGCAGTCTTCGAAATATGACTGGATCACACATGAATGCTCGTGATTCGTATGGTTGGGCGTAGGGGTACCTCACCACTCATCATGTGGCTTATAATGATGGCTATGGTTCCTTGGGTGAGGAAATTAATATTTCTGGCATTAATATGATTGATTATTCATGATAATGCCTAAAGTTTTTAACACTCTTACCCTTATAATACCCTCTAGGCATAGCAAATTTCAGAAATTTGGTGCAAGTTTCACACACAAGCACAACCCCCCCCCCCCCCCCCCCACCAAAACNCTAACTTGAACACTCCAGGTTCAGGTAAGTTTAAATGGCATAGAAATCAAAGTAGTAGAGAGCAAAATATCACAAGTGGAAAGTGGATGCACAAAGCTCTTAAGTTGCAAGATAAAATTTGAACAACTTCCCTAGTTGCAAATGATGAAAATGAAGTTCAAGAACCATGTGGGTCATATATATAGTTGTTATGTGACCTAACATCGAGTACCCAATGTTGGGTATGCGATGTCATGTTGGACCTAATGTTGGGTAGGTGACATTAGGGTCCATGAATATTCATCAAATGGGGCAATTTAGCATGGAAATTTAAGCTCTATAATTGGTTGGAAGGTTTGAGGTTAGGTCCATAATTTTGGATAGTGGAAAATGAGTTTGAGGCATCAAAAGTGTGATAAGGTGGAGTCATCGATGTGAAAAGCACTCAAATGAGCAAGAAAAAGGACATTGAAATTGAGGTTGTGGACAGATCAATTACAGGATAAGGGAAATGGAAAAATATAACAATTGAGTGCTTGGGAGGTGAAGAGTGATGTGGGTGTGTTAAACAAGTACAAGTCACAAAAGTTACACAAGTGGGTCCTTCGCAAAGCAGGCTCTAGCCTATGATGCCCTCATGTAACCACACCTAAAAATGTCCATAGGCACTAAAGGGGTTGAATACAATGCATACTTGTGAAACAAAACACACATGTTAAAACTACCAGTTTGAGATAATAACTTTATGTTATACAAAACCACAAGCTTTGATCACCTGGACAATGAGAGGAGATGGACTATAGAAAGGATTGTAGAAATTGGGACATGAGGTGTCTTACCAAGGTCACAATGAAATCTTGTGTGTTATTAATGGTTAAATAATCATGAGTCCTTCTTTCCAAGATTCAAACCAAGTCCAACGCACATTGTAGTGACATTGCATTGTTTCATCACATCAGTGAACAACCATAAGACTATCATAGTTGCAAGGAATAACATCACTTGACGTTTTGTCCAAGGGAGGAACTGATTTATGGCACACATGTTATCTCTTTTCTTCTTTTTTTTTTAATTTTTTCGATTTTGAGAAGCTATCAACCTTCAGGCATGGGTAGATGTCTTTCCAATGGGAGCCATAGAAGTTTATTCAGTGTTGTTTTAGGTTACTCTTACTCCCATTTTTCATTAGATCTACAAGGATATGGTTACAACCTCAACAACATGATAGAACATACAGAAGTGGCCAAAGAGAATCCACAAATCCCCTTGATGTCACACCCATTACATTTCACCTTGATTCTACCCTCTTCTGCCTAGACAGCATGATTATGAATTTATTTTTAGTCTCATGATGAAAAAGGATGTCATTATGACCAGAGTACAAACCTCTTATTAATGGAATGGGTGGATGGATGTCGTGGTCTCAATGTTTGAATAATCAGTCCCTTATAACTTAACAACATAGAGAAAACCTTACCTCAATGGGCTACATGATTGTTGTATTCACAAGTGAGACTACATAACAAAGAAAATGAAACAACAACTAGAAAAAATTGGAAGAAATAGAAAAAATTGGATCAAGAAATAGGAAAATGACAAAAAATTGTTAAACAAAAAGATGAAAAGCACTTAAGAATCCTAAAGATTAGAATGGGGGTAACCCCCAGGAAGAAACAATTGGCTATGAAAAGGATTAATAAGTGGATAAATGGGATCCATGCATGTATGAAACATTGGTAATTGTTCATGCCCTAGCGACTAGGTGTCTATTAGTGGTGCAATGGCTGGTTAGAAAAATTATTGGTCATACACTTGATTATTAAATGTATGGTGGGTTTGGGTATGAGGTGTGTTAATGTTATGGATGTTTGGCCCACGATTGCACCCTTGATCATGATCTGTTATGCATGGATCTAAACCCTAAACCCTAAGAACCCCTGAACCCTAAACCCTAAACCCTTTATTTGTCTCCCCACACTGTTAGATTCATTGTTTGAATTTGGGATTGGAGCAATGATGGATGGCAGCCCTTGTGTATGATCAAAGGATGTTGGTTGTGACAAGGAAGGTGGTGCACTGGATTGGCATTGTGCTGGCTCAGATGATGTGGTGGGTCCATGCATGGTTTTCTTCAGTTTATAACCTTTTCTTCAAAAGGGACGTTTTCTACATTGTGGTTGAGACCCACTAGTATTAGCATGTATTTGCACATTTGCAACACAAGTGGCATTTGTTTGTTGATATTGTGATGTTGAACTTTCTTATGTCATTGGCGATGGCCTATAATGAGGTGGAGTATGAGAATATCGAGGGTAGGCTAGATGGTAAGAGGCACAAGGTGGTAATCCTTCAGGGGATGTCATGGGTTGATGGTACTCGAGAGAGTGGTAGTGGTGATTTGAAGTAGAGGATGTAGAACTAGTTGGAGAAATAGGGTGTTGAACATAATATCCATGCGATTTCGACAGATAGGGCTGATTTGGTGGTGGCCTCCCCCATGACTATGGTTGTTGCCACTACGGTTGATGACTGTGTTGAGCCTGGTAATAAGTCCCCTTAGGATGGTATGATCGGTTATGGGATTGTCTATAATTACCTTATGGGAGAGGAAATCTCTCTGGCATGTGCTTTTTCACAAACTTTAGATTTAAGGCACCTACCCAATACTCCTGTAGATGCAACAAGATTGGGAAATGGCCTTTTAGATGGCTATATACATAGATGTCACATCCAGTATCTTCATCTGTGGTTGAGTTTGTAGCCTCACTTTCTTTAGCCATTTTTCCCATTTTCCAAAAGTGTTCCTAGTTGTTTCTTAGTTCTATATCCTTTATTTACTGTGAATGCCTAGCTTATTTTGCTTGATCCTCTCCTCAATCATCTCAATGAGAATTGTAAGGTTTTCATATACCCATTTGGACATCCTATTAAACTTTGCTTCAAGTTCATAAATAGACTCCTGTATTAGCAAGGTTTTTTGCAGAATCACCCTATCAAGAGTGGTTTCATTCTCCTTACCATAGATCTAGACCTCCTTCTATTGAAGAGTTGGATCCCATTAATAGTTCTTGACATTCTACCATTTGCATATTTCTCCTTCTTCTTTTGCCACATGCTTAATTAGCTCTTAGATTTGATGGGCTTGGAGTTCGTATAATTTTCTTGGGACATACATCCTCCCTTGTTTCATTATGAAGCCCATCTATGATGTGGAAAAGTTGCCTTTCCTTGGAGAAACCATGGCCTAGGCATTTATTTAGTAAGACATAATATCTATCTAAGGCCATGTCCAAGGGTTCAAGTTGTTCTTACTTCCATTCTTGGATTTGTCTCCTCAAATTGGACACCCTCGCATAGGTTTGGTATTTCTTATCGAAAAGTTCCAACATTGTGGACCATCGCCAAATTGAATTTAGTCTCAATGATTGATACCACACTTTGGCTCTACCAATTAGTATCCTAGGAAAGAGCTTAAGCTTTTTCCATTCACTTTCAATGTTGTAGAAAGCATAAGCATAATGGAAGGCTTGTAAATGATGTTGCAGATTTGATCATAGCCTTCTACAAATTTAGGAATATTATTCATGTCATGCATGGGTAGGCGACTCTCTTTGTGATGCCTACAAGATATCTTAACTACCTCTATGATCTACATTAGTCTTTGAATGGCCAAAAATGGTTCATCGTCATTAGACAAGTTGTGATGACAATTTCTATTCAATTGATTGTGATGATTTTATCTGTGTTCATGTTGATGATAGTGAGTGTTCTTGCAGGTTCAATTTTTGTTTCTATTCTGACCCTTTAATGGAGCTTTATCTTCATACCTACGTTCATCTTCATTAGACCTAGATGTTGAAAGGAAAGAGGAAGATGAGGAACTGGAAGGATTACCATTGCCATGGCTTTTATGGTGTTCCTCTGGGTCCCTTGATTTATCATTTCTAGATTTTGAGAAGGTCTTAGGCTTGGAGGCCTCCCCTAGTTCAAGACTTACATCATCTCCTCTAAGATTGTTTGTCTTAGGTGAATGTAGACTTTGAGTGTTGTTAGGGTGGTCATGAACATAAGAAACCCTTGTGATGAGTGGCGAGGTACCCCTAAACTCAATCATACGAATACTAGTGTTTCACGCACGATCTAGTTGAACTCCAAGGACCAAGTGCTTATGCACCTTAATGGAACACTCAGGGTTAATCAATCGTTGTCTTCCCAAACTTACTTGTATTGTCACGGTTGTATGGTTAAGTAAGCTTGAGGTATATGATTTTTATAGCTTTTGTATTTTTTATGTCTTCTGCTAATAAAGGAGAGGGAGAGAGAACTAAGTGGCTAACTTACATTAACTATTCATTAA
>MNCI01000640.1:212836-228886 GCA_015680685.1 Gnetum montanum | reverse complement strand
TTAGTTCATTAGTTAGAGTTAGGAATTAGTTTCTCAACCCTTCACCTTGTCAGCATAGGAGAAAAAAACATAAAAAGCTATAAAAATCATATACCTCAGACTTACTTAACCATACACCGTGACAACTACAAGTAAGTTTACGAACACAATAAATAATTAACCCTAAGTGTTCCATGGGGCATGTAGGCACCTAGTTTGCGGAGTTCAACCGGATCACGCATGCTACACTCGTATTTGTATGGTTGAGTGTAGGGGTATCTCATCAGTCATCTAGATGCTTGGTATCAAAACACCAACTACACTAAATTTGACTATGGTATGAAATGCTTTATTACTAGTAATGCTCAACTTCAATGTCATGAACTAGGCTTTACCAATAATATTAATTTTCTTAAGTGGTATCTCTTTTGAATTGCTTGTTTTGGTTTCTTTTTTTAGCTTTCATCCTGGGGGGTGCGAAATGCTTTTGTCTTGTTGCAGGTGACTGGGGGGTCATCTCGCAACTTTTGGTTTTGTTAAGGCTTTGGTTTTAAGGTTTTCTTCTCCAGTTTGCAGCTCACCTTAACAATCACCTTAACAACCAACCAACCCCCCACACCCTCCGCTCCTCTAATTTATTACATATACTCTTAACTTGCATATCTTAAAGGAAGATAAATTCTATAAAGTAGTTCTTAAGGATTCATGAGACCATGGTCGGTATTTTCAAGGAATGCAATGGCTGAGAAAATGGAATATCTTTTGGAAGGATATGCAACAAAATCCTAAGCATATTCACCATTTAGTCAATCAAAAAGTTTTAACATGGATGCGGTCTAATGTAGAAACCAAGAGATACTTTTATTTACATTAGATCAAATTTAATACATTAGATGCAGAAGCTCACTCTCTCTTAGCTACTATTCCAATCAAGTATTAGAATACTATTAGCAAGCTTTACTTAACTTCTTTATCATCTTATAATTGAAAGTGGAAGATGGATTTAACTCCCTAAAAAGAGTGTATTTATAAGCTATGCAAGTCAAGATCTTTGAAGATGAGTTACAAGTGTCTTTTTCTTGTGCTATGACCACCCATTATAATGTTAACTTGAATGATTTATTTTTGGCTGTTGATAATTAGTTTATAGAATTTTTCATAAACATATATAATATGCACAATAAATCCTACAGGTCTTTGACACCAAATAAAACCTCAATTTAAATTATTACGTGCAACCATAGCTGTCAGAAACGTGTGAACTTCCTGTGACGATACCAGATTCGCATACTACCATCTGCTGGTTCTTGTGCCGTTTCTTCATGTTCACGTTTCCAGTAAGAGGTAACTAGGCATGAATGCAACTTGTGGATCTTTGTTCAATGTCCGTTACAATATCATGAAACACAAGAATTATGAATTCACTTTACAGTCGGGGGTTTAAAAGGATATTGCATTCTTTGATCCTTTTTGTCTGCGATGGAAGGCCCAGCTATGGCGTATAGAAGGCTGAAGCCTTTTGCGGGAAATGGGATTTGCGGACAAAGAATTTCCACAAAAATTCCAAATCAACACCGATGCAGGCGACGGACAAGGTTTCGAGGAGGAGGCAAAGGAAATGAAAAAGATCGATGGGCATTGGTAATTGTGTTCTTTAATCTTTGAGCTTTCCTCACACTGGAGGTCTGGAATCGGAATGATGGCTTCATCCAGTTTGTGTTTCTTGAATCATAAGACAATGGCGGGAAAGTTGTGTCTGTTGTGGAAAACCTCCCAATATTCTTGTGTTGTTCTGCATTGATTCTTTTGCCAACGTTGGTTTTGGTCAGGGGATTCCCTTCTGTACTTGTATGGAAATTTAAAGCAAAGATGTCTTGCACAGGGGGGAAACCGGCGCCGATCTTGTTCTTCTTCACTCTGTTTCTTCCTCCTGCAAAATCAACTGGCCTATGGTTTTTCTGCTCACCCGTATAAAACTCTTTGAAGATTTGCTGTCTCATCACCCATGAAGCCGAAGGCTTGCATTAAATTAAACATAGTTTTGTCCTTGAGGTGTTGTGGGTCAGAGTTGTAGTGGCAGCAAGCAATGTTTTGCACAAAGCCCATTACATGGGGAGGAACACAATCTCAGATCAGTTTTGGATTTTCTGATAGAAAGGCTTGCTGGCCTGATGCAGATCACTGCAGGCCTATCTCAGCACGTTTGTTGCAAAGCTCATGTTTGAAAAGTTGCAGGCCAGGCCGTGTCGTGGGTTCAGGGAATAATCTGCAATGGAGGGGACAGGTTCAAGGAAAGGGTAGAGTTTTCTGCCCTAAAGCTGTTACAGACTCATGGAGTCCCCAGCCATTACTGGATCCAGAAGTTCGTAAGGTACCTTCCCTGACGCTGGAAACATTCGTGCCTTATTTTTCTTCCTTTTTTAAATTGTTGATATTTCTGTGATTAATCCTATTTTCCCCCTTGCTGCCATTTCCTTCATTCCATCTTATTCACTTTGATTAGTTATTATGTTGGCAATGATTTTAATCATGCTCATGGTGCCTTTTCTCCAACGAATAATGTTTATATTAAATGCAATCATGACAGTGACTCACAGCTTCCTTCTTTTTGTGTTTGATATTTATGGTGGGGTGTTGATGTAACTTGAAGCTTATTTGTTATTTTATACTGTAGTAATGGAAGCTCTTATGTAAGGGCAATCTCATACGGCACTGCTTCGTAACCAAATAACAGGAGCTTAAATGGCATTCTTATGAAGGTACTGAAAGGAAGAATGCACAGATAAAACAGATGTGGAAATTATCCATCATGAAACACAAAGGCACTATGGGAGTAACTTGGCACTCATGAAACTCTGAGACACTGTCAATCGAGACCTAATAAGATGAAATCTTCATAGGAGGGAAACAGTGCGGAATATATAGTTACATTATGATGTTAATTACTTGGTGACTGGATGAACTTTATCTACATTTAATCATTAATAATTTTTTTTTCATTTTTTATTTTGGGTTGGTGGATGAAACAGAGCTTGATACAACATGGCCGCTAGACGATCTGAATTTCAAATATACTTTCAGAAAGTAAATTGATAGAATGAAAAATAATAAGCATAATAATTTAAAAATTATGCTGGGTTAATAAGTACTTTGAAAATCTTGGTTGACAAGTTTAGGATTTTATTCTGTTTGCATCACTTTAGACAGAGTTGCTAGCATATAAGATTGGTGGATTTTATTTTGCTAAAATGCTTTTCCTTACATGTGTGTCTATTTGAGTTGCAGAGTGTTCTTGCCATCATTCTAGGAGGGGGTGCAGGAACTCGTCTATATCCTATTACCAAAAGTAGAGCAAAGCCCGCCGTCCCATTAGGTGCCAGCTATAGATTAATAGACATTCCTGTTAGCAACTGCATTAACAGCAACATTCTAAAAATTTATGTGCTGACACAATACAACAGCACATCTTTGAATCGTCACATTTCATTGGCTTATAATGGAAATATTGGTGGAATAAAAGATGAAGGGTTTGTTGAAGTTTTGGCCGCCCAACAGAGTCCTGAAAACCCAAACTGGTTCCAGGTACGTGATAGTTTGCTAAAAGCTCTATATGTTATGTGTTTAATGTTTTTAAATCTAAATGTCTTGTTATTTAAATGCCATATGACTTACAAAATGGGTCAGCTTTAAAATAGTAAACATTCAAATAAATAGATCATATATGTAAGAACAAATCCTTTCATATTTGTTTTGCCTTGAAAGGTAAATATTGAGCAAGTTGTAGTAGTTAGCAGCATCCACGAGAAAGTCATAAACTAGACATCATTACTACACAGAATCATAAGATGTCTATTTAAATGTTCATATGCATGTTCAAGTTTCTGCTTGTTTCTTTTTGTACTAGATCGGTTTTACTTTGATATGATATAATGATGAATATTTTGAGGGAAGTGATGAACAACCAGGATATCTATGTTAGAAGTTGCTTAATCAAACTCGTTAATGTCTCTGGGTAGAGCAAGATAATTTCCCAACATAGATAAACTCGTTCATAGAGGATGTAAACATGAAATTTATTCGCTAATGATAGTCTTTCCTTAGTAACGGTACCTACTCAGTGTCTGTGACTCTTTCAGGCATATGCTGCCACTGGATGTAAAAACTTCATAGAGCGATCACCATGACCAAAACTGTTACTTAGCAAAACCTTTGACAAAAACCATCATAAGTTTAAAAATTTCAATATTAAATGCATCACATGCACATAATTCACCATATCTCTCACTGTATCTTCCAACGTGATTTTTAGAGTTGAATATTGTAATACATTTGAACAGGTAAATTTTTTTGGTGAATAATTGATTTTTGATGTTACCCATAATCTTGTCATTATCCTATTAACTGATGGATGTCATAAAAGGATGCTGGATTTCCTATTTTGACCAAAATGACACGACTCAAACATGAAAAGATTTATAGTTTAGTGCATGAACATATGGTGTTAGGATAGGGATGAAACTTTTAGTTGAAACCATTGAGCATATACGCTATCAAATTATTAAGGAAAAGCATTTCAGCTTATGCAGGCTAGCTGTGCACTAAGAAATGACCTAGCGAATGATGATTGTAGTACCATGCGTTTCTTTTCTTTTATCTGTATTCTATTTCCCTGATGCAAGTCCTCTCTGATTCATACTATACAACATGAGTTTTGAGAATTAAAATTGAGAAACTTTAGTATTTAAAAATTCTCAAGGTTCTACAGAAAACAAGTGAAGCTAGAAATTGTTTTCAAAAGCAACCCTTCTTATTCCTCTTTTGGATAATTTAGTTTATGAGGAGAATAAATTTTTCTATAAATTTTTACTTGTCATCTTTGCTAGATGGTTCTGTTCCTGAAATGGAAACAAAGAATAAGAAATATCAAGTGTTGTCCACTTAAGATTTTTAGTAATTTAAAGTTCCTATTATTTCAGTCTCCAGTCATAGGCTGCATATCCTATATGAAATATACTTCTAGACACTCATGGGTTCTATGCAACATTTCAGTCTTAGATGCCTTAAGGTCAACAATTTCCTTTTCAGGGAACAGCAGATGCGGTGAGGCAATATATGTGGTTGTTCGATGAACATCCAGTAAAGGAATACCTTATATTAGCTGGGGATCATCTATATAAGATGGATTACCAAAAATTTGTTCAGACTCATCGAGATAGCAGTGCAGACATCACTATTGCTACTGTGGCTGTGGATGGGAACCAGGCAGAGTCACTGGGCATTTTGAAGATTGAAAATGGAGGTCGTATTACAGAGTTTGTTGAGAAACCGAAAGGAAAAGCTTTGGAGAAACTTATGGTAAGTTATTATGTTTCCAGTTAAATATCGCTCTCTTGAAAATATGCATATATTCAAAATATACAAATATATGCATTGTTAATTTTATGTTACGGAATCTTTCGTTTGATAATGAGAAGAATGAGATCGAGGTTCAGTAAAAATTTTTCTCATAGTCATTCTGCAACATTATGATACAGTAAACTTTGCATAATGTTTTGCCTCATGGAGCTAAAACATCCAATTTCCTAGCACCACCCATAATGGTTTGCCTCAAGGAGCTTACTGTTATTCAGGCTTTCACATAACAAACACAAATCGTGACAAGTTAAACACTAAGATTCCGATTGCAGGGGGAGACTTTTGCAAATATAATGCAAACTGACAAAAATGAATGGATGGGGTTAAACCTTCTTACATGACAAAGGTTGGGGCAAAAGGAAGTAGGACTAGAGATGCAATAGTGGGTACTTATGAAAAAAATAAATAAGTAATGAAGCTTCAGTTGGGACACATTCGAATCTCCTATAATTCTGTGGGTGAGCATGCTTGTTGTATTACTGTTCACAGACATATTAGAGAAACAAATTCTGGCGTCTCTGCAATTTTACTGGTCCATCTTAACTGAAATAGTAATGTGCTTTTCTATTACCATATTGTGTTTAGTATATATGAAAGATAAAACTAAATATTTTTGTGGAAGTGCTTTACAGAATATAATTAAAATAAAAGCTTTTGCTTTTGATGTTTTTCTACAAATCCTCAGGTTGACACTGCATGCTTGGGAATTAATGGGCAAAGTGCCATGCATAAGCCATTCATTGCAAGTATGGGCATTTATGTTATCAGCAAAGATGTTATGCGAAAACTTCTGTTTGACAGATTTCCCAATGCCAATGACTTTGGGCATGAACTGATACCAGGAGCGATCTCTAGTGGACTAAAGGTATCATGTTAACGTTTCAGTCTATGTAATCCATTCATGCTTACTATCAGTTGTAGGTTGCAATGTTGATATATGAAGTAGCTTTTAGAACTTTGCAGCATTTTCCTTCATTTGTTCGAAGTCTTCTATGTTATCTCTTTTAATAGAAGTTTGTTTGTAGTACTATGAAAAAATCTTTGGCATGCTATGCAATGGTGAACAATTACAATTAAGCATGTTTGGTCAAATTGTTAACAGTTACACCTTGAAGCATGTTTGGCACAATTACATGGTTATTTGAGCCTTTTGAGGCATAGTTCATGAGCCATAGCTTACTTTGTTAGAGGATGTGGCTTGTGAACTGCAAGACATGTTTTCTATCGCAAAAGGAATTATGAGTAAAAATATGTTGGGTCAGGTTGACACATGGCTATAATAATTCTACTGTATCATCTATGTTAATGGGATAAGGGCAGGGTGATCCACAGAAAGTTGTCAGTGAAGCATTGCTCACGTGATTAAAGCATGTGACTTGTGATATGCAAATCACAAGTACAATCGCAAGGGGCATGCTAATTTGACTTTGATATGGTCTTTTATAAATCTTGTTGCTATTGTCGTAGCTACCTATAGTCAAATTGTTTGGATTCCTGACACCTCCGATCCACATAAAGTTTAAATTTTTTGAAAAGAGTAGCAAAATTGATTGTTAAGAAGGCTAACATTTTGTGTTTTGGAGAGCTACAAATTAGGTTTATTTATTTGAATTACAAAAAATTTTCCCTATAGTAGCTATCAACCTTAATATGCCAAATTTTAAGAAATCAGGAACTTTCAAGCCAAAAAAGTGGCAAATACCAGCCAGATCCAGAGTGAAACGAATTAGCTAAACCAAATCAGCATTGGTATTTTTGGCAAAATCTTCACCATCTCTGCCCTGAAGAAAATAACCGATTGGAATTTAGCAGTTATTTTGAAGCTGGGTGACTAATTGCTGCATCTGAGCACTTATGGCTATCAGTAGCCATATTAGATCCCAGTTGGAGAAAAAAATCAATTCCGAAACTGAAACGCTTTTATTATGTCCAGAGACCCTTAGGATCTATTGGACAACAGAAATATACATAGTATGTGTAGTAAACACTTCATCAATAAAGTTACCAAGTTTCCTTGGTGCTATATCGAAAAGCTCAATTAAACTACTTGCTATAATTTGCCATTTGTGATGAATTTGCACAAGAGCAGGACATTCCAGGAATATGGGATGCTCATCTTCAATTGCTCTTTGATTGCATAAATGATAGGCTCTCTCTTCTTTTGGAATCTGGACCCATTTTCTTATTTCAATTATAAAATAATGGGGGCCCAAACTTGCTCAACTGATTTGACAGTGCAGGTGATAGGATATAGGAGTAGATAAATAAGCTGTTTTTTTTGTTGATGCCTCCTCTAATGCTGTCTAGGGAGAATTGTTTCTTTCCTGTTGGGTAGTGAGCCTTAAAAAAATTGTTTTTTTCCATGATTTGTACTTACAAAATATTTTAGTAGTGTGAATACATATTATAAAATCTCTACTGATTGGCCAAGAGAGAATGATGTGTTCAAACTCTTTTATTCTTCCTGATCTTCCTTTTCCCTCCACGTGTTTTTTGCCTCATTTTCTTAATATCCTTTGCGTCTTTGTTCAATCTTTCTTCTGTCTCATGTTGCTTGCTCTAGATAATAATGCATATCCTCTGAATCTTATAATTGTGCATTCTCCATTGTTAGCTACATATTTTCCTCAGAATTATGCCTGGTTATATTTAGTTCGCTATGTGCTTCAGTTTGATAGGTTTTCTTAATATTTCTTCATTTACTTTTCTGATCCAGTTCCATTCAGGGTCAAGTCGACCAATGGTATCCTTGTAATGTAATATTTAAAAATTTCCCTTTTCTTGATGGTTTTTTGATTCTCGGAGTTAAAAGTATTGGAAACACTTAGGAAAAGGTCACAAACATCTCTTTCAAAGTAGATTACTGTAATTATATGTTTAAATTTTGAAATTTGATCCATTTTCAAGGATTTTTGACATACTGATTTTTTTTCTGACAAGGCCAACTTGCCGTTCGTTTCTGATTCTTTTGCTGATACCACTTGTTTTCCTACTTTCCAAACTATGTAATGGAGAATAGCATGGACAAGAATAATTTTTAGGGACCATCACTTTTGGGGTGATGGTAAGTTGTTTGTTTCTCAAGTTGTAGTAGGCTTTTGACCCTCCTAAGACCTGGCAGGATGAGCATTGAGCCTCAAGTTGTAGTAGGCTTTTGACCCTCCTAAGACCTGGCAGGATGAGCATTGAGCCTCTGAGTGATGATGGTGATGGTGATGATTCTTTTTTTATAGACAAGAATAATCTCTCCTGTGCTATTAAACCATGCTACAGAAAAATGTTTTCTTCAATTTTATTCCTTAAAACTTCATTAGGCATTTTATCTGTGATATCAAAACGAACTGTTTGCCACCATTTCAATAGAAATCACAAGCTATTAACCGTATTTAATATACTACAATGAGTATATAGTATCACTTACACAGGGCCTGGATCCATAGGTGAGACGTGTGGGGATCTGATGAATTTTTTTCAGTGACATCTTTCTAAGGATCTTTATGAAAAAAATTGAGAAATGGTGTGTAACTTCTTGCTAAGGCTTGTGACCTGTGGATTCTTGAGGTCACGGCTTCAATTCCAGTGACACACTGAGACACACCGATACTTTAAAAAAGGAAATGGCTGAAACCAAATTCTACACGGTATATTTGTAGGGTCTCCGCATGAATATAAAAACATACTTTGGTTTCGGTTTCACTAAAGTTTTGGGTGCACAATTTCCTAGTAAAATTTTCAGCTATTAGATGGCCAATAAATTTTATAGTTTCTTCTCATAGTTTGCTGGCATTGCTATATGGGAATTTATGCATGCATTAGTTACAATAATGTGACAATGGAGTGATTTCTAAATGAGCATCATGTCATTGCTAAAAAGACATACTGTAATTTCTAAATGGGCCTCGTATCTTGTTAATCTGGGGAAAAAAAACATACGAGTACTTAACAGATTTTGCAAATTTTCTGGAGTAAAATATGTGAATTAAGATTTTATTCACGCTTTATCTTTGAAGTGCTAACATATTCTAAGTTTTTAAAAAAGCTTAAAAGTGCGTTTAGCTTGTTATTCATTTCAACAGTACTTTTTGTTTTGTTTCCTTTTTTCTTTTGAAAAAACAAAGGGTTTTCAACTGAAATCCTGATCCATAATGCTATAACTAGGTGCAGGCCCATGTTTTTGATGGATACTGGGAGGATATTGGTACTATTAAGGCATTTTACAACGCAAATTTAGCACTCACAAAGAAGCCAGTTCCTGCCTTCAGGTTATATTTTAGCAAATTGAAATTATGAGCATTGAGATAATCATTGTTTTTCACGATTAATTTTCCATTGATCACTGAATTTTTGAGTCATGCTCATACAGGTATACAACTATGTATACATGGAATCATTTAGCTATAGATTTTGATGCTTATTTGTCTTTGCAGTTTGTATGATCGGTCTTTCCCCATTTATACACACAAACGTTCCTTACCTCCCTCAATGATGCGGGCTGCTCAGATAAGCGATAGTGTAATTGGGGAGGGATGCATCTTGAAGGTTTGTTAGGAAATCCTCAAAGAATTTATCAACCCTTGATTGTTTTGAAAAGTTCTTATCCTAAAAGTCGAAACCCATCTCTTTCCCTAATTATTTTCAGATTTTCAAATGCAGAGATGCAGCATCCATCATTCTGTAATTGGCATATGCTCTCGAATTGAAGATGAAGCAATTATAGAAGATTCTTTGCTACTGGGTGCTGACTATTATGAAGTATATTGTTGCATCCTACTTGTTTTCTTGGACACAATCATTCTTTATTTACAATGAAAGATCATTTAAGCTGACATTTTCTACTTTTCCTGTTCAGAAAGTTGTAGATTGTAATATATACAATTTTTGAATTTCAGACCAATGAGGAGAGAAGTGCAATTATAGCAACAGGTGGTATTCCTATAGGGATTGGTAAAAACAGTCACGTGAAGAAAGCAGTGATTGACAAGAATGCTCGAGTTGGAGATAATGTGAAGGTAATTCTGGGATCAGGGCTAATTTTTTATCCTAATTTCTGCTTTATGGTTTTCGAGATATGTTCCTCACCAATGTTCTGATTGATTCTGCGTAGATTATAAATGTGGATAATGTTCAAGAAGCAAACAGAGAGAAGGATGGATACTGCATCAGGGCTGGAATTGTCATTGTGATCAAAGGCGCCGTGATTCCTCATGATACCGTTATTTAGCATGTTTCATATTCATTTGATCTCATTCATTTTTGCCTTCTACTAGTTTCATATTTTTTAAACTTTAACGAAATGCTTTGCGGTGAGAACGAATTTTGTTCTCTTCTGGGAAATCCCATATTAAAATAGATCCCTTAGCGACCAAAGTAGACCTTGTGTCACATCAACAGATATTCGCGTTTTAATTTAAGTAACGACAAAGAGTAGTATGAACTATGATAATGTCAATGTCAAGAAAACGTCCTGCCGAAGTTGCCTGCATTCAAGGGCCGTCGGTTCTTTTTCAAAGCTTTGGACAGGATAGAGGAACCTGCATAAACCAGCTGTTTCGGCCTGGTAAAGACGTCCTTTGACATCTCCCGATCACATGCTTCCAATGCTATTTCACAGGGTTTAAATGTTGCCCAGGTAATCATGCATGAAGAAATTGAGTTTATGGCTTAAAATAAAGTTTGTAACCAAGTTGAATTGCGGCATCAGCAATTGCGGCATCAGCAATTGGCCGCAAATTAGTTCATCAGAACAAAAGAGGCTGTTTTTGTGATGGAGGTCTCAGGGTCAGCAGTTCTCTTGGTTCCTTTTCATGGTTCAGGGATTTGTGGCACTCAAGTGTTGAAAAACCACTTCAGCTTGTTTTCTCTATCCTTTAATCATCTTTTCATAGATAAAACTACATGGGGCTTGATTCTACGGTGGCCATAGATATGTAGGTAGCTTGGATTGCATGATATAGATGTAGTGTTGCATTAAACCTTGTATTAGATCATAAAGGATCTAGGGGTGAGGGCACCCCTTGTAGATACATCATCATTCTCCCATTGATGATGACTATAGGGTTGTTTCCTTGCTTGCTTGGTTGTCCTTTATTGGAGTCATATTCATTCTCTTAGAGGCATATATTTAAAAGAACTTATGTAGTGTGCTTTTGTCTTGTTATTGATGTGGATGCATGGCTTACATGTAGGTGTAGTCCCATGTCTTTTGCCTTGAATCCAATGTGATGAGCGGCGAGGTACCCCTACACTCAACCATACGAATACGTGCGTGATCTGGTCGAACTCCAAGGACTAAGTGCTTACGTGCCCTAATGGAATATTCAGGGTTAATCAATCATTGTCTTCTCAAACTTACTTGTATTGTCACGGTTGTATGGCTAAGTAAGCTTGATGTACATGATTTTTATAACTTTTATTTTTTTGTCCTGTTGCTAATAAGGGAGAAGAGAGAGATAACTAAGTGACTAATTTAACTTAATGATTGATTAACTAGGTTTTAAACTAATTTTAACACCAGTATCCATTCTCACTTGTCATACACATCTTGAACCAACGCAACACTACTGGGGTTACCAAACGTTAATTGTTATTGGGTTACTAAGTGTTACATGCATGCTCGAAGTGATCGTATTGTGTCTGTTAATAATAGAAATGTAAAGTGCATAAAATAAAATAAAATAAATGCAAAAGAAAATAAAATAAAGGAAATGAGTAAGAAAACAAATCTCAAGTGCTGCAAGGATAAATCCAAGAGCTCGTCTTTATTGTTCTACACAAGGTGTGCTCAGGTACATAATGCTCGAATAAAGATCCATCCACACTTAGACCTCTTGCGGGCACTTGGTTAGAGTTTCGTTACTTAACTCCTAAAAGACTTCCTCCTCTCTTGAATTCTTCTTAATTATTTTTTTTTGACTTCTCTATTATGTGCTTGGAAACTATATTTATAAGCTTGGGAGCAACTACTATAATAATTATAAAAATTGGCACTCTAATTTTAGAGAAATTGCTCCTCTAATTTTAGAGAGAAACTGTCACTCTAATTTTAGAGAAAGTGCCTCTCTTATTTTAGAGAGAAATTGCTCTAATAATAATCACTCTAATAATTAGAGTAATCGCTTTAATAATTACCACTTTAATTATTAGAGTAATCGTCACTCTAATTATTAGAGTAACCGCTCTTATCATACCTTCACGATTGAATGAAAACTTGTCCTCAAGTTCCTTACAAAATATTGGGAAGGTATGGGATTATTGATTAATTGACAATTGATGAACTCAACGTGCCCAGTGGATGGATCAATAAGCATATTACAACATTGTGGTGAACATTCGTACATAAATGACATCCAAGCTTTTATTTGGCAACTTGTAGAGAAAGAGAGAGAAAGGAAATGAAGCTTGTTGTCGTAAATGATAAGATTGCACCTTTTGTTATTTATCTATAGCCACGCCACCAGACTTGCCCCTTTCGTAAATGCTCCAGTTTCGGTCCATCCTGAGTGCTTCCTCCAAGCCCAATCCATTATTTGTATGATCACCATTTACACACACAACACAGTTACAAATGAGCAAAGATAGATAAATTACAATGCAGTTGATACCTTGCTTCGAGATGAAGCGCATTGGCTGAGTTGTGGTTATGGCAAAAACTAGTTTGGAGATTTATCACAGGTGAAAGTGTAGGGGTTAGGCGAATAGTAAAATGGAGAAAATTGAAAAATTTGTGCTAGGGCCCCCACAACTAAGAGCGAACCTTCGGTAGCTATAAGATGGAAAAATATGAGAAACAAGAAAGATGGGAAAAAATAACAACGACAACGCCAATAAAATGGATGTCATGGATGGGGATGAAACAAGAAATGATTGATTGCAAGAAATATTTAAGGGAAAGAAGTTAACAATTGCACCAAAAAGGAATGCCAGTGGATCCTCCCCAAAGTAAGCTCATGCTTTTTATGCCCTGACAAACCCACAAATCAACGAGTCCGTAGGCTCTGGGAATGTCATTTGGAAGCAAGAGTTAAAAACTTACCTACAAGAATTCACCAAAGAAAAACAATGTATCAACCCAGAAATAGACTAATGATAAAATCGACAATGAGGTAGAAAAATGGGGAGAAAGATGGAGAGAAGAGAATGGAATGGAATCCCAAGAACAAGGTTGTGTAAAGTCTCTTGTGTATTTTATAGTTAATGTGACTGAGTAGAACTCATCCCAAATCTAGACTTAAACAAACCACATCCAGTGACCTTGCATCAACACACTTAACCAATCCATCCACCTGAAACAACAAGAATGCTTCCACAAAGAGTCACCACCATTCCGAGGAGAGTGAGATAGAGGAGCAGGAAGCGAGTAAGGGCCTTAGTTAGAGGGAACCTTTAGGCATGGGTAACATATCTTTCTAGTTCCATAACCAGTGCTTGTAGCCCTTTTATTTGGTCTAAGGGGTGTGCTTTGAATTCCCATGTTTTTTTTGAGTGGGAACCACACCATGCAAAGACCCATGCATTTTTTTTGCATTTATTTTGTTTAAGGGATGTGCTTTGAATTCTCGCTTTTTTTTTTGCGTGAGAACCACACCATGCAAAGACTTATTATTTTTATTAGCTCAGCTTCCCGATAATGGAGCAATGTTGGAATGGTAAGGAAAACCCAAGAAAGAAACATTCAAGCACCCAAGAGAATGGCTAGCACAAATGCATCAAATCCCCTTGAAGTCACATCCTTTTCAATTCTTGAGTCCTTCCTTAGTTTGAGAAATGCCTAGTCCCCAATTCGTTAATAGTTCTATTATTTAAAGAAAGGGATTGTACAGTTCCAAGCCAAGAGAGACCATAGAAATTCATGAATGCATGGACGACGTGGACTCATTGCCTGTTATATCAAAAGAATCATACCTTAATATCAGCATCATAATTCAAAGGTAAAAACCAAACATTAGCTATCAATATGATATAATTCAATCCACCATCATGAGCACTTATTGGATGATGGATAAAATTAATTAAGCAAATAAGGAAATAGTAAAAATATGAACGATAGTGTAAAACGAAAATAAGAAAAGTTGAAAGAATGTGTAAAACAAAAATCTATGAAACAAAAACATGTAAAACAAAAATGTGTTAAACAAAAATTCAAAAAGAACTGAGGGCCTCGATTGATCAGCAAAGGTGGTCATCTCCCCTATGACTGAGTTGAAAGGAGAAGATTCGAAATAATGAGCGGGGTCGTCCCTTCTTAGAGGTATTATGTGCACCGGCCGTTCTAAGTTCATGGAAGGGTTTGGTCTATTGCACATTGACTAGTAATCTCTTATCAGGGCTCTTAGGTTTGTATATGGTCATGGCCCCTGAAGGAAAGTTTGTATGAATAATGTAAGATCCTTCCCACAATGTTTAAAATTTTGTGCATTGTGGCACATGTATGGGATTCCAGTAGAGGACCTTATCTCCTGGTTGATACTTAACCTTTCTAATTTTCAAGTCATGACGTTGCTTGTTATATGCCTTGTGCAACTCATTTGATAACAGNTCCCCCATCACGTTGACAGCGCTCACAAGATTGGACAAATTGATGGACATCCTGAAATAATGTTAGCCAGTAATATCCTGCAAGCAGGATCTTAATAGCTGTTCGTCTCCCTACATAGTGACCCTCACAAGGGCCCTCATGAGTGTCTTGGAGAACTCTTAGTTGATCCACCTTGGGCACGCACCATTGAACCAAGCCATCAGGACACACTTTGTAAAGTTGTCCATTGATCTCTATGAAGTACTTGGCTCTATGAAGAAATTGTTGTTTCTTCCTAAAGTCCAGCTCCTGTGGTGTTTGTTGGGTAAGGAGATAGGTGAGAATGCTACTATACCAATTTGTCTCCATGGGTTGGTTATTCACTACACCGGCAAAGAGAACTTCATCAGGAAAATGATCGGACATTACATATTCATCCTCTTTGCTGTCCCAGTGCAACCGAGATAAATGATTTGCAACTACATTCTTGGCACCCTTTCAATCGATCATCGTTAGATTGAACTTCTGTAGGATTACCAGCCATCATATAATACAAGGGCTAACCGTTGGCTTGTTCATGAGAAACCGGATTGCACTATGATCTGTATGGATGAACACTTTGTAACCTAACACATAGTGCCTAAACTTATCCAGTGCAAACACTACAACCATTAATTCTTTTTCTGTAGTTGTGTAGTTAAGTTGTGCACCGACGATACTCCTACTTGCACAGTGGATGTAGTAAGGACGTTTTTGGTCATCTAACTGTGTAAGTATGACTTCTCAGGCATAATTGGACGCATCAGTCATTATATGGAATGGTTTGGACTAGTCAGGGGCTTGTAGAATGGGAGTTTCTACAAGCTTTTGTTTTAGAGTTTGGAATGCTCATTCACATTCCCTGGTCCATTCGAATGGTGCGTCCTTCTTCATTAGCTCTACCAACGGTTTGGCAATCTTGGAGAAGTTCTCAATGAATCTCCTATAGTAGCTAGTGTGTCCAAAGAATGATCGAATGTCTTTGATAGTTTTCGGTTGACGGGTGATTCCTTGGATGACCCTAACTTTATTTGGGTCTACCTCTATTCCTGAATGTGAAATCTTTTGCCCAAGTACTACGCCTTCTTAGACCATCAAATGGC
>MNCI01000640.1:192821-211430 GCA_015680685.1 Gnetum montanum | reverse complement strand
GCACTTTTGTATATTAATGTCTTGTGCACACCGATTGCATGCAGGCAATGCTAAACTTTGCATAACCCATGATCTTTGCATGCAATTGCACCCTGTGTCACTGCATGCGATGCATGGAACTTTCTTCTTCTCGATCTTTTCAAAAGTGTTCTTCTTGGATATTTCCAGGGAAAGATCATAGATTCCTAGGCATGCATATATAGTACTTAGCCATGCTCTTTCCATTATTATTGGGAAGTCCCCTTTACCGTTGTTCACTTGTATTACTAGGAAATTAGTTGGATATGACCACCCACACACAGTGGTAACGATGTCCTCCACTAGTCCCAAGGGGATAGTGATGGACTAGTCGGCCAGCTCTAGTCGAATATTACTCTTCCTTAATGGAGGCACCCTCTAGGCTTTGTACATCTCTTGTGATATTAAGTTGACTCTGGAACCTGAGTCCAGAAGAGCTTACATGGTTCATTTTCAGCGAATTGGAGATAGATTAGAGGGCTTCCAGGATCAGAGAATTTCCTAGGAAGGTGGCCCACCTTAATCCACTCAGTAACGACATGTGTTAACATAACCGTATGCGTTGAGCTTGGTGTTTGATTTGAAGGAAGCCGTGAAGCCTTAATTGATGGGGAGGCATTCAGAGGTTCAACCGCTTGTGGTTGTGAGGGCTTGGTTGGACTGTTGGTTCTGAAGAAAGGTCTTCTCTTCATACGGTTGTTAGAACCAGTAGTGGGTTGAAGATTCATAGCCCTCGTAGCATTGCATTGCTGTGGTTGAGTAGGGAGTTCCCCTTGCATCGCTGGAGCGGGTGGTAATGGAGCTATTGGTGTGAGAGTTGCGGATGGATTTGGAGGGTGGTATGTCTGTGGGTTATCTCCCCTAGGAGAAGGAGTCCTATAATAATCCTGAGTTTGATAGTGATGTTGTGGTGTCACGTGACCAACAGAGTCACGTGGAGAGATTGGCTGCTGCACGTAGTAGCCATATGGATCCGGTTGCCGGTAGGGGTATTGTTGCCTTGGTGGTGGCATCCCCCATGACTGTGGGTATTTCCACTATTGATGTTGCTCAACAGGTTGTGGTGGAGTTCCACTTGGATAATATGTTGAAGGTTGGTGGAACTGCCTTAGGTTACCTTGGGGATACAGTAACCGTCAAGCTGCTTGCCATTTATTAAGTCGTGGGTTGAGTGCATACACCCCAGACTCTTGTAAATGTGAGATCATTGGGCAACATCCCTTAGGATGGTCATATTGGCATATCTCATATCCACCATCACTATTTGTTTCTGAATCCACAACCTCTTCGGTGATGGCCATTTTGCCCTTACCTTTGTTACGTGCATTGTCCACTTCTCTCTTTTTCTTTTTGTTATAGTCACTACCTCACTCCCTAGACTCCTCTACGATTTTAAGAATAGTTTCAAATCTACTATCTAGGGAGTCCCACATTTGGTCTACCTTTGCCAACACTTTTGTTGTTAATTTTTGGAGTGGAAAAGTTTTCCTATTCACCATCTCTTCGAGTGGTGACTCTTCCTTCTCTTCACAGAATCTCACTCCCCTTTTTTGGAGGGAAGGATCTCGGTTGTATTCTTCCACACTTTCTCTCTTACATAGCTCCCCTTCTTCCTTGGCTACTGGCTCTAGCAATCTATGAACCTGATGAGACCTAAGCTCTGATAATCTCCCTTGGACATACATTCCAAGGGTTCTCCTTGTTTCATGCCTAAGTCCATCCACGAGATGGCACAGTTGATCTTGCTGCAAATAACCATGGCCAGGACAATGATGTAATAGTGCGTAATAGCGGCCCAGGGAAACATCAAAGGGTTCATGATTTTCTTGCTTCCATCCTTGGATTTTTTTTCGTAGGTTAGACACTTGGGAGTATGTTTGATACTTATCATTAAACAGTTCTGACATCATACTCCACCTCCGAATGGATTTTAGTTCTAAGGACCGGTACCAACTTTTTGCTTCTTTCACTAGTGTCCTTGGGAACAACTTCAGTTTTTGCCATTCGTTTTCTATGTTCTGCAAGGCACATGCATTTTGGAATGCTTGTAAATGGTTTTGAGGATCAGCGTTGTATCCCCCTTCAAATCGTGGGATACTGTTCATGTATAACCTCTTGATCCTATTGTCCTTTTGGTGCCTTGTTGAAACTCTTACGACCTCTGTGATATCTAACATGCTTCTGGTTGAGAGTAGGGGTTCTTCATGGTCATCTTGTTCATAGCGTCTGTAATGTCTACGTGGTTCCCTACTCTCCCTTCTTCTATGCCATGATTCCCTAGAGTGCCCTCGTCCTCGTTCTCGACTATCTCATTGATGTTTTTCACTCTGTCTTCCTTTATCCTCACGGTTAGTTTCCTTATGACCGCGTCCCAACACCGAAGGAGAGGGTGAATGTGATGATGAAGGTGAAGAAGAAGGAGAACCATCATCATGATGGTTTTTTCTACTTTCTCTTCAATGGTCTTGGTCTTGATTGTGATTACTATCAGAACGTTTGCCCTTATCGTGTGTTTGTGTTCCCTCATTGAACACTTCGTGTTCATGGGGATCAAAACCAAGGTTGTGAACTATGAAGTGGAGGTTCTGATACACCACCTCTTGACCATTGTCAGGAGGAGGAACATCATTTGGTGGGGAACTTGTTGAAACTGGTTCGCCATCTCCAATTTCGCTTAAAATGTGCGGGGCATTATGGGGCCATTTACCCTTCAAGGATGCATGGTAACTCTCCTATCGCAAGTCAGGTTGACGTTGTGCTTCTATGGGATGATAGTCCCTTGTGTCATAATCACATGCAATGTATTCCACGTATAAAAGCAACATGCCTATTCATGTGAGAGCACGAAGGAGCATGTTGGGGACTGATCGGTCTGGAGGCAACACTATGTTACCCTCCAAGTCTCTCCAACACAGTTGTTCATCTTGGTGGAGGATAAAGGTGAAATCGGGTACATACTCATCGTGATGAGTATATACTACCCGAAATTGTTGAGGAACTGGCAAATCTTGGTTACATGAATGATGCCGCCGACTGTCTCTTGTGTTAGTCCTAGGCAGTGAAGTGCTCTTGTGTGAAGAAGAAGACACTTTTGTCTTGTTCGGTGTGTGATTTACCGTTGTCTTATCTTTCCTTTGATCAATCCTAAGGGTTCGTTCTAACATCCCAACGATATGG
Source organism: Gnetum montanum (assembly GCA_015680685.1). NCBI lineage: Eukaryota > Viridiplantae > Streptophyta > Gnetopsida > Gnetales > Gnetaceae > Gnetum > Gnetum montanum. The sequence continues at coordinate 208,235 of MNCI01000640.1, read as the reverse complement.
ATGATTTCCTATGTTCTACGTAGCACACAAACAAGTAAGTCCCAGGCAACGGTGCCAATGATGAGCGACGAGGTACCCCTACACTCAACCATACGAATATGAGCGTTTGATGGGCGATCCGGTCAAACTCTAGGAACTAAGTGCTTATGAACCCTAATGGAACACTCATGGTTAATCAATCGTTGTCTTCCCAAACTTACTTGTATTGTCAAGGTTGTATGGTTAAGTAAGCTTGAGGTACATGTTTTTTATAACTTTTATCTTTTTATGTCCTGCTGCTAATAAGAGAGGAGAGAGAGATAACTAAGTGACTAATTTAAGTTAACTACTGATTAACTAGGCTTTAAACTAATCTTAACATCAGTATTTGTTCTCACTTGCTGTACACATCTTGAACTAGTGCAACACTACTGGGATTACCAAATGCTAATCGTTACTGGGTTACCAAGTGTTACACACATGCTCGAAGTGATTGTACTATGTGTGCTAATAACAGAAATGTAAAGTGCATAAAATAAAATAAAATAAATGTAGAAGAAAATAAAATAAAGGAAATGAGTAAGAAAATAAATCTCAAGTGCTGCAAGGATGAATCCAAGAGCTCATCTTTATTGCCATACACAAAGTGCTCAGGTACACAATGCTCGAATAAAGATCCATCCACACTTAGGCCTCCTGCTGCGGGCACTTGGCTAGAGTTTTGCTACTTAACTCCTAAAAGACTTCCTCCTCTCCTGAATTCTTCTTAACTCTTTTTTTGACTCCTCTATTGTGTGCCTGGGCACTGTATTTATAGGCTTGGGAGAAAATACTCTAATAATTACAAAAATTGGCACTCTAATTTTAGAGAAACTGCCCCTCTAATTTTAGAGAAACTACCCCTCTAATTTTAGAGAGAAACTACTGTTCTAATTTTAAAGAAACTGCCCCTCTATTTTTAGAGAGAAACTGCTCTAATAATAACCACTCTAATAATTAGAGTAACTACCCTAATAATTATCACTCTAATTATTAGAGTAATTGCTCTCATCACAATGGATCTAAGGGAATTTTTTGAGGTGCTAGACAATGTATGGACAATGTTGTTATAGATGGTATCAAAGCAATATGTTACAATGATTATGGTATTCTTCTAGCTTGTTATGGTTTTTCATTTTGGCTCAGTAGTTTCCTACTTGTGGTCCTTCTACTTGAGTATCACATTTGATACTGGATTATTTTAATTTTACCTCTTGTATCTACCATTGGGTTGTCCTTTTGGTTAAACCCTTGTGATAAAGCATTTTGGATTCATTCCTTGATGCTTGCAACCTTTGCTATATCACTTATTGATGGATAGAAATAGTTGTGTTCATTGAACTTTTCTCGACTAAGATTTCATTGATGGTGGGACAATCATTGGATTATCAATGTGGCTTGTGGAAGTTCAACTTGAAATATTGGTAATGTTGTACAAGGAGCTTTTCATCCTTGGTCTTCAATGGTTCATCTAGGATAAATTGGACTTAGTCTTTGCTTTGATATTTACCTAGATGACATGTAGTGAGATGACTTGTTTCAGTTGTGCATGATGTTGGATTCATTCCTTGATGCTTGTAACCTTTGCTATATCACTTATCAATGGATAGAAATAGTTGTGTTCATTGAACTTTTCTCCACTAAGATTTCATTTATGATGGGACAAGCATTGGATTATCAATGTGGCTTGTGGAAGTTCAACTTGCAGTATTGGTAATGTTGTACAAGGAGCTTTTCATCCTTGTTCTTCAGTGGTTCATCTAGGATGAATTTGACCTAGTCTTTGCTTTGATCTTTACCTAGATGACATGTAGTGAGATGATTTGTTTCGGTTGTGCACGATGTTGGATCCATGCACCTCAACTTTTATTATTTATATATGAAGTATGGGTTTGATACTCTTGAGCCACAATTTTCCATAGTACCTCTGGATGGAGGAATTTTAGACATGCTCTTGGTGAGCCTTGGTTTGAATGGACAAAGATCGTTGCTAGTAGACTAATGTATGTTCATGCTTGTGTTTGTATGTTTGTTTGTTTGTGTTTGCCTATCTGATGAGTGGTTGGAAATTTCAACACTTAACCATACAAGTCACAAGTGTTTATGTGCGACCAAATCGTAATCCATAGATGGACAATGTAAGTATACTAGTGAGATGAGAGTAAGTTTGTGACTATTGTTTTCCCACAGAGAGTTAGCGAGATGTGAAATGTATAGTTCAACTTTTAGTGAGGTATATGATAAACTAATGTTAATTGACTTTAAGTATACTAAGTGTAAACATGGTGAAAATGAATATAATTTCTATATCTAAGTATAATGGAAATGTAAAGCTATTCTATCTTAGGCTCATAAGTATATGTTCTTGATTTCGTACACATCCTGGGCTAATGTAACTATCATTGGGATTACCAAGTAACTTTACTACCAAGTGAATTAAGCAAAGTCACTATTGGATTACCAAACAATTACACTTTACACTTGAAACTAGTTTTTGTTATTTCGTTTGAAAAATAAATATTGGAATAGTAAATGACTTAGGAAATGTAAAATTTAACATTATAGAAAAGTAAATCTATTCTAAGTGATATGTTGCAATGATGAATAACAATCTTGATCTTTATTACCATTTTTGAATTTTGTCTAGGAACAATCCACTCTAATAAAGATATTGTACAATTTTAATTCACCAATGTAGACATTTACAACTAACTCTAACTTTGAAAAAAACAAATTGCAAGGATTTTAAGAATTTTGCTAAGTGTTGGGCCTAAACTTGTTTTTAATGTGATGATGGGTTGGTATTTATAGGCATGATCATAGCCCACTACATCATATCTACGATGATGTATGTAGATATACGATATTTGCATCTAGGATATCACAAACATAAAATGTTCCATTATACTCACATGACTGATTGAGAACTCATAGTCTAGTTTAAGCAAAAGAAGGATAAATTTCCTTACAAGCATGCGGGGTTACATAAACTTCGACATTATGACATATATACATGATTAACTTTACTATGAATGTTGCATTTTGGTTTGAGCAGTATTATAAAATTATCATGCAATGCATGATTGATACACATGACAAAAACAAAATAAAATAAAACAAAGAAAAACAAAACTAAGTTTGATGTAGCCTTTTTCATGTATAGGGAGGTGGTGGCTTCTCCATTGGTCTTTTCTCTTTATCGTTTTTCTTTTAAAATTAGTATCAATTGAATAGCCCAATGAACTTTTCTTCCTCTAATCTGGAATCATGTATTGTCCATGCAAATTTAGGAATGTTGGTAGGAGTTAGTACTTCCTAGGGACATGGCAACTATGGAAACATCTTATTGGCCTTGACGTATCATGCTACAAACTACATTGACTTTATAGCTTTGGCCATCTTCTGCAACTCTCGATAATCTATCATTCTTCTTACTAAGTTTGCTACAACACCCTTTTAACTTTGCTAACTAGACTTGATTATTTCCAATTCAGAGTTTGTGATGTGGAGCTTTTGTCATGCATCTTTTCTATCTACAAACTCTTTTTCATACATAGAATATACTTTAGCTACCTACTGCTCTAATTTTATCTTTGGTCTGCCTCTTATCAACATGGGTAAGTTAGCATATTGAAGATTTGCTAATTCCATGTATTCTATCATGTCCTCAATCTACACGTCTTTGTTTTTCAGCTCAGCTTGATGAATTTGGGAAAGACTATCCAAGGTGGGTTTCCAGTCAAGTGTTTGTTGCATAATAGAATTGGTCTTCGCTTTAGCCATTTAGATTTCTTTCTCATTAATTTGCTTATACATGCCCATTAGATTTCTAAAGTGCTCATTGAGCCTTTCATGCTTCTTGGTATTGTTTTGCCATGTGCTGATTTCAATAGTTGATTTTTGTTGGACAATGTAGACTTCTTCTATTGATAGAGTTTTATTTTCATAGGTTAGTTGTTTGATATTAAGGTTGCCTTTGGCAAACTGATCTTGAAGTTGATGAATGCTCTCTTTCAGTATGTTCTTTCACTTCTCAATATTTGTCAACCTTAAATTCTCTATAGTAATTCTTTTGGTCTCTTCTAGTATAGTATTGGCCTTAGCATGTATGTATATTTGGGCTTTTTCTCTTGAGGTATTTTACACTACTTTCTCCTTTTCCATTTCCTTTTTTTTGTTTAGTCATTAGTTGACCAATATGCTCATCTTTGAATTGTGCTATCTGGTTAGGTGCAATGTGTCGTACAAGGTCTTATTTTTAGTTCTCAAGGCGACTAATTCTTCTTATAACCTTTATACTTCACTCTCTGTGTGTTGCATTCTTGTTTCTGTCATGACTAGTTTACCCTTTGTTGATATTAAATTTGATTGTACTACAGTGATATTGCTAGGGATATTAAAAATATTCTACATTACTTGTTCTATCTGCAGCAATCTCTCCAATGCATCTTCATGTTTTGCAAGGGTCATTGATGTTCCAGCCAAGGTTTCTACATCTTTAGCTCTAGTATTAAAGGATTCCTTTATGTGATTAGTTATGACTTCTATTGCTCCTGCTACATCTTAATGTTGCATTATCACAACAGTGGCTTCTTCTCAAGTCTCTAATATCATCTGAAAGGATATAGTGTTTCCTAAAATTTGTTGTGCCTAATTATCACCCTCTTTTTCTTGCAAAGAGACTTGACCACTTACAAGTCCTATCGATATGGTAGGTTTGTTAGAATTATCTCTAACTTTGTACGCACTTGAGTCTCCCTTGCTACCCCAACTTATTGTCTCTACTATTTGTTGTAGATGGGTCATTGAGGGTCTATAGTCTTATTATGTCAGTGGAGCACTTGGTCTTGCTCATTTTGCAGTTGGAGTTAAGCCATTGGGTTCTATTTGGTCTATTCATGCAGCTGGAATGTTTACCACTAGGGTTGGTCCTACTGTAGCCTCAGTGCCTACAAATTTCTTTACTTGATCTTTTTTGGATGGCACTGGCTTGAAATTTTTAGCATATGATGCATTTTGGACTTTACGAAGAACATCATTAGTATAGTCCAAAATTCTAGCTTGTTGACACAAATTTCTAATAAGACAAGGAAATGATAGAGTAGGTTTCCTTATTTTCTTCTCCTTAAATATTTTCTATATTTTCAGAAACAATAGATGAACTATTTTAGCTTAGAATTTTCCCATCAAGATGGTGCTTCCTCTAGCAACCTAGGTGAAAATTTGGTTAAGTCTCTTTGTTGAAAAAATATGGTATGTTATAATTTTAAAGTAGATCTTTTTACTAGTATAATATCTATTATATTTCTTTTTGATGGTTCCATATGTCTTATGCAACCATAAATTCCTTACATCCGTGTTAGACCTTGTGGATATTTAAGCTATGTTGGCAGCAAAATTTGGTATATTCAATGCCTTTGCAATTACTTCTATAGAGTATGGCATTGTGAATTCCTCAATTTTTACTATGGAATCATCATGTTTTTTTGTTGTTGCTAAAATTGATGGACTTCTCCTAAGTACCATTTGTTATTACTTAAGATGGTGGGCCATAAGGGAGAGGCTTCAAGTTGTTCACAAACCTTCATAGGTGTGAACTCCATGAATAGACTGAAATTAAGTTCCACTATAATAGTGGACATGATAGACTTCTCTTGAATAGCCAGAAAACACTCATTGGAGAGTGTTAGGCATTGTTCTTGTTTTGGACCTGGTGACACATTAACTTCTACCTATGTAGATTATCTTATTGTAGGTGTGGGTTGATGGATGCTATATGATTGTGCCTCTTGCTTTGCAAAAGTAGTTTTTTCTATGCCTCATCCTGTGTGTCTCTTTTGCCTTGGTTGTGATGATCCTTTAGTTTTGAGTCTCTTTGGTGTCATTTGAAACCATAAGAAAATTTAAGATTACCCAAATGTTTCAGAAAAAATTCTTAATGGTTCATAACCCTTCATCAAATTTTTGGTTTTGATTAAAATCATTCTTTATTATCAATGTTATTTTTAATTCAGATTCTAGAGTTCGAAAAATTTGTTACTTGGACAAAACCCTTTCCATGAAAAATTCCTAATTAAATAATTTCTAGTAACTGGAAACAAATTTATCTTAAATGACCTATCATAGTCTTCAATTTATTATTTAAAACATATTTGAATGGTCATTTAAAAAGAAATATTGAGTTTATTTACTTATGTTGGATTAGAATATGATTATATCTTATTGTTCTTACCTTTACTTTGTTCTCTAGGTGTTGGAAAATTTTTAGCACAATTTGCAAAAAACTACCCGCAATGCTCTCCACCACAATTGAGTTGGTTACTTCATGAGTAAAAGGATTCAAGAATGGCATAAGTTGGATGTATGGTAAGGAAGATATTGAGCTCTAAAGTTTGGAAGATAGAAAAAAAACATGAATGCATGAAATGAGGAAATGAAAAATTTTCCTAATAGTCCATGCATATATATAGATTTTTATAAGGCTGATATTGTAGATGCGACATTGTTGATGTGATACTGTAGGGGCTCATATATTGTATCTACGATACCATCATTGAACTTTTCAAAATTTTTGTAAAATATGATGGAAAAAATGAATGGAATGGATAGTCTGGAACATGTAAAGATGATCCAAAGGATCTTTGATCATAGATGATGCTTAAAATATAAGAATTTATTGTCAAAACTATGTGAAAGAAGGAGTTTGGGTAAGGTAAGTCAACTAAGCTTTTAGGAGATGGGTGATTAGAATTGATGAACTAATGAATGAGTATGACCATATAGGGAAATCACAATGATTGATTAAGTACTCAGGAGGTATAAGATGATGTGGAATTGGTGATCAAGTATGAAAAAAAAAGAGTTATACAAGTGGATCCTTCTTAAAGCAGGCTCTTGCCCTTAATGTCCTTATATAACCACACCTACAAGTATCTTTGGGCACTTAAGCAATTGAATGTAAATCATACTTATCTTCTAAAATATGCATGTTAGTATTACCTTAATAAAAAAAATAATACTATATTATACAAAACCATCAAACTATGATTATATAGCAGGGATTGCAAAAAATGGGACATGAGGTGTCTTACCATAGGCATAATGAATTCTATGTGTAATGCATGATTAAAATGATCATTAGCCTTTCCATCCAAGATCCAACCAAGTCCATACTACGTACTGGTGACATTGCATTGTATCATCCCAAAATTGACAATCATAAGACTATCAAAATTACAAGAAATATTAAGGGCTAAGAAGCAATTCTATTACTACATAGTTTATTTTAAAGGAGACTTGGCCATTGGATAGAGGAGTATCTTCAAGGATGGGTAACATATCTTTCTAGCCCCATAACTAATGTGAGTCCAAGAAACCTTGAAATCTCTGAGAATTTACCTATATTTAGGCATGGGTAACATGTCTTTCTAGTGGCATAGTAAGGCAACACTTATTTTAGAATATACTCTCATTTTTCATTAAAACTCAAGTAAATAATACAACTTAATAATGTAATAAGACTTATAGTAGTAGCTTTAGAGAATCCAAAAATCCCTTTAACGTCACACCTTTTTCATTTCCACTTAGTTCTTCACTTTTCCATCTAGGCATAATGATCATTGGTTTATTTTAATCTTATTATGAAAAGAATGTCATTATGTCCATGGTAAGAATCTTTTATTATTGGAAATGAGTGGATGGATGATGTGATCTTATTGTATATACAATCAATCCTTTAATGATTTGATAATATAGGGTGAAATTCTCATTGTATATACATCTTATTTATTTCTTTACACTTCGTTGGAAAGATCAACAAAAATATGTTCATGAGAAATGATAAAACTATAGAAAGAATAAGAAATAGGTAAGAAGAGAACAATGTATAAAGAATTTGAAAGATATTAAATAATGAAATATGATAAGAGATGTGAACAATATGAAAGAATGGAAAAGATATTAAAGAATGTAGAAAATACCAAAAATTTAGAAAAGCATGAAAAAAATTATAAAAAAAAGAAGTTAAAATTTACTTATCAATTCCTGGTTTAAGATAGGGTACCTCCTTCATGACTAAACTCATGGACGAGTGTTCAAAAAATGGATGGTACATCCCCATGATCATACACTCTAGGTTTCTTATTTATCATTCTTAGTGATTTATATTTTGATTTATTATCCCATGTAACATTGATGATTATCAAATTTTGATCATTCAGAGATAAATATCTTGTTAGACTAGATGATATTCTTATTTTAGAGAGTCTAGAAATTTTTTCTTGTTTATTCTTAATTTCAGGTTTTGGGTCTTCATGTTCACTAGTTATTAGTATTGATCATGATTTAGGATATCCTTATGTGAGTTCTCAATTTGGATCATTTTCTTAGGGTAGGAGTTAATAAGTAGGCTGAATATTTCCATGCATGTTTTGGATAGCTTTATGTTCTCATTGCTTAATCATTGAGTATCTTTTGGCTTAGTGGTTATTGTTTCTTTTTACATACATACTTATTTTTCAAATTTATTGTGGGCTAGCGTAAGAATTTTGTTGATGTTTTGAACTTTTGGTCCATAACTACATCCTTTTTCATTGTAAGTAATGCATGGAATTCTTTGCATTTGTGTGGCTCCTTGATCACCTTGCCCAAAAATTTCCAAGGATAAGTCTCTCATTTTTAACTTAGCATCAATTGCGCTAAGTAATGCTCTTCCTGTAATGATAGGAAATTCCTTGTTATCATTCTTTACATCAATCATCGAAAAATTTGCTAGATAAAACCATCCATTGATAGTGGTTATCAAATCTTCTATCTATTCCATAGGAATGATGATTGATTAGTCTACAAGCTTTAGTCTTACGTTGCATTTCTTTAATGATGGCAGGTTGCATGCTTTGTATGTTTTTTGAGATATCAAGTTAACTCTAGAACTTGAGTCTAGTCGAGCTTGCATGATGAATTTTTAGCAATTTGTAAATAAATTAGAGGAGTTCCAGGATCTATTCTTTTCTTAGAAAGATTTCCTACTTTGATTAAATCTAATACTATATTAGTTAGCATGATAGTTGTTAAGTTCTTTTCTACTGATGTTGAAAGCATAGTAATATGTTGAGGACTTCATGTGGAAGGAGCAGTGATAGATGAAGTTCCTATCCTTCAAATATTTTCTAGACTTATTTTGAAAAAAATGAAATTTCCTAGATTTGCATTCATTATTACTGGTATGATCCTCTCTTTATATCCTAACTACCCTGGTAGCACTTTTCTGCTATGGCTGTGTTGGTAGTTCTCCTTACATTCCTAGTGGTGGTACTAGTGGTAATGGATTAGGAGCTTGATAAGAGGGACCCCATGATGGATAAGAAATATAAGAATGAGGATTCATGCATGAGGTTGTGGACCTAAGATATTTAGAAGGATAGTAGGGAGAGGAGGTATGAATGGAAGTACTTTTGAGAAATATAGGACATTGTACATAGTATCCATAAGGATACAGTTGCCTATATTGATACTATTTTCTTAGTAGTGGCATTCCCCATGATTTTGGTTGTTGCCACTACTATTGGTATTGTTCATTTAGTTGAGGATAAGCCTCTCTTAGATAGTATAGTTGTTGATAGGGTTTTCTGAAATTACCTTATGGGTAAGGTAATCATCTTAGCATCTATTTTTTTGACAAATTTTAGATTTAGTACATATGCCTCGAACTCTTGTAAGTGAGTCATGATAGGACAACATCCCTTAGGATGTTTGTATTAGTGCACTTTTTATCCTACATTATCTTCTAAGCTTGAGTCTATTACTTTCGCTACTGTAGTAAATTTTCCTTTGTTTTTATAGTTCTCACATTCAATGTCCTTTTTCTTCTTTTTATCCTTATTTTTATTGAAGGCTTGTTCAATTATCTCTCAACTATCTTAAGCATTGTAGCAATTTTTTCATTCATAGAATCATACATTTTCTCTACCTTTATTACAATATCATTCACTGATTTTTGGATAAGCATGATTGCATCTTCTAATGTTTCTTCTTCTTGTGTTTTGTATATCCTCACATCTCTTTTTTTGATAGTTGGATCTTTATTATATTCTTTAGTTGATTTCCTTTTCTGTAACTCTCCTTCTTCTTTTGTCACTTGGGTTATTAACCTTGAGATCCAATGAACTATCATCTTTGATAATCTACCTTGGGCATATACTATAAGGGTCTCTTTGGTTTTTTTCCTCAACTCATTGATGATGTGTCAGAGTTGTTTACTTTGAGAAAATCCATGGCTTAGGCATTTATGTAATAATGAGTAGTACCTATCAATTGTTGCATCAAGGGATTCATGTGTTCCCTGTTTTCATCCCTAGATCTATTTTCTTAGGTTCAACACTTTGGAGTAAGTTTGATACTTATCATTAAAGAGCTCTATCATGGTACTTCATCTTTAGATTGATTCTAGTTCTAAGGATCTGTACTAGTTCTCTACTTCTTTTATGAGTGTTTTGGAAAATAACTTTAATTTTTGCCAATAATTCTCTATATTTTATAGGACATAGACATCATGGAAGACTTCGAGGTGGTGTTGTGTATTTGTATTATACCCACCTTCAAATTTTGAAATATTTTTCATGTCAAGTTGCTTGATCCAACTATCCCTGAAATGCCTAGTTAGAATATACATTGATTCTCTAATATTAATCATACTATAAGTGGGTAATAGAGGATCTACATAGTTTTAAGATTTGTAGGCTCTATTATAGTGGTGATACCTCTAATTCTCTCTTATTTCATGTCTAATCCTTTCTTCTGTCTTTTGATCATCATCATCTTCTATATTAGGATGTCTCCTTCTGTGTGCATTTCTCCCATGATCTCTTCTTCTTTCCCCATTATGGTCTTTTAGTCTTTGTTCCCTCCTATCAAAATTTGTTGATGAGTGTGAGCAAGAAGATGGCAGAGTTGGAGAATGATGTTGGCTAGTTCTTCTTTTATGACTCTTGATTCATCTCTTTTGGATCTATTAGAGGTTTGAGGCCTTGAATTCCTTCTAAGTCTAGAGTCCCTCTCATTTCCTCTAAGGGTTTCTATAAGAGCTAAATGCAACTTCATTTTTATAGGATTTCAATACATATTAGGAATGATATTTATGAGTCTGATAGAATTTTTTATCTTGGGATGGAACATCTTCTTTTGCTTTAAGGACAACTATTTGTGATACTCTCTTTCCTTTATCTTGCTCATATCTTACCTTCATAATAGCATCCATTTTGGCTTGAGCCTCTATTAGCTAATATGACTTGGTCATGTTTTTGGTAACTTGATATCATTTGTGTACATGGCCAAGATTTGATCTCATAAGGATTGCTTGAATCATTGTTGGTGTTGAACATTTGGGTGTCAAGACAATATTATCCTATAAGTCTCTTCATTTGAGTTGTTCATCATAGTGGAAAATGAATGTAAAATCAGGATAATAAATATTAGTATGAGCATATGAAATTTTTGTTTACATTGGTGCACTCCAATATTTTTCATTGTAATCTTTGTCATGACTTTCATTAAGATCAATAACAAGTGGAGACTTTAATTTACTTGTAGAAGCCATTTTAAATTGTTGATTCTTAAGTGTGTGTACATTTTAAAAAATTATTCTAAGTATAAAAGATATACTTTGTGATGCTTAATCCAATGAACTATGTAAAATTAACTAACTAGCAAACATTGACATATCCCTAGCAACAGTGCCAATCATAAGTAGTTGGGTATTCCAACACTCAACTATACAAGTCACAAGTATTCACACGTGACTAGATCATAATTCGTGGATGAATAATTTAAGTATACTAGTGAGTTGAGAGTAAGTTTGTGATCATTGTCTTCCTATTGAGAGTTAGCGAGGTGCAAAACCTATGGTTTAACTCTTAGTGATGTATATGATAAACTAATGTTGATTGGCTTTAAGTATACTGAGTGTAAACATGGTAAAAATGAATAGACACCAAGTAGCTATTCAGAGGGACTCGGCTAAACTTTTGAGAGAGGAGCACATTTTCTTACATAGGTTTGGGACTATTCAAGAGGATACGTCTCTTATCCAAAATAAAGTATAGATCTATGGGACATCTTAGAGACATTGGTCATTCAGGTTAGTCTTATCCCTCTCATCATTGAGTAGGGATAGTTTTTGGTTTCCAACAAGCATTATTTGCATTTCATGCAAGACCTTGGTTGGAAGGATGCAATAGGTCTCGAGGTTGGTGCTTTTATTCAAGCCTAGTATCATTTGAGATATGTGACTTCTTGGATTTGATGAAGTTTAAACTTGTAGAAGAAGCATACTCTTAAAGCTTATCTTAGGCTCCACTTCAAGGTTGTTTTTCTTTTGCATGGGGGATAATCATGAAAGAGGCCTTAAGATTAGTGGTTCACTTGGTTCCTTCCTATGGCTTGGGGATCATGGAATACTCTGAGTTATCCATTCATGTATCTCAAGTGTTGAAAAACCACTTTGACTTGGTGGTTTCAAGGAACAACAAGGCTTTACCTTGTTTACCCCGCTTTATCCTTCTCATTATTCATTCGCAGGTAGAACTACATGGGACTTGATTTTGCAATGATCACAAATATGCGGGTAGCCTAGATTGAATAGTTTAGGTGTAGCATTGTATTGAACCTTGTATCAAATAGTGTGTTGTTATTATGTTGATGTGGACAGATCATTTGTAGAGAGGCATAGTCCCTGGGTCTTCTACTTCAAATCCAATGGATCTACATGGATTCCTTAGGGTGTTGGACAACGTAGGGATAACTTTGTTACATTTTTGGTCAAATGATACACATCTATGGTTATTGCCAAGGGAATTCACTCAAAGAGGATTGATTATCATAGAACCTTCTTTCTAGTGTTAAAAATACTTCATGTAGAATTATAATTACTTTAGTAGGTCATTTGGATTTATAGCTACACTGAATGAATGTGAAAATGCATTCTTGAATGGGGATCTTAAGGAAGATATACATGAAATGACTTAAGGACTTTTGTGAAGAAAGTCTTGGTTTGCAAGTTAAAAAGTTAACATATGGACTAAAGAAAATATTTTATCAGCGGTATATAAATTTTCACAACATTATTATTTCATTTAATTTCACTAATAGCATTGTTTATTAGTACATATATCTTAGAATTAGTGGGAGAAAATTTATATATTTGGTCCTATGTGTGGATGATATCTTGCTTGTAAGTAGTAATTGAAGTTTGCATAGATGAATGATATGGGTGAAGCCTCTTACATCATTGGCATAGGTATTCAGAAAGATAAACATGAAAGTATGTTAAATCTATTTTAATAAGTCTACATTGAAATAATTTTGAAAAGATTCAAAATGAAGGATTTCTCATCTATATTATCATACATGGTGAAAGGGTATAAATTTTACCTAAAATAATACCCTTTAATTTCATTGGAAAAACCATGAATGAAAAGTATATTTTATGCATTTATTGTTAGCAACCTTGTATGCACAAGTTGACATGAGACTTAATATAGGATTGGTGGTGGAAGTGTTTAGTAAATACTAAAGCATTCTAGGCCTTGAGCATTGTAACTTTGTTAAAGGAGTTATTAGGTACTTGCAAGGAACTAAGAACTATAGACTTACAAGTAGACTAAAGCAATCCCATAAGGCCTTAAGCATTGGAGATCTATCAAATGAGTTGTTAGGTACTTGCAAAGAATTAAGAACTATAGACTTGCATATAAGCACACTAATCATCTAGAAGTAGTTGAATATTCAAATTTAGATTTTCTAATTATGTAAACTTAAGGAAATCTACTTTAAGATATGTGTTTCTACTTACTAGATACTCCAATAAAATGGTAAAATTAATCAAATATAAGGCATAAGAGTAAGCAAGGATGTTTCAAATGAAGATATGTTAGTGGTATTTTATGTTATAAACAAATCCCAATAAAACTGAATAGAAAGATTTACAATATAATAGTCAAGCCTACTATTTTGTATGGTTTTGTATGTTGGGATAAAAAAGAAGTGATATGAACAACAAATTAGTGTAGTGGAAATATGAATACTTAGATGTTGAATGTTACAAAACTAGTTTAGCTATATATTTATGATATATATTTATTATTTAGCCAAGAGAATATTTTACATTTTTTAAATTAATAAAATTTTAAATTATTTTACTTAGAATTGATTTTCTCATGGAAAACAAAAATCAAAACCAATGTACATTATCTCAATTAAAATAATAATTTCATAAAAAAGTTATCTCCTAGCAAAGCATCATAAAAAAGTCCAACTAGCTGGTAATTGGCTCTCACTATTATGACAATAAAATTATTAAATTATTTTCCTATGATCAAAGAGGACTCTCTTGGATGGGGTTGATACTTGGCCTCTTAGCCAAAAAGATATAAATTACATAATAAAAACATTAGTAGAATATTTGGAGTATCTTCCATTATATATAAGTTATAGAAGTGGTATCTTTCGATGGTTTGACCATGTTCAAAGAAGATTATATAATGAAGCTCTTAAGAAAATGTTGCTATTTCGTAGTTTAGAAAAGCTTTTTGAAAGAAAGATAAAAATAGGATTACAAAAAATAATTGAAGATAATATAGAAAAACTACAGATAGATAAGGATTTATCTCTTAATAAGGGTAAATGGTGAAAGAGAATTCATGCAATAGACCCATTTTTTCAGAACAAGGTTGGAATGATGATGATGGAATCATATCTTAGAGGAGTGTTAAGTGTTCCTTCCATTAGGATTTTAATGATCATTCTCCTTTTAACATGGTGGCTTCCACAAGGACGTTCATGAGTGTTCTGGAAAACTCAAAGTTGATCTTCATTAGGTATACACCACTATATGGGAACATCTACACAGATTTTATAGAGATTACCCTCTATTTTCTTGTAATGCTTGACTTGGTAGAGGAACTATTACTTCCTCTTATGATCTCATTCAATAGGAGTTTCTTATTTGAGTAGATAGAAGAGAAATTAATCATACCAATTTATGACCCTTGGTGTTGAAGCCTCAGTTGCCTTAGTGATGAGACGCGGATTGCACAAGCCGTGATATCGCGTATCGCATCCCTTGCGATATCGCATATGCAATATTGTGTCCTTCCCTGCGATATCGTGTACGCGATATCATGGTCCGCCGCCAAATCTATAAATAAGAGGCGGCACTCTCCTCATTTGACATCCTAGGCATAAAGTAGCGAAGCTCTGGTGGATTGATCACCCCAGAGATAGAATATTTTCCATGTGCCCGCAGTAGGAGTCCCCCAAGTGAACGGTTCTTTATTCGAGCAGCTTTGTACCTGAACGCAAGTTGTGTACGGCAATAAAGATGAGCTTTGTGGATAAACCTTG